>CAXITT010000017.1:1468138-1582801 GCA_964033795.1 Lymnaea stagnalis
CCCCCCCCCCCCCCCACAACAAGTAAGATAAGTGAAGTGAGCACAACATGTTGTCAAATTTTCTAGCTATATACCGGGCCCCGACAGTGCATGAGGGACATTGTTACAGTCCTTGTTCAAAAATGGTTCAAGGACCCCTGAAGAAGAGCAATATCCAATCAACATATCTATTTATATAGTACTTACATGGAGTCAAATAATACACGTGTTATCAAGAGGTCCAAAAAATATGAAACTTTCTTTGTCATCATTTTCAACTCATTTAAATACTTCATTCCTAGCAACTATTTGTTTCATTGTGTTAAAGAAAATAGGTTTATCATTCTTGTACTAGCCTAGCATAATAGGAGATTCGCAAAAAATGAAATCCAAATGTAAATACATAACGGCTGAACTAACTAACACACATATTATGGTGAGGGTCTGAGATTACTCTCTTATGACCCCGGGTAGTACCTGGGCTACCAGCTCCAGCTGCTGAGCTGAGCCATACAACATTTTCCTCACGTTGGGCTCTTCCACCGCCCTGACGAAACATCTATTGAGGGACATTCGGTCAATAGGTGCACTAGTGTTTCCGGGACCAGGCTGCAATGCCGGCAGGTGGGGTCTCTCTTGTTATCTCATGCCTTAGGGAAATTCGATAATATTTAAGAATCAGGAATTATTGATGTTTTAAAAATAACTGTTACTTTAATTACATGGCTAAAGGTATCTATGACAATGCGAATGATAAGGGGCCACCCATAAAGTACGTACGCACTGAGGGGGGAAATAAGGAGGGGGAGCGCTTTTGGACATTTTGTGTACGTGTGCTTATGGCTGGACGCGGTGGTGGTAGGGGTGGGGTGTCTCGGCAAAAACTACGAACAATTATTCAAAAATTCTACAATAATCATCCTGCAATGATCAAAGTCTGAAATTTAGCAAATTTATATCTTCAGTGCTGTAAACTGTTGACATATCATGCAATGTTGTGTGGGAATTCTCGTCATAATGTTGCTGTGTAGGTTCAAACTCGCTAGATATCGCCCATACAGTACCCATTAGTAGATGTATTACAGTAAATATTTATTCCACATTTTTTCAACGTGCAAGTGACGTATACTTCTTTGGGCTACGCCACTGGTTCCCAAAATGTTTCGACTGCAGGTGCCAATGCCAAATATATTTTTTCACCAGGCCCCCTGTGTTCAATTATAATAAAAGCACTTCGACGTTGCGAATACATAAAAAAAAACAAAAAAGGAATAAAAGGTTTGGTACAACTAAATATAACACGTAATTAGGTCACCAAAGCGTCATCAAGTAACTGCAATCAGTAGTTACTCAGATAAAGTATGAGCCCGTGAAAAACAGGCGCCCAGAAAGTAAAATAGCTGCTCGTGTTTCGTATGGGTTGTCAACAACAACGAAATGGGAAATTAACTTTAATTAAACCACTTATCGGTTTGCCTTCTCTTTATAAAAGATTAATTATTTTCATGTATTTCTTTCCCAAACACTTACCCCCAAAGTATCTTTACAAATAACACCAATGTTACTGGCTGAACTGAAAGCAAGGGTCACGAAGCATAACTTTGAATGAAGTCATGTGACATCTCTCCGAATTTTGCAATACCAATGGCGTCATTCGTTGGAGATCATCCACCCGTGACCGGCAAGTTGCACGCGGTCCCCTGGAACAGTTGATCAGTGTCAGGTTGTGGCCTCTGCTCTTGATCAGTGCCAGCTTGTGGCCTGACGCTTAATTTTAAAAGTTGCAACATGTGGCCCTTTTTTAAAGGAGCCAGAATGATCAATTCATTGATCGTGGGCCCTCAATATAAAGAAGAAGAAGAAGAAAAATATTAATTTGTCTCCTCATTGATCTGCATCAAAATTTAGGATTTAAACTTCAGAGGGGTAATTGCCCTAAAGCAGTGCTGCACAACTTACGGCCCGCCAGCACCCACACTGCGGCCCGCGAAGTAACGAAATATTTTTTACATTATTATTTTCTTAATAGCTTTCCGCCCATGTCCCATTTTCTTTCGGCTCACTCAATTTTTTTATAAGGTATTGCGGTCCGACATTTTGGGTTGTGCATGCCTGCCCTAAAAAAATCGGAATCCAACAAGTAGATCAGAATGTATTCTTCGTGTTACGTGCGCCCACATCCAGCTTTTAGTCTAGAATTTTTTTCGAGAAAATAAATTATATACTGTAGGGACCTTTAGGAAAGCTGTTGGCAAAACAGAAGTTAGACGGGAAGCGAAATTTACGGGAGCAGAAGTGAGAGAGGAAAAGAAATGAGACGGAAATAGAAGTTAGGTGGGAACAGAAGATGGACGGGAACTGAAGTTAGCGTTCAGGGACTTTCCTTTGAGTTACATTTCCCTAGTGTAAAGAGTTGAACTGTGGCTTGGATTTGTGTCTAGTTGCGATAATGTACAACACGGCTTTTAAGGGAAATACGTTTGGCTATTAGATTGTGAGGATGATAAGTGGCAATAAGTTTTATCCTGTCATCATTGTGAATCGGACGTGACCAGAAGACATGAGCGCGGGTAATATTTTTAACCCGTTGAAGGGCTGACGAAAGTATTTTCTCCGGGTAGGACCTACATCGGTAATAGTCGATCATGTCAAGTGCCTTGTCCCATAAGTATCCTCCGACCGGCAAAGTCGACGAAGTAATTGAGAAAAGGAAGACTTTGCAGGATTTAGGGTGGGAGGAAGCGTAGAGTAAATAGCTGTGGCTGTCGGTAGGTTTAAAGTTGGCGGAGGTGAGTAGGTCGTCTTTGTGAAGGTTAACTGTAATGTCCAAAAATCTTACTGAGGTCTCAGACACAAGTGATGTGAATTTAATGGAGGTTTGAAAGGAGCCTACAAAGTTATTGAATAGGTCGTTCACTCCTCTCCACAGTGGTGACCCTAATAGCATCATCAATGTACCTCTTATATAATTCAGTAAGGTGTCCAGCGTAGCTTACTTTCACCGTGTTCCAAATGTCCCATGAACAAGCACGCATAGCTGGGTCCCATTTTAGTCCCCATAGCAACACCGCTGATTTGGTCGAAGAATTGGCCCCCAACTTCAAACGATTTGAGGGTGAGGACCAGTTCAGCCAATCGGCGGAGGGTGTTGGTGGTTATGACTGGATAGGGTTTACTCCTCGAGAAAGAATGTTAAAGCTTTACAAACGTTTGAAGCTTTCATTCCCCCCCCCCCTTGAAAAAAAACCTCATCTATTTCTGCTTGATGTATGTTCTTTATATACATCTTTCCTTCCAACTGACGGTCTCTTATCTTTAAAATTATTTCTAGGACAGTACATTTCAGCTTTTGTGTTATTTTAAAAAAATTAAATTCTGTTTTTACATTTGTTTCGTTCGTGATGAAGACTTCTTGCGTACGCTCTTTTGTTGCGGTATTTTTTTGTTTTTTCAATGTTTTCCCATAATTTGTTTCGCTCATTACCACTACCCACCCCTTCCTTTATCGTAAAAAGGTTGTTTGTTGTTTACGTTCTAATTGGCTCTAAAGTATGCTATCGGGTGATGCAGTTTCCAGAATTCATTTTCCTGAGGGTTCTAACTCCCTCCCTATAAATTAGCTGGCAGCTCTCCCAGCAGAAGAGATTTTCGTTATATTTCCTAGACATTTAATTTAAAAAGACTTAATAAGCTTATAAGAACCTTGCAAGATTATACTTTTTTGTATTTGTGTATTTCGAGGATTATACTTTATCACCTCTGTGCTGTAAATTAATATAGTTTTTTCGACCTGTGTATTCGATTTTGTATTTTTATATATAAACTTAATAGTATAGTTAAATTGCATATTGTTGGTATCACTAGCTTTGGAATCGTTTTTCTATGCATATTGGTTTTCAGTGCTTTGTTACGCAACAAGACAAATCTTAGGACAAACTAAATTTGCAAACACATATAACGGGGCATAACATAAGACTTGCGAGTATTATATGAATACAAGTTAATGTTGATTTGGAGTATACATTTTTGCTAGGTCAAGTAAACACATTGGAGCCCCTCTATAACGCGAACTGAGATATAACGCTGTCATGGCCCATGGCTCAATGATTACTACATGTTTTCATTGGCAAAGAATTTCTTTTATTAAATTAGTGTAAAAAGAATATAAGTATATATGTTGGTTAGAAAACAATGACAACTCTCTGAGTTGGTAGAACTCAATCACAACTCTCTATGTTGGTTAGAACGCAATCACAACTCTCTATGTTGGTAGAACTCAATCACAACTCTCTATGTTGGTTAGAACGCCAACACAACTCTCTATGTTGGTAGAACTCAATCGCAACTCTCTATGTTGGTTAGAACGCAAACACAACTCTCTATGTTGGTTAGAACGCAAACACAACTCTCTATGTTGGTAGAACTCAATCACAACTCTCTATGTTGGTTAGAAAACAATGACAACTCTCTAAGTTGGTAGAACTCAATCACAACTCTCTATGTTGGTTAGAACGCAATCACAACGCTCTATGTTGGTAGAACTCAATCGCAACTCTCTATGTTGGTTAGAACGCAAACACAACTCTCTATGTTGGTAGAACTCAATCGCAACTCTCTATGTTGGTTAGAACGCAAACACAACTCTCTATGTTGGTTAGAACTCAATCACAACTCTCTATGTTGGTTAGAACTCAATCACAACTCTCTATGTTGGTTAGAACGCAAACACAACTCTCTATGTTGGTAGAACTCAATCACAACTCTCTAAGTTGGTAGAACTCAATCGCAACTCTCTATGTTGGTTAGAACGCAAACGCAACTCTCTATGTTGGTAGAACTCAATCGCAACTCTCTATGTTGGTTAGAACTCAATCGCAACTCTCTATGTTGGTAGAACGCAAACACAACTCTCTAAGTTGGTAGAACTCAATCACAACTCTCTATGTTGGTTAGAACTCAATCACAACTCTCTATGTTGGTAGAACTCAATCGCAACTCTCTATGTTGGTTATAACTCAATCGCAACTCTCTATGTTAGTAGAACGCAAACACAACTCTCTAAGTTGGTAGAACTCAATCACAACTCTCTATGTTGGTTAGAACTCAATCACAACTCTCTATGTTGGTTAGAACGCAAACAAAACTCTCTATGTTGGTTAGAACTCAATCACAACTCTCTATGTTGGTAGAACTCAATCGCAACTCTCTATGTTGGTTAGAACTCAATCGCAACTCTCTATGTTGCTAGAACGCAAACACAACTCTCTATGTTGGTAGAACTCAATCACAACTCTCTATGTTGGTAGAACTCAATCACAACTCTCTATGTTGGTAGAACGCAAACACAACTCTCTAAGTTGGTAGAACTCAATCGCAACTCTCTATGTTGGTTAGAACTCAATCGCAACTCTCTATGTTGGTAGAACGCAAACACAACTCTCTAAGTTGGTAGAACTCAATCACAACTCTCTATGTTGGTTAGAACTCAATCACAACTCTATATGTTGGTTAGAACTCAATCACAACTCTCTATGTTGGTTAGAACGCAAACACAACTCTCTATGTTGGTTAGAACTCAATCACAACTCTCTATGTATGTAGAACTCAAACACAACTCTCTACGTTGGTTAGAACTCAATCACAACTCTCTATGTTGGTTAGAACGCAAACACAACTCTCTATGTTGGTTAGAACTCAATCACAACTCTCTATGTTGGTAGAACTCAAACACAACTCTCTATGTTGGTTAGAACTCAATCGCAACTCTCTATGTTGGTAGAACGCAAACACAACTCTCTATGTTGGTTAGAACTCAATCACAACTCTCTATGTTGGTTAGAACTCAATCACAACTCTCTATGTTGGTAGAAAACAATCACAAATCTCTATTTTGGTAAAACAAAATCACAAATCTCTATGTTCATAGGACACAATCACAATCCCAAATCCTCCACTCAAAATATTTCTGAACTTCATTCACTAACCACAGAAGATTTAAAAACATGTCGTTGGTTTTTTGTGTTTTGTTGTTTTTTTGTTTTTTGTTTTACGCATTTACGCAGTAAACAATATCCCCCCCCCCCTTTTTTTAAAACTAAAAACTCTATACTCGCGGAATATTTTAAAACCTTACCTTAACGTGAGTAGTTTCCCCCGATTTAAATGTACTTACATTGTCGGTATTCCTACACACATGCCAACGTACGCAATACTGGTGCATAATATTTTTTCTTAGCTAAAAAAAAACAAACAAAAAAAAAAAACAAGAACATCACAAAGCGTTGTATTTATGAAATGCAATGGTAACCTGGATATTTTAGGCATAGAACAATTATATTGCTAGGCAAAGAAAGAGAAATGACGTTCCTGTGGGTTTTTTTTATACTTTATATACATTTCGCTTTTGTTCGTGTTGTTTTCTTTTTGGTCTGTGATCAACTCTTCGGACAGCTAACTGACCCACTTCCAGTCACCCTATCGGGATGAAACTTGGCGCATAGATTTGTTGCCGATGACGACACAGCCTATGAAATTTTGAGCACCACCCCAACCCCCTAAAATCAGTTTAAACGGTACAATATGCCACTAATTACACGATATAAAATTCCCGATAACCGCGCTAATTGAGATTTTTTATAGCATCGCAATTGCGTTTGGTGCGTAATATTTTATGTGTTCTACTGAAATGTTGGGTGTAAATGAAAATAATATGTGGTTTCGAGCCTTGGGGGGGGGAGTCTGGGAGGGCGCCACTAGTTGGGATTCTTATGAAGTACGTTACTTGACTGCATATTTTGTCGAATTTTAAGCCCCACCCCCACTCCCAAACCCACAAAAATAGTTATTTGACTTGCTTTTTGTTCGTGTGTTTCTTTCTTGCAAAATCTTCGGAAGGCTAATTGATACACTTCCCGTCATCCTATCTAGCTTGAAACTTGACACATAGACTCGTTGTCAATGACAACACATTCTTTCAGATTTTCAGACCCACCCCTTCCCCCAACCCTCATATTTGCGCCATATGTTCGTTAATTTCATTTCTTATGTCTTAAAAAAAGTGCGCTTACCCCATAAAACACATAACACATGGGATTTGCTGAGTCGGAGTAATGATGAATGATTGATTGTGTTATTTGGAGCGGTCGATTATTTTCCTCTGATACAATGGCAAAACGTGGTTGTACAATAGCAGTGTTTGTTTCAGATTAATTCATCCCCTAATTATTTTCTCACAAATCGTGTCACGGTGAATCGTTATTGATCCACGGAGTCGTCAGAAAACTCAAAGCCTTGAGTAGGTTTGTACCCTCCCGAAGCCGTTCTCTATTCAATCCATAATATGCAAGACAAAGCCGAGGCCCTTTGCCTTTAATCTAAGATTATATAGACGCATTAGTTGAGGGTGTTATTCCTGGGGTAGGTTTATAACGCAACATAATTATATTGGGTTGCTCTGTGTTAACTTGAGAAATGTGGGGAAGGCTGCGCTGAGGTGTAAGCTATAAGAAAGATAGATACACAACATAGAGAAAAACAGACCATAAAAAAAAAAGTGGACTCTTCGTCCAAGAAGACTTCGACAGAAGAAATGCAGAGACAGACAAACTCAGCATGTAGACATATAGCTGCCAGAAAATGGTATTTACTAGCCGACTTGTTTATAATGTAGGCAGCAACCCGAATCACAACAATCCATATTTTAAAAATAGCAATGCTTCCGGATTTATTGAAAAAGTTCAATTTCTGCAATTAAGATTTGCACTCCTAGCAGAATTTGAGAGGCTTTGAGATTTCAAAAAAAGTATTTCGCAATGGGTATATTTGGCCATTTACATAACAAGGTTATCGGTAATGAAATACTTGAGAAAGTTATCTTAGTGGGACCCATGTTGAAAGCACCCCTAGAGCCTTACACATTTCTACTGAACAACAAAGAATTGAGAAACAACACACACACACAAGACGCAGGGCTTCTCAATGATTTAATTATTCGAAACAGTGGTTACTTTATTAAAGAAATTTTTAAAAAACTAATCTACTTATCACGCTATTTGGGTATGTGATTTGGACTTAAGCGTTTATTGTTATAGAAATCGTTCTTAAATACAAAACTGTATTTTCTTTCTCATTTAAAATGAATTTTCATTTCGCTCATCATTGACTTTTCAATAAATATGTTTTTTTTTATTTTAAACAACTCTGTAAACTCAGTATTTTTTTTACAAATGATGATGGTAACACATGTGACGGGTCGTTTCTGTTCACATCCCCGAAAATAATTTCCAGACATATCAAATGTCGAAATCTGACAACGGTGACTGAAAGCTAGGGGTTATATTTCAACCTTATAAAAACCCGGGTGGGCAATCCTTGCATACGCAGCCCGGGGGAAAAAAAAGTTTCCAAACACATCAGGATGTTGTAAAGTAATAATGTTTCAACAATTCCACTGGGTTCTCTCCGACCCCGCTTTTACAACTACCCCAGCCCACAAACTCACAATGGATACACCTCAAAGCCGCAAATTTTTTAAATGTCCATTTCTTCAATTTCTCCAGGGTTAAGTCTATCTTAAAACTAATCTATGATCGACCCCTTGTTGTCTTTGAGAGTATTAAGCTAACCAAGTAGCGAATATAAACACCGAGTTTTATAGCAACAACGGTAGCCCCCACGTGACACTGGGCTGTGAGTTTTTTTTCTCAAAAAATGTCATGGCCATAATTGCGAATTTCCTCAATACAAATTATAAATGCTTGAATTAGGATATTACGCGATTGTTATCAATATGTTTTGTTTTTTTAAACTTAAAAACAGTGTATATTTTTTTAATCACCCGTAGACGAGATAGAATAGCATTGTGAAATGCAGAAAGATAGGACTGATAAGGTAGTCCAAAGTTCGAATTGTGAAATGACTTGTTTAGTCAAGTCATAAGGATAAAGAAACTCTTCATGCTGAACAAATATATATAGTTTTTGAAAATTAACCCCTGCAGGGTTGGAGAACACTTTCCATTCCGATATATGACGTCATTCTTCCTCACAATTGAAAATAACTCCATCTCTTATACTAAACATATTTTCCTCAAATTTAACGTTATTAAATTTCACGGAATAAATGAATTAATTCTTTTAATTTTCCTGAGAATCATGCTGAGGAATCGATACTTTATTTTTACAACTCTTGTTCCATCCCAGGGCAGAATGATCCGAGTTCTTTTCTATGACAACGTCAATCGTTGTGTATTAGGGAGTTAAATTAAAATCGATGTTTACATTAATTTTGCTGTCATTTACTGCAATTTGAAATCAACGAAATTATTTTCCTAACATATATGTAAAGGTCCACAAATGTATACTCGATTTATTCTGTACGGTTTGTCCTTTAAAATCATTTAAACGGTGTCTATGGCTCATCATTTCGACTTGTATTTGTATATTATACATTTGCCCCAATCTGAGATCAATAATTGTCCTCTTTTTTTTTCAAACATCCTGCCGCTAAGGTTAATAATAATACAAAATCACACACCTGCCTTTGAAATAGGATCTGTTTGGTGTGGGTTAAATTTAAATAAAATTTTGGAAAGTCTTTGCTATGAATGGATTTCTAAATCAAATTTTAAGAAATTTATTTGTTTGATTTTGACGGTGCCAAAAAGTCCTCCAGCTCTATGATTGCATAAATTGAAAGTTGTGATTATGGCTGTCAAAATTATTGCAACTAATTCAGATTTTAACGGCAATTTCATTGCATGATATTTTTTTATGGGGAAGCCCTGTTTATACCGGGGCACCTTCGTAAGAAGGGGCCATTTTAAGGGGCTGTTTATACCCTTCGTAAGAAGGGTGGAGCTGAAGGGGCCATTTTCCCCCGGGTAGCACTTTTGTACTGTTTATTGAGAGGTGGCATATTCGGACAACTGCCCATATTTTTTGCGGGAAGGGGCGTTAAAAATTGTGCCCCTCCCTGGTCCTTTCAAACTTTAACAGGTTACCGAAATAGATCATCCTTGCCTCACCTCGCGCCCACCTCATATATATATATATATATAATATTAATACTTCAGTCAAACAAGTAAAAATTATTTTTGACTAATTTACAAAGTAGTCTGGTTGACAATAATTACAATGTGTTTCAAAAACCTTGAGTTACCCTGAGTAAGAAATGAGAAACGATCTATGGAAAGAAAGAGGCAATGTGTTATGAAAATTGTTGTCTGTAAATCTAGAATCTAAAATTTCAATCAGTGCCATGTTGGCCGTCCCTGCCTATCATTATGTTGTATTCTCCTTATCTTCACTTAAAACTCTGGCAGGTCGCCAAGTTCACGTGACGCCGGTATATCAGACAATATCGCTAATGCTAATAATTGGGTTGGGTATTACGTAATTATAATGGTAACAGCTCTCTGGGCTTCCAGTCAAAGTGCTTTACTATAATCTATGATCTTGATAAAACTAATCAATTAACTCCAAACAACTTAGAAACTGTGTCTTTCATGGTTTAGAAGTTAGCTCCTATTTTGTTATGTGCAATAAATATTAATTAAGGTGAAATCATTGATGTGATTGTTTGTAAAATAATAAGGATGTCGATCGTGTCATGGTGACACTTTACGACATTCAAGAAGTATAAACTGTTATAATATTGCAATTATAATATTATAATATATATAGATTGCGCGGGGATAAGCTCATCTGTTGAACTAATGAACTCGGCTAATGCCGGGCAAAACTACTAGTATTTGAATAAAACGGCCTCGTGCTAAAATTTGCTTTTATCTAACGTGATGTTAGTTGTCAATGTAGTTCTGAAAGATAAAGATCGTAATGAATTCCAAAATTAGATGTAAAGGTAGACACGGCTTATCCTGAATTACATCATACTTGGTGAACTCAAATCAATGTTACAGAGAGCGACTGAAGCCTTAACACAGATAATATTGAATTAGGCGCACAACATGCCCATCAAAAATGTAACTAAATTCAAAACAAACTGCTGGTCATCTACTGCATCCTGGTCTATTTCCAGGCATCAGCGACAAAGTCTTGCCATTGGATCAAATAGGCAAGGACGAGAGAGTGAGGCTGATGAATTGGGAAACTCTCCCTCACTTTAAAGCAAAATACAGCGTAAGTCAAAGGTCACTACTCAGGTCGAAAATGTGCACTGCTCATCTTCGCGTGCGAAGGACGAACAAAATGTGCACATATCACCTTTACCAGGTGTGTATATTCTAGTTGTAGCACAGTAGAAACCGACCGAATTTCGGTTTCGACTTCGGTTTCGGCGCCGAAAGTGGCCATTTTATCACTTTCGGCCAAGTTTCGGTTTAGGCCGAAACTGAAAAGTTTACTTTCGGCTTAATTTCGGTTTCGGCCGAAAGAGAAAAGTTAACTTTCGGTTTTTCTTCGGTTTCAGCCGAAATTGACTTAGACTTTCAGCCATCCGGCCGAAAGTGACTCAGGTTTTCAGTCATTTAATACTCAGCGAAAGCGATATTTAACAAAAAAATAAGCGACATCTAAGAACAAATTAAGCGATCTTTGAGAACAAACTAAACGATATTTAACAACAAACTAAACGACATTTATGAACAAACTAAACGATCTTTAAAATAAACTAAGCGATCTTTAAGAACTAACTAAGCGATCTTTAATAACAAATTAAACGATCTTAAAGAACTAACTGAACGATTTCTAAGACCAAACTTAATGATCTTTAAGACCAAAACAAATGATCTTTAATAGTAAACTAAATGATTTATAAGAATAAACTAAGCGATCTTTAACAGAAAACTAAATGTTCTTTAGGACTAAACTAAAAGATCTTTCAGAACAAACTGATAGATCTTAAGGAACAAAATCAATTACCTTAATGAACAAACTAAGCGATCTTTATGAAAAAAACTAGGCGATCTTTAACAACAAACTAAGCGATCTTTATGGAAAAACTAAACGACATTTAAGAACAAACTAAGCGATCTTTAACAACAAACTAAACGATCTTTAACAAAAAACTAAACGATCTTTAACAACAAACTAAACTATTTTAACAACAAACTAAACGATATTTAACAACAAACTAAACGATTTTTAACAACAAACTAAATGATCTTTGGCAACAAAAAAGCGATCTTTAAGAACAAACTAAACGATCTTTAACAACAAACTAAACGATCTTTGACAACAAACTAAGCGATCCTTAAGAACAAACTAAACGATCCTTAACAACAAACTAAGTGATCTTTAATAACAAACTTACAGATATTTAAGAACAAATTAACCGATCAATAACAACCAACGAAACGATCTTTAAAACCAAATTAAGCGATCTTTTAGAACCATAATTTTTAGAGACCCAGTTTAAAAAAAAATAATATTTTGCATTAATTTCCCCCCCCCCCCCCCCCAAATTTTTCCAAAATTTTNTTGCCTTTCGCTGGCAACCCACTCTACCTTTCTTATAGGACATATTGAATATTTAGATTAGAGGTCCTCAACCTGGTGTCCAGATATAGGCTTGAGTGGCTGAGTGGATCAGAGAAATAACTATTGACTCGAAACTAAAACTAATTGTATATAATAGATAGGCTCATCTACCAGATGACCAGTGTCAACTCGTTGGTTAATAGGCTATACCAGATTAGAGTCAAGTGGTTTTCATCAACCCCCTAAGGCGGGCTTTTTAAGCCAACATGTAGAGAACCCTTGTTTGCCATTATTACTAAGTGATTAAAATGTTTTCTTGTTTTTTTCCCCAGACGGAGCTGTGTGCCGGCAGCCTTGCCGAGATCATACAAGCTGTGGTGGCGGGGGCAGACGGGTGCCTCTTCACCTACGGGTACTCAAAGCTAGGTACGTGCAGAAATGTCTCAACTTAATGAGTTCACCCCCTCACCCACCCAGGGGCGTCATTTCAGTTTTTTTTTAAAAAAAAAAATAAAATATTTTTACTCCCCCCCCCCCCCCCGCCCATCATTTTCGATGTATGCAGAATGTATGCGGGAACGAATTTCAAAATATCTTAACATTGCATTTTCGGTTTCGGCTTCGGTTTCGGCTTCGGCTTTTGTTTCGGCCGAAATTCATTTTTAACTTTCGGCCTTTTTTCGGTTTCGGCCGAAAGTCATTTTAAACTTTCGACCTTTTTCGGTTTCGGCCGAAAGTCATTTTAATCTTTCGGTCTATTTTCGGCTTCTGCCGAAATCAGAAAATCACTTTCGGTCGGTCTCTATAGCACAGGCTTTCCTTTTTATTCTAAAGGTATTTCATGTTTGAACTTTAAAGCACAGCGTTCTGAGAAAAATTTGTTCGCCTCTTTTCACCAACCTTGTGTGACGTCATTAAAAGAGCAACAAATTATCCAAACGCTTTGAGAGCTATTTGTTCAGATATCAATATATTGCTTTAAAAAAAAAAAAAAAAAAAAAAGCAGCTGCAATTCGTAAACGTGTATAACCTTGTGGCACATAAATCGAGCCAGTTCAATAGCTCTCAATGTTTGGTTTTTTTGTTTTTAATGACGTCCACGAAACAAAAAAAAACAAATTCTCCAATTTATCACGGACGCTGTGGCGTAGACTCTTGCGGCGTGCACGCTAACAAACTTTCATACCGAGCGCATCGCACACGACTGTGCGCCCTGCTGCACACATGAGATCAACAGAACGTACATGAAATTTATTTGACTCTACGGGTGGTGTGCGATGTCTCTAGGCTCGCATGTGAAAGCACGTATATATATACATGTATGTGTTGTTGTTTTCTTGTTGTTTATTTTTTTTTTGGACTTTTTGGTTCTGCAGTCTCACAAGAAGACCAGTTCACCTCTTAGATGTTGCCCGGATCGGTCGCGCTGCTCTTTACGCCTCCTGTCCCCAAAGTTACTCCCCATTACCTTATGTCATCGGTTCTCAATCTGTGGGTTGCAACGCCTTTGGGGGGTCGAACGACCCTTTCGCTGGGGTCGCCTAAGGCTACAGGAAAACACAAATACTCTACAGTTATGGAGTAGTAACGAAAATAATTTTGTGGTAGGGGGTCGCCACAACATGAGGAACTGTATTAAAGGGTCGCGGCAATAGGTAGGTTGAGAACCAATCCACTATAAGAATGAGAATGGAAAGGGATGCAAACAAACTGGGGTTTCTTCTAATAATCCACAAGTTGCGATATCTGGTTATAAAGGTTATGAGCTTTAAAAATATAATACTAATGATAAATGCTGTTACCAGCAATGTAGGGGACGACTTCCACCGCAACTTCCTTTCTCCCCACAGGCGAACCATAGTCCACTTTAGCCGTGTCACCAAAGGCATATAGCATTTTATCAGCCGGGAGATTGGACGCTGTCGGGACAATTTTGATCATTGACACTGAGTGCAACCGCGGGTACAGCGCCATTGGGTAGGTGCAGATCACTCCTGCTGACTTACTTCAAACGATGAAGAGTTGTTTTTGTTGACGCTTTCACACAGGGATTTCAACTGGTTTATTTTATAGGCACGTGTGTCAAACTAATACCTTTACGTGTGTGGTACGTTTACTAAGGTTAAAGATCGAATTATCCTAAAATATGTTGTGCTTATGGTGATGTTCATATAGATAGCTCATATGATTGACAAAATCATGTTATCGATTATGTTCCGAACTCCAAAAAGAAAATATCTTTTTTTCTTTTAAATAAAATAAAGTTGGTCATTGTTTCTCTTTATTGACCACGTGATGCATTTCTGTATTTATTATATTTTTTAAAAAAACACGTATTTCATCTCTTGGATTTGATTCAACTATCTTAGTGCTTCATGAATTTCTAATATGAAATGGAGAAAAAAAATTCAAAGAATTTCTTTAGTTACTGGAAATTGTAAAAAAAAATTGTCTTAGGTCTCCGTAAAAAAAAATCTCTTTCCGTAAAGAAAAAAAATACTATTTTTCTTTAAAAATGTCTCTTTTCCATAAAAAATGCATATTTTTCGTTTAAATAGTCTTTTTTTCGTTAAAACAATTTCCGCATTATCAATAATAAATATAGAATGACTTATTAATTCTCCAGATGAGTTATTAATTGGTATAATACTTAACCCCTCTCCCATCGCTGTTACTTACCTACACACGTGTATTTTGATGAAGAGAAATTGTCTAGCGCGCTCAATGCGGATACGGGTGGGGGGTGGCGGGGGGGGGGAGAGAGAGAGAGAGAGAGATAGAGAGGTGCAGTCTAGTGTAAATTTACTGAGTTCATAGAAAATCATTCAAGCGTTCCCACATAGAGGCATGCAGCGCATTGCTCGAAGATGGAGGAGGAAAGGGTGGTGGAGTGTATTTTGATGAAGAGAAATTGTCTAGCGCGCTCAATGCGGATACGGGTGGGGGGTGGCGGGGGGGGGGAGAGAGAGAGAGAGAGATAGAGAGGTGCAGTCTAGTGTAAATTTACTGAGTTCATAGAAAATCATTCAAGCGTTCCCACATAGAGGCATGCAGCGCATTGGAATCAACGCAGTAGGCTGTTATGTCTCATATTGAGTGGATCAGTTCACATAGACGGCTGTGTTGTTGCTGGTTAGCGCGATTCACCAAGACCTCAGTGCTGTTCATAATCATATCCCGATCAAATAAAATAAAAACTTTAAGAACGTGTTTGGATTACGTGTCATCGGTATAAGGTAATGTGGTTTAAGAGTAAACGACTTTCTGGTCAGGTTGTAGGCTGTTAGTGTGTCCGCTGTAACCCTATAACAAGTGCAGAACTGTCAAGGGGTTGTTGAGGATTACACTGTCAGCATTGCTAACAAAATGTAAGGCACGAAAGGAGAATGAATATAAATCTACATACAATAAAATTGTTGGTCAATCATAGTTTTTGTAATGTTGCATTTTGTACGCGGTATGTACCGCGCTTCGAGCTTTTGGGGATGAAGTGTGATTTTCAAATAATCTTTATTTTTTTTTTTTAACTAATTTTTTTTTTAAAATAATTAATTAAACAAGAGTAAATTCCGACACTTTATTGTTATGTTTCTTGGTGACGTCAGTGACCTGATTAGAAAAATGCGGTGGATCGATGAATGGGTCAAAGATAATCAATACATTTCTTCAATCTCTGGGTCCGATGAACGGACTGATGTGTCTTACATCTCGAACACTTGATCGTAGATACCACTTCCCTTTTCTAGTTAGTCTCTTATTTAGGGATCTGGTCTGGCGGCGAAAGCCCTTTCAATCGATTGTCATCTTAGCTCTTTGGATTATCAAAACACCACCATTAAATGTGACTTTTTTGAACGGCAATGAGAGAATGCCCCCATCCATGACCTGTGTTGCTGGCTGCCCCACTTGTTATGATGATTCTAAATCTTAATTTGTGTCAAACAGGGTTGTTGTTTTTTTTTTAGATTATTCTTGTCATAGTCATCATCAATGGCGCCCGTGTGGAAGGATGTTTGTAAAAGAAGCTGAAGGGATAGTTAGGAAATTCCTTCGTTAGAGGGTAACAGAAAGTTTTGGTAAATTTCATATGACTATTGCAGCGAAACGAACAAGGTTGGAGTTTAAAAATCGCACCTATATAAGTTGGAATCTCAGGCAGGTCTTCGGTCCAACAAAGATGGCGCGACGTCAGGCCTCGTTTCTGAAACGTTAAAAACATTTTGGATTAAACAGTTTTAATGGGCAGTTACATAATTATGACCAACCTTTCACATTTTCTGCAATAAATCTTTTTTCGACAGTAAAGAAAATGTCTTAAACTCTTCTTATTTCCCCACCCCCACCCTCACCGATTGCAATCTAAGTCAGGGGTTTGTGAAATTGCCATCGCAGGCCCTCATATGTCAGCAAATGACATCAAATGTCATATCAACCTAAAATCTTTTTTCGACAGTAAAGAAAATGTCTTAAACCCTTCTTATTCCCCCACCCCCACACCCCCCCCAACCCCCCCCCCCCTAAAAAAAAAGAAAGAACTGTTCTTATTTTACATTGAAATGTATATTTACCGTGTGAGATACAATTAACCAATCTGAGAATCTGAGAAAAAAGAAAGAACTGTTCATATTTTACATTGACATTTATATTTACCGTGTGAGATAAAATTAACCAATCGGAGAATCGGGTTATTTAAAATTTCTAATATTTTTTTTACTGACTTTTTTAATGAGATAGCGCATTACAAATTTTAAGTGCATGATTATGATGAGGCACTTTAATTATATAGTTTTGAAATGATAAAAAAAAAAAAAAAAAAAAAAATTAAATACAGAAAATCCATTGGTTAAAAATATCCTTTAAAAAAAAAAAAAAAAAAAAAAAAAAAAAAATTTGATGCTGAAAATCCATTGGTTGAACATATCCTTTAAAAAAAATGTCAGCATTGTTTTTGATCAAGCTTAGTTCTCTGGTATTAAATATTCTTTCATCAACTTCACTAAAAATAAAAGAGGCTGAATTCTATCAACTCTGTTAGACAAAAAGTGGCTAAGCTCTATCAACGCAATGTGAAGGGAATAACAACATATAAGCGAACTTTAATGTTGCCCTAGGAAGAATGACCTCACAGACACATATTGAAGTCATTCATGGTTTGGTACAGTGGTCTTTTTCTTTTTTGTTTTGTTTTGTTTTGTTGGCGTTCTCCCCGCTGTATTCAAATTTCCTACCTTTCTGCTTTCTTTGGCATCTTATAGGATCACTTTGTATCAGACGGCCCGACATTCTACAAGTTCTAATTGGGGAGACAGTTGTTAATAATAACCTTCAGCTGAGCCAAATTGTTGGCAATCATAATAACCTTCAGCTGAGCCAAACTGTTGGGAATCATAATAACCTTCAGCTGAGCCAAACTGTTGGGAATCATAATAACCTTCAGCTGAGCCAAACTGTCGGGAATCATAATAACCTTCAGCTGAGCCAAACTGTTGGGAATCATAATAACCTTCAGCTGAGCCAAACTGTTGGCAATCATAATAACCTTCAGCCGAGCCAAACTGTTGGCAATCATAATAACCTTCAGCTGAGCCAAACTGTTGGGATCTTTATGATCTTTCGTTGAGTCAACGAGTTGGGGATCATAATGATCTTTAGCTAAGTCAAAGCGTCGTGATCATAATCAAAGGAGTAGCGTTGTTGTAAGCAGTTCATCAATACTAAAACTTGTTAAAATCATTTTCAAAATAACACATTTTTCCCATCTTGGTGTAGTTAATAATTTTTTTATTTTATTTTTTATGTTATGATATTAAACTTAATTTTAAAACTTAAATTATATATAACGCTAATAAAAATGGCGGTTTGTATCAAAATGGCGGTTGGCATCAAAATGGCGTTTGGTATCAAAATGGCGATTGGTATCGCTCATTTTGAGAGTAATATTGTACGAGCCTATTTAACGCAAAACTTAATTGTTCCTATTTTTTGTCTTTCGTGTTGATGGTATTCAGTGTCTCCAACATGAAAATGTTTTCCAATCTCCTTAGCATTTGATACTGTCGTGGATTTGACGATTCGTTTATTAAGTTGCTTACCACGACTTATCCATTATGGGGAAGTAACCGAAAAAGAGTTTTAGCGGAATTTTTACTGACACCGTCTGCTCCATCGATAAGATCTGAGAGACAGCCTGTCAACATGTTTACCAAACGTCTCCGTTTCAGTCTTTTGTCATGCAGATGTCAATCGTGTCCCATCACTGCATCGACTCTGTCACATACACATTTTTTCCTAGTATATGTGAGGTCGGCTGCACACAAACATTTTAATACACGAAAAAGGAAAAGATAATGTCCATAGGTGGTCGAGAAATCCATTACAACTTGTCCTTAAAGGGAAACAGGTCGTGCAGTATGAATTGTGTATTTAGAACAGTTGTCTATGAAACACCTTTTTTGTGTGTGGCCAACTTTAACATTTGTGGTAGGTAGCTCTGATAGGTAGCTCTGGTAGGTAGCTCTGATAGGTAGCTCTGGTAGGTAGCTCTGTTAGTTAGCTGTGGTAGGTAGCTCTGATATGTAACTCTGGTAGGTAGCTCTTGTAGGTAGCTCTGGTAGGTAGCTCTGGTAGATAGCTCTGGTAGGTAGCTTTCGTAGGTAGCTCTCTTAGTTATCTGTGGTAGGTAGCTCTGATATGTAACTCTCCTAGGTAGCTCTGGTAGGAAGCTCTGATACGTAGCCCTGGTAGGTGGCTCTGATATGTAGCTCTGGTAGATGGATGCGGTTGGTAGCTCTGATAGGTAGCGCTGGTAGGTAGCTCTGTTAGTTAGCTGTGGCAGGTAGCTCTGATATGTAGCTCTGCTAGGGTAGCTCTGGTAGGTGGCTCTGATATATAGCTCTGGTAGATAGATGTGGTTGGTAGCTCTGTTAGATAGCTGTAGTTGGTAGCTCTGATAGGTAGCTCTTCATTTGTTATAATTATTTTTAAACGGCTTTTTTATATACATGAAATCCTTTTTCACAGTTTCTATGCAATGCCCCCCCCCATTAGCATGGACCATGTATTTGATTAGCACAGGGCCCACAATGTTGTTAACCATACTTCTTATCTATTATAAAAAGAAAATTCACAACATAATGTAAAGTTTGACCTATTTTTAAAAAAACATGACTCATATCCTGGTCATTAAAATCACAACAAAAATCCCATGCTTGGCCCATTTATACAAGACATTGACTTCAGGATGAACATATTTCAGGCAATCGAACAACTTAAAAATAATTATTACAGCAAAACACCACTAACCTTCAAATCACCACTAACCAACAGAACACAACTAACCAATAAAACACCAATAGCCAACAGAACACATAACAAATAGAACACCAATAACCAAAGAACACCAATAACAAACAGAACACCAATAACAAACCGAACACCAAATATAAACAGAACATTAATAAAAACAGAACACCAATAACCCACACAACACCAATAACCCACAGAACGATAATAACAAACAGAACACCAATAACAAACAGAACACCAATAACCATGTTTACTTCGCCTTCATTCGTGTGAGATCAAGCGTGAACAGATTCACACTTCGGATAAAAATATAATGAAGCATTTCCTTCCGCATTTTGTTCTGCATGGATTCTTTCATCCACCTCTGTGCCTCCAAAGCCGGAGTAGTTTATTCGACTCCGATCCCTCAGCCATTGTGTTCAGTCGGATTTTTTAATATTTTTTTTTCTTTTACTCTAATTCTCAGATTTATACACGTCTGCTTTCAGTTCGCTGTCTGCTTTCAGTTCGTTGTCTGCTTTCAGTTCGTTGTCTCCTTTCAGTGCGTTGTCTCCTTTCAGTTCGTTGTCTCCTGTCAGTTCGTTGTCTGCTTTCAGTTCGTTGTCTGCTTTCAGTTCGTTGTCTGCTTTCAGTTCGTTGTCTGCTTTCAGTTCGTTGTCTCCTTTCAGTTCGTTGTCTGCTTTAAGTTCGTTGTCTGCTTTCAGTTCGTTGTCTCCTTTCAGTTCGTTGTCTGCTTTCAGTTCGTTGTCTGCTTTCAGTTCGTTGTCTGCTTTCAGTTCGTTGTCTGCTTTCAGTTCATTCACACATTTTATCCCAAACCTTACACACACTATATATAGGGAAAGACACAGACTATAAGTAAACGTGAATTATTCAGGAGTCTAGTCAGTGTAGCCCCAGGCGCCAAGTTCTCACATGCACAATGTTCGGAAAAAAAAGAACGGAGTCACGAATGAATCGAACCCACGACTGAATTCACAATGGCAGAGGGGGAAAAGATTCAAGAACTCTTTAAATATTCCAGCTTTGAAATGAATGCCTTGTGGTCTTAACCAGGCCTGGTTTGATCCAAGCCATTCAAGTGCTTAAAGGCGGGGACAAAAAAAATAAAAACTGCCGTATATCGCTATTATGTTTATGCTGTGAGAAAGAAAATGTATGAAGGCCTTTATATATTTATATGTATAATATATATATTTCAGAAACAACAATACACAATTTATTTCGTGTATATATAAATATAATACATTTACTTTTTTTTCATTTGCTTAATGTTGAGATTATTTGTTTCAAAATTTGAAAAATATTTAGTATTAATAAGACGCGTATTGTAAAACTTTCAAAAGTTATTTGCAAAAATAGTTCATGAACTTAAGAACTTACCGTTTAATGACAGTGCTGGGTTTGGTGTTGTTTGTTTGTTCTTTTTTTTTTTTTTTTTTTTTTTTTTTATTTATGCAAAAATAGTTCATGAACTTAAGAACTTACCGTTTAATGACAGTGCTGGGTTTGGTGTTGTTTGTTTGTTCTTTTTTTTTTTTTTTTTTTTTTTTTTTAAATTGATGGTTATCGTTGTGTGAGTACCGATAATCGATTCGTTTGATGGCTGCTGATAAACGAGGTGTCTAATCGTCGTGCCTGTTGGCCCAGTGCTGTAGCACCGCTCCTTAAAACATGACCACACATTATTCACCGGTAGAGAGAAAACAATGATTGCGCAAGCTTAAATGACCTAACTTTTGCGTGTCGCAACAACATTTGGTTTTCTTGCATTTTTTTTTTTTAAATTGAGTGTTAAGTGTGTCTGTTTCAAAAGTGTATGTCATTGATGATTGAGTGAACATATGGTTGTTTAGCTATGGCGGAACAAGAACATTGACATAATGTCTTATTTCAGGCTAAGGTTCGGTTTAAAGTGATTCATCTTTATTGTCTAAGCCAGAGGTCGACAAACTATTTTAAAATCGTTTACATTAACTTCGCTTTCGTTCTTGTGTTTCTGGCTGGCAAAATCTTCGGACGGTTTAGTGACTCACTTCCCGTCAACCTATTGAGCTTAAACTTGGCCCATAGAATCGTTTCCGATGACAACATATACACATTTTTCAGCCCCACCCACAACCCCGACCCCTAAAATCAGTTTCCCTTGTTGTTCAAGGGGATGATAAAGGAAAAAGGATGACACTAATTTTACGATAAATTTCCTGATAACTGTGCTAAATGAAATTATTTTTTTTTTTAATTATGTATCGCAAGTGCGTTTGGTGCGTAATATTTTATTTTGTTTTTCTGAAATATTTCGTGAAATAATTATGTGATGTAAAAGAGGACGTATCATTAAAATATAGAAATGAATAAGGGGGCGTGGAAAGAAATGTGCGGCTGAGAGGGTGGGGGGGGGGGGGGGTTGCACTAATTGGGATTCTTAAAAAGGTGCGTAACTTGTACGCATGTTTTGTCAAATTTTCATCTCCACCCCCATTGCTCAATATTTCATTTTATCCAGGATTTTTATTGAAAACTTTGATCTTAGGGGTTGTTTCATTTCGACGGAAGGAAGAGTCATGCTGTAAGTTATATTTGCTAAAAGGTCTAAACGGAGCCGTAGGCATTGGCAGATTGGGGAGATATGTGTGCAAAAAACCTGGAGTAAATTTTTATTTCTCATACTTTAAAATTAGAAAATACGTAGAAATATTATATCGAATGTTTATTAACTTAAAATGCCTGGTTTATTTATACTAAATAGCCGCATGCCACAAATTTCCGATTGCTTGTTTAAGCAAAAAAGGGAAATTTTAGTAAATGAAAACTTATCAATTGTCAACATCTCTTATATATATTACGCTTCTGATGTGGCTCGTGGGCAGCTATTAATAGACTGCTTCTTAATGGACTTCTTCCTAATGGACTGTTTCCTTATCAGCGTATTTGTTATTGAGAGCTACAGTGACATAACGCCAAAGAGCTGATACGATTTAAGTACGTTCGGATTCCTAAAACCAATCAAAGTTATCTTCTATTATTTTACGTAAATCGAATAAATTTAAATGCACAAAAGAAATATTTTAGATTCGCTTTTATTTTAGTAAAAGTTTACTTATTATTATTATAAATTAAAAATCCATTGAAAGTATCAAATAAGGAATTATTTTTAGCACTTTTTCCAAATATAGAAGTTATGAAAAAAATTATTAATTAAAATATTATGATCTAAGTATTGCATCTTAATAACATTTATCGGGAAAGCCCAAAAATCTGTTAACCTTAGTGCGTATTTTAATGCGTTCTTAATATTGCGAAATGAAAATAAATAATTACGCAAAAGTTTATTTGATTTTATAACCGTGCGTAACAAAACTGATAATATATTTTCCCAATCGAATGGTACCCGGGTGCGAATGGTGGGGCTGCGTGTCTGGGTCCATTTTGACTCAGTGCTATTCGGATGTCATTAGTGGTACTTTATTTTAGTTAAAATGAAGAATTAAGTTTACATACGTATAGTCCATTCTATTATCTCTCATTTGATACCTCATTTTGTCTTTCAAACCCAACAATACATTTTTTTTTTTTTTTTTTTAATCCCAACCTCTCACTTCTGGTACCCGGGTACGAATTGCCACTTGGAATATATAATTAGGTAAATAAAGCAACTTCCGGCAACAAAATTCTTTTACTGTGATCTGATGCTTGTTATATTTCTTTTTATCTGGTTTTCTGATGAAGACTGTAAGCCCAAACGTTAAAATCTTTTGACCTGTCAATGAATTCAAGTCTAGCAGACCTTGTTCTCATATTTCAATAAAGCAACTTTTTTTAAAAGTTTAAGTATAGCATTAAAGATTAATTCGTTTATAGTTTTTTAGTTTTTGATCTTCACTTGTGTTTGTTTTTCAATTTAAATGTTTCAATACTGTGTTAAAAAACTCTGGTGTTCATGATTGCGCTTCTATTCTTTAATTTCATTTCCTTTAACACCCAACCCCACCCCAAACCTAGCCCCCAAAAAAGGGTGACCAAGTAGCTTTTAGATTTTAGAGCCATCTTATTACCTGGATTTCTAAGTACTTGAAAATAAGCTTGGGTACATATTTAACGGGGATGTTTGTCTACTGCCTGGATGGGCAAAACGCAAATAGAGACCTGTTTAAATACGGAACTGTGGGGTCATGAATAAGTAGAACTCGTGACATATCTTGATTTCTTAGATTGAAAATTTCCTACATTTTTATTGATCTGATACTTTTGTGATGTGTTTGTTAGGTGTCGCGATCAAATGATTTATTTTGTTGTTGTAGTTGTTTGTTTGTTTGTTCTTTTCATCGTGTTATATGGTCAGATTATATTAATCATAAGATGTTAAAAAGTAATGTAGAAATAGTATTTTTTATCAAACTCAGAAAATAGCTAGATTAAAAGTCCCGTTTCTTTCTTGAGTACCCACCATATTTTCAAGAATCAAAGTGGCCCGCAACTGCATTTTATAACAGCAATGGCTCTGGGGACTAAATTTTATAGAAGCGAAACCTCTGTGGACTACATTTTTATAGAAGCAAAGGCTATTGTCACCACATTTTAAATAATCAAAGTAATCAGTGAGCTTGATACATTTTTAAAAAAATAAAACACATGGAAAATCAACGCAGCGTCATGAAAATTTTTAAATTTCATTAAGAGGCTCATTAAAAATGAAAAGTTTATTTTAAAAAGGTGTTTCCTTATTCACCCGGCAACCCCACAGGAAATGTTTCTCCGGGACCCAATGGTTTGGGACCCTGTGGACTTAGATCATAGATCTTTACTCTTTGGGACTTTCTCGAGTCATGTGACAAGGTCCTCCAGATATCTGAACTCCAATCAATGTTTATCAATGTAGAAAAAAAGCTTTCATTTTTTAGACAACTTGCGGGGTAAAAAATGTTTAACAATTTTAGTGTTCTACCCTAATTGTCTTCCGTGAAAAATGCTGATGTGATTTATACTCCTCGTTTTTTTTTTAACTATTTGCCCCATTTTAGCAATTCAAACTTTCTAGATAAAACAAAGAACTCGATAATTCCTTGATAAAGTCAATATTTCAGGCTGTCCACATCACTCATCAAAAAAAAAAAGAAAAAAATAGAGCCATGTGCTTAACCTAGATAACGACACCCCTTCACCTTTATCTTTGAGCCCCATTTAAAATATGTTGTGTTGTACGCAAACATTGAATGTCAGTGAGTCTTAGACGACCTAAAAACTTGGGCTTTGTTAACAAAGTGACCGGTTTCTGTATACGTTTTTTTTTTCCTGTTTTTTTTTTTGTTTTTTTTTTAACTTTTCGTGTCAATTTATGCCGTCATGAAATTGGGTCAAAGGGATTATCTCCCATTGGATTGTTAATTGTCTATTGATCAGGGATCGATATGCTGAACATCGGATATTTTCATAAGAACACTTCGCTGACGTATGCGACTTTATCAGTTAGAATCTGTCCCAAGGCTTCTGCAGGGCCATAGATCTTTACATTATCCAGCACCTACCTCTGATCCAAAATTCTATTTTTAGAAACCAGCGTCATCTTAAGGCGTGGCTCACTTACCATTCTAGCGATCTCTAAAGAGCGAACTGTAGAAAATATGGTGAAGATGCTACTCCCCATGGGTGGACGAAAAGGTGTGTTGAGTTTGTACAAGGACTCACACATCCAAACATTTGCATTTCCAATAATTAAGATGCAATCTTGTTTTTTTTTTAAAATACAAATTTTGAAATACTAAATTTTTAACATTTCATTCTGTAAATTATGGACAAAAGAAGAATTATTTATATTTTTTAACCCACCGACCGCTTGCAAAGGCCCGATTAAGGTTACTTAACTCTTTACCTAGGCATGAAACACGGCCTTTGATCAAACTGCCGCAATCCCCTGCCCCACGGACCCCCCACTCCCACCCCACCCCTTGCACCCGTCCCAAAAAAAACTTACATTTAGGACCGCTCGGTTATTGGAAGCGAAGTGGAATAATTTATTTTTTAAATCAATTTTCTGCTTTCTTAATTCCCCCCCCCCCACACCCCATCTCCTGACCCAGCCAATCGCAGCCCTCTCCTTGAGTCAGATGAGGTCTCCAACAGCGGCTTTGCTTTGTTTTACAGTAACTTTGACATCAGTGTTATCACCCGTGGCTAGATTAACACTGGACGGGACGTACGTACCTCACCATTGGGATGATGTTTTATCTGGTCCCGGGGTAAACTCAGCTGTGGATAAAGAGCCATCGGAATGGACTAGTTAGCAAAGTGAGGTAGATATCTTGGGCAGGGGGGTTAAAAGCTTAATAAAAAAACAACTACCCAAGTAAGAAATCATCCGGTTCGGGATTAGAATATGATCCCTTCAGGCACACACAAAATAGAATATCCTGAAAGCTCAGCTGGCGGGAGAACTACGGAACTTTAAAAGAACACCCCAAAATTTAAAAGCAATTTTTTTGTTCAATTTAAATAATTTTAAGAGTGCCGATTTCATGAATGTTTAATCGTCAATGTCTGTGTGCGCTATTGTCTGTGCGCGCTATTGCCTGTGTGCGCTATTGTCAGTGTGCGTTATTGTCTGTGTGCGTTATATTTGATGTAAACATTTGTCGGTTTGCGCGATTTTCTGTGTGCGCTGTTACGTCTGTGCGCAGTTTTCTGAGCACAATTCTGACGGAAACCTTCTCTTTGTACGCGCAAGCCGTTATTTATTTTTGGACCACTTTGGTTACAAAACAATTTTAAATATGCCGGTTTTTTTTAATTATAAAAACAATGGTGACCTACCATAAGATAAACTGTACGATAAACTATTTAGAAAACAAGAATAAAACAAATAAAATCAAAACCTTATCTTTGTGTTTAACTTAGATTGAATATAGGTAAAATAATTTTACACTAATACTACTTTATGGTAAAATAGTGTTTTTAGCCTAGTATTGAGGTAACAAACAATATACTTTTTGTACCATGGTCGCAAGTAGGCTGTGTAGATTAGCATAAAGCCGTCGAAACAAATAAATCTCTTGTAACGCCTATATGAAGAATTAAAAAGATTTACATTAGAGATCTCCATGAATAGTTCCTTGTTGTGAAAATTGTTGGTTGGAGGTGGCCTCTGATAGCGGTGTTTACCAAAACGTCTGGCGGGCGGGTAGACATTTTTCAACCACACCAAGGACCGGAGCCAGATGTATTAAGTTGATTGTTGCTTAGTCTATTAACTATTAACATTTAATGCTAGCTTTAATGGTTGATTTAGTTGTAAGTCGGGTTGATTTTTAGAAAATTAAATTTTAAAAGTACCTTGTGGTGTGTCCAGTGTCTTGACTCATGTTTTGCGGACCGACAGCGAAAAGCTCGCGAACCGGTAGGGGTCCGCGACCACCATTTTGGGAAACACTGCTCTAGAAAACATAAGGAATTTTAACTTTTGGAGTTTGAGTAGAGCTCCGTAGATGGTCGTGAAGTCTTAGAGGGAAATAGGGAAGTTGAAGTGGTCTTTAGGGAACATGAAAGTCGGTAGGGGTGTCCAGAGGAACATGGTAGAGTTGGAAGTAGTGACGAGACAAAACTTGAAGATGATCAGTTTCAACACAATGCACAAAATGTTAAAAATTAAAAGTTTAATTCAGCGTTTGGTTATCAAAATGTGCATTTTTTTCGAAGAAATCCTTGACCTGATTATTTATTTCAGCCATTCTTCGTACCTCGACTGGTGCTGGAGGCAAAGGCGAAGGAACGCCACTTCTGTCTTTTGTCGGTTTTTGTAGGGACTGGATTTTATTTTGTAGATCAAACCTTCACAACATATGGCCCGCGGGCCGCATGCGGCCCACCAGCACCGACTTTCCAGCCCGCAAAGTAACGAAATAGTCTTGTTTCGTTTTATTTTCTTAATAGCTTCCCACCCGTCCTATTTTCTTTCGGCCCGCACAAGTTTTTCATAGAGTATTACGGCCCGCATTACATTTTGAGTTGTGCGGGCCTGCCGTAGATGCTTCTCTGCACCAGGTGTCTCTGGGTCTTTCGCGGTTCCGTTGAATTATCAGCGTTAATTTTTTTTAGTGGATACAAAGGGTCATAGTCTATTCCCTTGCCCTCTACCCCCCGCCCCCCCCCCCTCAGGTTTAACGACAAAGTGAGTTTGGCTCTTGAAGTTTGTCTTGGTTGTATCATTTGAATTTGACAATCAAATAGACCAAGTTTCAAATAAATTGTCTTGTAAAGCTTAAAAATTGTTTTATAGTTTCAAGCCTCTGCGCTGTCGTTATAAATTTATTCAGTACCCGCTTTTACTGCTAACATCTTCTTCAAGGAAGTTTAATATGTCGTAACCGGCAGCGAGGAGTAGTGCTCTAACTTTAAATAAGCCCATTTGTAACATATTGGTATTCTCTTGTAGGAAGCACTTAAGACTTGAGATATTTTGACGTTCCTCTTCTCGAACCTTATCGTAACATGACTTCCTTGGCCAACAATGTAAGCTTTCTTCCAAAACCAATAAGCAGTTTACACTCAATTTCAATATTTGCCATCTAAAACATGCAACCTCTTCAAAGTTTAAGAAGCCTCTCGAAAGACAGTGTTAACTTGTTGGGTCGATAGAGTCATTTTAGCAGGTTGTGTAATAGTCTCGCCGTCAGCTCAGAAAAACGAAATGAGGAGCGTCTTGCATAGCTCATCTAAAATGCACAGGGACAAGCAAATATGTTAATTTGAAATTATTGTCCATATATATATCGACCTAATGAGCAATACATTGAATATTTTTTATGCTCGTGATTAATTTATATATTTTGTGTTCACAGATTTTTCTTAAAGTGTAAAGCGCCATCTGGCGGGCGCAACTAACCATGGGAGTATTTAGCCAGCTTTTTCTTCTCTTGTGGAAGAATGTGTTATTGAGAGTGAGATACCCGGTAAGTTATTTTTTTTTTTTATGACAATTATATTTTACATGTTATTTAGTTACGAATTACTGCAAGATCATTCCTCGCATTATTTCCTGTCAATATTTCCCCTATTCCTAAACCAGGGGTGTCAAACTCAAACTTTCGGCGGGCCAAAACTCAGATCATATGTAAGGTTGCAGGCCGAACAGGATAAATATTCAATAAGCGGAAACTTAATCTTTTTTTTTTAATTTATATAAATGAAAACAGAAAAAGTTTTAATCATTAAAAATCATGTGCATACACATTTTCGTTCCTATGCCAATTTGTCAGAGCCCGACGTTCGGCAACTTTTCTTGACCTACAAGTTCGTTTATGTTGGGAATAACGTTCTGTTCATCAGTGAGACGACTCCTGTGTGATGTTTTGTTAATCTTTGTACAATGGTTAAGACCTCGCGGGCCTGATGTAATTTTACGGCGGGCCGGATGTTGCCCGCGGGCCTTGAGTTTGACACATGTGTCCTAAACCCTCAGTGAACTGTTGATCAACATTTATTACTCCTTGTCGGGCTGAGCACAACTACTATACACGTAAGAAAACTGTATGCAGTTTAAGGTGGAGTTTCCAATCACTGTCTTAATCACGATGAGATTGGGGTCTAATCAATTTCGGTTTTTTAAGCCCACAATGTTCTGTAGAGATTATTCTGTCATCTCCAATTTGATCTATCCTGCTCTGTTTCTGTTTTTTTCTGTTTTAACTTCATTTTCCACTTGTGAGACTTTAATATCTTGGGTTTTTATACCATATTGAAACATGTGAGAGTAGCACGCATTTTTTTCTTAAATAGCCATCAATTTTAAATGTGTTGGGGAATGGGTTTACCCTCTCCCTTACCGACCACTCGACTGTCAGTCGTAACTTATTTTCTCACAAACAACCCTGTATTAGTATAATCCAATAGGGTATCTTGTCGCTCTTACTTTTTTTCCTTAAAAGCTACTTTTTATTTACATACTGTTAGGTACTCAAACCTAACTATGAAATTAATCCACATTCAGTGACGGGGGAAGGCGGGTGTGGAGGGGGGTGGTCCTCCTCGGGTGGCACTTTTTTCTTTATATTGAGGGGTGGCATTTTCGACTACAATAAGTGGCGGAGGAAGCAGAGGTTGGTCCCCCTCGGGTGACACGTTTTCTTTATGTTGAGGGGCAGCATTTTCGACTACCTGGTTTTTTTTTTTACGTGGTAGGAGCGGTAATAATCTTTGCCTGCCCCGGGTGGCACTGAAGCTAGCTCCGCCAGTATGGACATTGGTTTCAAAAATATCTTTTAAGATGATGGACTAAACAATAATTTTATATTTATAATCCCATTTTAAGTGTTTTTTTTTTTTTTATTTCTCCAAATTATATCTATGAAATAAAATAATTTATGACATCTACTTCTTTTAATACGGAGAGAATAGTTTAAAAATATTATTTAGGGGTCAATGTTGTTGTTGAAATGGAGGGCAGACTCCTGCATTAAAAAATTCTTTGACATTATTGGATGAAATTTTCTTTAAAGTTGCCCTTTACAATCAAATCCGGAGCACAATTTTGTTCTTTATTCACTGTCTATTTATAAATGATGCATTAAAATAATTAATTTTAGAAATTGACATCATTCGCCGACAAGAATAATATGATGACATAGGAACGGACAGCTCTTTATAAAACATGATGTTTTTGCCCCTCTCTGTTCGTTGAACCGTCCCGTTGTAATACCGAGTTATTCCTTTTTTAAAAAAATAATAATAAATATCGATGCTTATCTCTGTGCTCTTTAAGCCCTAACAGTACATGTTACATAAAGCAGAAGTAATTTGATTTGCATGAAGATACCACGGCCAGGTACTTGCGCCCGGTCAAAACCGCAAAGTGTTTCTTTAATTGTGTACAGTTTCGCGGGAACTTTGTTTACAATGTCTTAGAGCTCTTGTACCGGGCAGACGTGCATAATCAACCATCTGACATGAACGAGCGCAGACCCCCGTATCGACGGCCGGTTCTATTGCAGAAGTCAGGCGTTTGAATTTATGCTGGGGAAATCATTTTAATGGGCCTTGTTTTGTGAAGGATGGTCGTGTTGGCCTGTTGTGAAGATGTAGGTTTGATTTTATACTGAAAATACCAAAACGGGCCCCTGATGGAAATATTAATGTTGCGGACTTTTATGAATGCTGGTGAAAACATCCTGTTTGTTCCAAACTTGGTGTGGTCGGGCGTAGCCATCACATCGGCGTAATGGATGAAGAATTTCGCATGGATCCACGGGATCTGCCGGCGACGGGGCATCTTGCTTTAAATGGTGTATATTTTGTTAACTGGAAATTTATGGAAATTCAGAAAAAGATACAAAGGCGCGATATAATTATAGATACTATTAACTATATAAATTATTCCCAAAACACAATGTCGAAGCCGTGAAAAGATTGCACTTCAACACCTTCGGTCCATAGAACAAGACAGTTTACTGCTACACAATTTTTTCACTTACCTGAAGTCAAACGCAATTTTATCTAGATCACAATTTATCAAATAGAGTATGGACGTACTGCACTACACACAAAAAACAACTATTCTATAACTTTAAAAGCCCAGTATAACAAAACAACACTTATCACATTTCACAATAAAATACCAATGCCTATGTAACGTGATTTAAATAGCATTTAGTGAGGGGGACTCAAAAAGTATCCCCACCTTTTGACCTTAGAATTTTTAGGCATTGCCATCAAAGATAGTTGGGTATTAGAATATCTTTGACAGCTAACGTCTGGGGTCAGAGCGAAATAAACTTGTGTTCTATCTACTCCCTGGGGATCAGCTTGAGGAGTCAGCCGAATGTTTGATGGCGCAGGGAATTAGGATTTTTTTTTCTCTTTCCTTTGGTCATCATAGTTAAATAAACTGTGATTTAGGGCGTTGTCCTCTTTCGGCGCCATTGATGGGCTACGTGCCACGGTATTTATTCCTTCTAGTAGCTGAGTTACTTCCTTCAAAAGAAACTTTTATGAAAATGTGTAAAGAATGTCTTTAGTGGGAACTTTGGGATATGTTGCTCTTGTGTAGGAACTTTGAGATATATCGGTCTTGTGTAGGAGCTTTGAGATATAACGGTCTTGTGTAGGAGGTTTGAGATATATTGGTCTTCTGTAGGATCTTTGGGTCATATGGGTCTTCTATACGAACGTTAGAATATATTGGTCTTCTGTATGAGCTTTTGGGATATATTTGAACTTGTGTAGAATCTTTGGGTCATAGGGTTCTTCTGTGTGATCTTTGGTATATGTTGTCTTATGTTTATAGGCTCACATATTCTGCTGATTAGTATACATGAAGTGCGGAGTCTGTTAAAGGTGATCATTATTTTGCTTGTGTAGATATCATGCTCTATTCATCTCTTAACCCATTGATCAGCTACATATATTTTTGAGTTTTGGGTACTGTCAGGGCTGGCCTTAGCTATTTTTACGCCCCGATATGGTTCAAAATTTTGGCACCCGAGACAGTTCTAAATTTTGCGCCCCAGAGAGTTCAAAATTTTGGCCCGATGCAGTTCTAACTTGTGGCGCCCCAATCTCGTACATATTTTCAGGTCACTCTTAAACTGTTAATAATTGTTTAAAGAATATATGAGTCATTATATAGCCGCCTTATTCTGACAGCTAGGTATGAACAATCAAATATAAATATTATCAGATTGTATATAGAACATTAAAAATTAATCTGTTTGAATTCAAAACGACTTTTTTTGAAAAGTGGAAGCCTAAATCTAACCAAGAAAGAATTCTTACTTTCAGCTTGAAACTTTTGAATTTAAAAATTAATAATAATAATTGGTATCATATCTAGTTGACCAAGGGTCTCAAATTCGCGGCCTGCGGGCCTTTTGCGGCCCGCAAGACGATATTTTGCGGCCCGCTACATTACAGCAATGTTTAGTGTTAATGCGGCCCGAGCGTTTTCCTTATTCTCATATGTATTTTGTAATCCTTCGCGACGGTTTCAGTCAAATCTCACCGACTAGTCTAATTCTGTTTTTTTATTATGTTTGGATATGTTCGGACGTTTTAAAGTCGGACTAAAAGTTTTTTCCTTTATTGTATTTTATGAGACAAAAGTAGCCAAAAACCAGTTTTGAGAAAAGTTTAAAAAGTCAATTTTGGGTTATGCTCAATCATAATTGTGTAAATGGTAGCAATTTGACGGAGTATCAAAGAATTACTATTAAAATTGCCGCTAGTGTTTACGAGGGAGGGAAATTTCCAGCCTGTCAGCTTGGTCACTTTCAAAACAGGGTTAGTCAAAAAGGCATTTGCTACGATAAAAAAATCTAAATTCATTCTCCCTGCAATAGCATCTTCCTTCGCATTAACAATTCATTACTATTGCCTGCTCCTGACTACTACTTGAACACTTTTAGCATTTAAAGCCTTCATGCAGAAGGAGGGGGATGATTGTTCCTGTACTAAGTGGTCCCAAATGGCTCATGGACTTGGCTTTTCTTGTTGACATTACACATGAGCTGAATGTACACAATAGGAAATTACTAGACCAGGGGCAGCTTGTCATTGTTGCTTATGGCAATGTCAATGAATTCTGCATAAAACTTGTGTTATGGTTCTCAAAGAAACTTCTCCCATTTCCCAACAAGCATAATACTCATGGACTCGGGCACACCATTCAGTAGTAAGTATACTGATGCCAATGCAAAGCTACAGGAAGAATTTGATCACATGTTTTAGACTTCAAAACACAATTTACCACTTTTGATGACGCGTTTTCTTTTTATTTGTGTGTTTTTTTCCCCCCCCCCCCCCCCCCTTTTTTTTTTTTTTCGCTTTAAACGGAGCTGATTGATCTTCAGTGCAATTCTAAGTTCAGGGAAATGAATGGAAAAACAGACGAGCATTGACAATTTATGAGAGCATTGTCATCAACCTTTCACAGAGATTTCCAGGTTGTTCAAGCGGATCATGCGCCATCTTTGGGAGTACATATCTGTGTGAAAAGCTCTTTTCCACTATGAACTTTAACGTCAAAGTTCAGGGCCAAGACTACTGATAAGCATCTTCAAGCTATACTAAGGGTCTCAGTTGTTTCCTCACTCAAGCCAAATAATGCTTAGCTGTGTAGAAAGAAGCATTGCCAGGGCTCTGGCAACACGGAGTAGGAGGAAGAAAGTGTAGCCTAGCTCTTGAGAACCCTTAATGTTTTTATTTGTTATTAATAAAGGTTGAGCACATTGTAACAGTTGTGCTTTATTGAATTTTTAATTGCTTTTTGTGTGGAATACTTGATGCGGCCCAGTCGCACTCAGGCACTACCTCCTGCAGCCCGCGGATGATTTGAGTTTGAGTCCCTTTCAGTAGACTATTCTTCAAGCAACTGTTTTGCTGGCTATTTTGGTACCAAAGGCATTGAAGACGTCTACAGAATCTAGTCGACAGGCAACTTTATTTTGAATACGGAGCATCGTCATTTATGTGAGCCTTTCCCGAGGTATAGACGAACTCAAAGATATTTAAATATGTCTTAGTTTATAACAACCTTTTTTCTAATGTAAGAACTTATCAGTGGGCATTTCTTACATGGCAGCCTATGTTCAATAGACACTTACATGGCAGCATATGTTCAAAAGATACTTACATGGCAACCTATTTTCAATAGATATTTACGTGGCAGCCTATGTTCAATAGATATTTACGTGGCAGCCTATGTTCAATAGATACTTACATGGCAGCCTATGTTCAATAGATACTTACATGGCAGCCCTTGTTCAATAGATAGTTACGTGGCAGCCTATGTTCAATAGATACTTACATGGCAGCCTATGTTCAATAGATACTTACATGGCAGCCCTTGTTCAATAGATACTTACGTGGCAGCCTATGTTCAATAGATACTTACATGGCTAAAAAATTTGGAACACACTTCATGTCGCTCTCAGAAACAGCCAGACACTGGAGTCTTTCAAAACCGATTTGAAAACATATCTTGTTCGCAAACACCTGTTGGGGTGATGTTGTCAACCATCTTTTCTAGCTAGCTATTATCTCTTAGATCAGTTCTTAACCTTTTTAGAGGTACCTAACCCCATCAGTTTCATATGCGCATTCACCGAACCCTTCTTAATAGGAAAAATAAAATATGTTTTTTTACTGATTTTTTTTGGACGTACATCGAGCCCCTGAGACTGACTCACCGAATCCCTGGGGTTCGATCGAACCCATGTTAAGAACAATTGTCCTAGATTTATACTGGCCTGTGCTGTTTATGGTTGCAAGGGATGAAAGACTTAGAATGGGTCTTCTCGTATGTAGTTTTTGTAATGTTGCGTTTTGTATTTCAATGTGGTAAAATATATGTTTTCATTTCTCTTTTAATATGGATGACTTTGTACCACACTTCGAGCCTTTGGGGATGATGCGTGATTTTCAAATAAGCTTTATTGTTATTATTATTATTATTATTTAAATAGATACTTACATGGTATCCTATGTACAATAGATAGTATTTTTTCACCTCATGCAAATTCATAAAGTTTAAATACATGCGATATTCTTAAAAATTATAATTACATTGTTTCATTTGCTCAAACACTTCTGTCAAATAATTTATAACCTTTTAAATCTCTTTTGAAATCAAATATAAAGCGAAAATAAATTAAACATGCTGTAATGACTTCACAATCTTCACTTTGAATTGTATGCGACAAAGGTCTTATATCTTCACGTACGCATCTACTAGTACCAATCCCCTTCACTTTTATTACACGTACCTCCCTCGTATTTTGGAAATTTGCATTGACGATAGGTAGCTATAGGTAATAATTTACCCTAATTTTAACCCCCCCCCCCTTTCCAACACCCCCCACCCCAATTAGGAATAATTAATCCTATAATTTCATGTGAATAAATATAATTCTTGAAATGCCCTTTTCTTGGGGGGGGGGGGGGGGGTAAAAATGTATATTTTAAAATGGTTTCACCTGCATCCTATATCTGTAAACATCTCGTTATCCAAAGTGTCTGAATTATTAATCATCTTTTTATAAATGTTTCTTGTATAAGCCTTCTAATGCAAGTTTTGTTGTCAGTCACAAATACGAAGCATTCCATTAAAGTTGTTATCATTAAACGCCAGTGTTTTCAATCAGTAACTAATTATTTTGTGACAAATGTGGCACGTTTTCAACACACGATAATTAAGGTAATTATTTAAAAATACATCTAGGTGAAATAAAACAAAAACAGCACTACAATATTATTTAAAACTGGATAATCTTTTTTTATGTCTGACTCCTGGGCTAAGAGAATACTTTAGATGTCTTGTGTTTAAACTGTTATGATTGTAAAAAAATGTTGTCTTGGTAAAAAAATATGTATGTATTTAAGTGGCGAAAATAAATGTGCACAACGTTAATAAAAAAAAAATACCTTTCCATCCATTTGGATCAAAAAGGGAATCTTATCTTATCTTAATTAAATGATAATTTCATTTTCAACCACTAGACCACCATCGCATAAAAACACCTGGAGCGTGGAAGGGCTCCGGCAACTTTTCTATCCCTTATTGAGAAAGTGTCACAAATTATGGTTTGGTGTGTCCAAGTATCTTTTTAAATTAGTTTTTATACCCTTATTCCACTTTGCTTGTAACAAGGATATGCCTATCACCGAAGAGTCGCTTAACGGCATAATATTCTTCATATAAATGTGTATAAAGTATTTTCCATGAAAATATTTTGTTTTATTTGTTTGGAATCAAGATGACGCTGATAGAATTTGACGCTATAGACAAGCACCCGCTTTTCTTGTACCTAAGGTCGGCCCTGGGTGCAGGTGCTCGCAATATCTTGACAGCCTCCCCCACCCCACCCTCCAATCATTTTCATTACTATCTACCGGATTGAAAGAAAGGGATTCAGCAGCCATGTTTACTTCTCCATGGTCGTTATCCGTAATTATCATTCTCATATTGTAGAGATAATTATTAGTTTTAGTTAAGGAACCCATACAAGCGCCATCTTCGATATTACGTATGGTCTAAAACGTAGCGCAAACATTCATTCTCATTGAATTTTTTTGTGTGCCTGGTCAGCATTTTAACGAGATGGATTGATGTGATTTTATGTGATGTGATGTGATGTGAAGTGATGTGTTGTGATATGATGTGATTTTATGTGATTTGATGTGATTTTATATGATCTGATGTGATGTGATGTGTTGTGATGTTATGTCATGTGATGTTATATGATATGATTTTATGTGATGTGGTGTGATTTTATGTGATGTGATGTGATTTGTTGTGATGTGATGTGATTTGTTGAAATGTGATGTGATTTGTTGAGATGTGATTTTCTGTGATGTGATGTGATTTGTTGTGATATGATGTGATTTTATGTGATGTGATTTTATGTGATGTGATTTTAAGTGATGTTATGTGATGTGATTTTATGTGATGTGATGTGATTTGTTGTGATATGATGTGATTTTATGTGATGTGATGTGATTGTATGTAATGTGATGTGATTTTATGTATTTTGATGTGGTTTTATGTGATGTGCTGTGTTGTGACGCAATGTGATGTGATGTGATTTGTTGTGATGTGATTTTATGTGATGTGCTGTGTTGTGATGCAATGTGATGTGATGTGATTTGTTGTGATGTCATTTGATTTTATGTGATGTGATGTGTTGTTATTCAATGTGATTTATGTATTGTGATGGGATTTTTTTTGTAATGTGATGTGATTTTATGTGTTGTGATTTGATATGTTGTGATGTGATGTGATTTTATTTGATGTGATGTTTTGTGATGTAATGTGATTTTATTTTATGTGATGTCATTTATGTGATGTGATATGATTTGATATGATGTGATGTTTTGTGATGTGTTGTGATTTATGTGATGTGATGTGATTTTTTTTTGTGATTTGATGTGATGTGATATGTTGTGATGTGATGTCTTTAAATGGCGGTTTGGTGTTGTTTGATTTGTTGGGTCTATTTTTCTTGGGTTTTTTTTTTACCGTCTCAAAAGAAAATGAATTTAACTTTAACATTGCTATTTAAAAACTACCCACTGACTCGCAGCAGTTTATTTTAAAGACATTCTTTCTGTAACACGTTAGCTCTCTGTTTAACACGCTGTGCTCACCTGACGACAAAATGGTAACTGTACACACAGGAACATTGTGTAACTTATGTACATAGAGACGGGGAGGTACGACTGAGTTCGAGCAGCGTCGTAACGACATTGCGACATTCTCCGAACCTTGCCTACACCTGAGCCTATCCCAAAAAATGGGCTTGTTACTAATCTACACGCAAAATTAAGATGAATAAATGTCATACAATGTACATTGCTACACTGTATAAAGAAAGAGAAAAATTACATATTGAGTGAGGCAATCGCCAAAAGTAAATGTATTTTTTTTAAATCCCAACAGGACAGGTGGATATGTGGCCAAGTATTACAGCTGATCTACTTATTTTCATCATAACTAGCCGTTAAATATTGTTTTGTTTTTTTAATAAATTTAAATACATTTCATTTCGCTTAGATTCAAAATTAAAACGTCGTTATTATTTTGAATTTTTTTTTATTTCAAATGAATCTTATAATGCGAAGCTTGAGAATCCTCCTTCTAACCAAAAAAAAAACAATCTCAAGGCATCCACTCAAAAAGTGTGTTATTTACCAGACCACCCGTCTTTTTTACAAAGTTTTAGCTACGCCCCTGATGAAGCTGACCTATCGCAAAGAAATAAGTAGCATCGTTGTGCATCAATCTCAAAAAATCAGAATGTTCATAATTTTTAATAATACAATGTTTCAATCATTTTTATACGATTGCAACACCAAAATTACAGCCGCAATGATCTAAATCAGGCCTGCACAACATACGGCCCGCGGGCCGCATGTGGCCCGTCAGCACCCACTTTGTGGCCGGCGAAGTGACAAAATATTATTTTTTTATTATTATTTTTTCAACAGCCCTCCCCCTCCCCCCGGTCCTACTTTCATTCGGCCCGCACAAGGTGTGCATAAAATTTAAAAGCCCACACAAGGTTTTCATAAAGTATTACGGTCCGTCTTACATTTTGAGTTGTGCAGGCCTGTTCTAACTCCTTCTCTAAACTGTTATGATCCTTTTCCCGCGTTATACACCAACTTTAAATGCGCAACCGTCCACGGAAAGATTTCATGGAAATCAAGTCGCTCGTCCTTGCTCATCTCTCTTCCATCCGCAAGCTCCTTTAAACACAAAGGTAAATTACACCACAACGTGGCCCTGGTTCGGGATCAGTAGACCCACTCAGATGTCGTTCATTCGAATACGCCTTCACTTTGTCACCTGTGAAATGGACCGTGAATCCTACTCAACAGAAAACGTCGTCAATCCAAAGGAGAAAAAGGAACCCGCTGGCTTTGATGATCACAACAAAATTCCCTCGATGGGGGAGATAATCCCGCCGACAAGCCTGCTTAAGCGCCGGGGCCGGGAAAAGGTCATCTTTTTATTAGCATGTGTGAACCTTGAAGTAATTCGAGGTTTTAACACATTGTTATAGGAGATGGTTGCCATTAATATTTATGACCATGTTGTAACCCCTTGGGTCAAAGAAATCGGCTACATTGGCCCTTGAGTTTGAGAACATCTGTTCTAATGAATGGCATGCGACCTTCATTACCTGTAGCTTACGTGTTGGACAGTTTGCGTATTCGAGTGTCCCTGGCCAGAGGCGTAGCTAAAGGGGGGGGGTGGGGGGTCAGATGTCCCTGGACGGCAGACAAATAAAGGGCGCCATAATGTACTTTAATATTATAATATTGATGATAATAACGTGTTTATGAGTTGAAAAAAAGAAATGGAGGTGCTTTAAATGAATCTTGTCCCCGGGCGCCAAACACTCAGGCTACGCCTCTATTCCTGATTCATCGAGAGCAAAGGGCCACAGCATGTTTATCGGAACAACAAAAACTTTGAATAAAATTGTAGCTCTAATATTTTTTTCAGCGTCTCCCCCACCCCATCCTCCACTAAGAAAAATGCAAATAGTAGCCTAATTTATGGGTCTGCCCTGATCCACTGACATTCCCTAGTTAAGAAACCATGGAACAAAGATTTTCAATGTAAATAAAAAAATTGTTTTGTTATCAGGGAAGTTGGCTACAGAGGTAAATAAATTGTTAATTGGGCTTCGATTAAAATTTCACTTAAAGAAAAAAAACAAGTTGAGAAACGCTGTTCTGGAGGAACCCTAGTGTTAGGGGTTAAGGTTTAGATTTAAGGTTAGGGTAAGGGGTTAGATTTAGTGGTAAGGGTTAGATTTAGTGGTAAGAGTTAGATTTAGTGGTAAGGGTTAGATTTAGTTGTAAGGGTTAGATTTAGTGGTAAGGGTTAGAGATAGTGGTGAGGGTTAGATTTAGTGGTAAGAGTTAGATTTAAGGTTAGGTTTAGATCTAAAGGTTAGATTTAGGTGTTAGGATTGGGGTTTCCTCTGGATTATGGGTTATACTTAGGGTTTAAGGGTTAGATTTAGGGTTGGGGGGTTAGATTTAGGGGTTAGGGTTATGTGTTAGATTTAGGGGTTAGGGTTATGGGTTAGGTTTAGGGGTTAGGGTTTGTGTTAGGTTTAGGAGTTAGGGTTATGGGTAGGGGTTAGGGTACGAGTTAGGCCTTTTTTGTGTTTTTGTCTTGATGTTAGTTATTAATCGCACGGGAACGACAACTAACAAATAGTGTCCTTTAATATAAATAACTAGGGCCAAGCATGCATGCGGATACCTGTTACGTTGCCAAAAACGATGACACAGTCAGATATTATGTCAGACAGCTCATCTTAAATATTGAATCTTCGTGGGCACTCTGATGGCATATGACACATTAAGACAGCCGTGGTAGTAACTCTTTCGATTGTTTGGGAAAACACCGTGTTAGCTGCCTTAAAGCTGTCGTTACGCCAAAAAGTAAAAACCATGTATATCTATTTCTTTGCAGGGTGTTCTGGTTCTGGAGATATTATGGCCGATACTTGTCATTGGCATAGTGTCCGTCATGAGGTCGGGGGTACCTCCTATAAAATACAAGGATTGTAAGTATATAGTTTCGGAAATTGTCTACTATAAGTAAATTCTCAGATTTTGCCAAAACGTTCAACTGAGCTTTCCAAAATTAAAATATATTTTTAAAAAAAAATAAACCGTACGATGCAGATTATAATTTTAATAATTATTGCCTTGCCTTTTTTTTTTGTTAAAGCTTAACTTGAACCATCGTTTTTTTTATTACGCAGGCAGTTACCAGCCTCGTGCCATGCCCAGTGTTGGCCTTGTGCCATTCGTGCAATCCTTCATGTGTAACCTTGACAATCACTGCTTTACCTCTGAGTCCAGTCTGGGCACAACAGAAGCAAGTCTAATGAGGTAAAAAAAAAAAAAAATTCAAAAACTTGATATATTGTCATAAGAACTAAAATTGGACATTCTTTAAATGGAGTTTCTTAAAAATTGGACATTCTGAAATTGGTCAAAATAAAAAAAATAAAATAAAAATTTAACAAAACAAAGTCCAGTGAAATGAGAATAATAATGTTATTAAATTAACGTTTGCAAACTATTTAATGATCTCAAAATTCTCCGTCCTAATCAACCCCATGTGGCTCAATGGTACCACATCGACAGATATCTTGATTTTCCATGGTAATGATACAGATGATAAATATATGATAAATCTAGACGTAACTGGTTACCTGTGCTACAAAACTACAGCACGCAATGCAATCAGTGTAACTGCAGTTTTGTTCACGGAATATGCATATCACCAACATTTTAATGCACATACAATAAATAGGATATCTTTGGGATAATAGTTTGTTGTTTTTTTCAACAGTTTCTGCTTGTGATTCTTTTTAATAGATATTCTCAATACTTTCAGCTTATGATTCTATTTAATGGATGTTTTCAACAGTTTCAGCTTATGACTCTTTTAAATAGATATTTTCAGCAGATTTCAGCTTGTGATTCTATTTAATTGACTTTTCAGTTTTCAAGCATTAACCCAAGAACTCGGCCCGTATTTAGGTGCCAATGAAACTCTGCAAATGCTCAACGTCTCTAACAAAACTGGCAATGCATTCACAACTCTCAAGTCTGTCATACGGGACAAGAAACTTTTGTCAGGACTGGGTAATTTCTAATTGAATTTCTCAATTGAATAATTCTAATACTTTATTGACATAAAATTAGTTTCGAATGGTAAAGATAAAGATTTAAATAAGAAGATGAACTATTAAAAAAAAATAATAATGATATATATACGTTAATGCAATTTATTTTATATTGAGGGCCATCAAAAATACTGAAAGGCTTTTTCCCTTACCACACCGAATCAAAACTTAAGATAACACGGTAACGATTATTATGTCATTACCGAATCAGTACTTAAGCTAATACAACAATGATTACTGTGTTTTTGCTGAATCAGTACCAAAGACGATCACTATCTTCCTAAAGAATCGATACTTAAGGTAATACAACAACGATTACTATGTTATTACAGAACGGATGACAAATATCAGCAATTACTTTAGAGACCCAGAAAAAGTGAAGAGGCTCTTTGTGAATGATTACAAAATTCTCTCACAAGAAGGAGCGGATGCCCTATTTAATGCACAGATCAATGTGGGCAAGGTACTTAATACTTTTTTTATCTATTCATTTTCACAGATATTAATTGTTTATAAATTAATGATTTAATGATCAATGTTTTAAATTTAAAAAAAAATATAATTTGCAAAACTCTCTAGCATTAATCAAATATATAAAAATAAATGTATTCTTTTCTTTTAAAAGAAATGTTAGGCCAAAAAAAAAAAAGCTTAATAATTTAGAATCTTTTTTTTTTTTTTTCAAAATAGACAAATGAAAATTATTTTAAACATTAGCTTATAATGATAAAAATGTATTGTTATGAAATTATCATTAATTGTCTTAATAGTATTAGCACTGATATTTTTTATTGAAGTAAGCCCACTATTTATGTATTTATTTGATACATTTCATCCGGTAAGAAAAATTCTACAATTAATTGGCAAAAATTATTTTCTTTCCAACTACACAGCTGCTGAATTTGACCGGGTCTCCTGATCTCAAGGGCATAGCCTGCGACCCCCAGAAACTGGGCTCGTATATCCGCTTCCCTAAGGGCGCCAACGTCGCGGAAATATCCTCGAGCCTCTGCGCACTGAACGAGACCGACACCTCTGAGCTGGCCAACAAACTCATCCACCAGCTGAACATAACAACCTTCTTCCGAGCGGTACGTGTCGTAGCATCACCTGACATTTTATTGTTATTAGTGTTGGTACGGCTTTCAGGGCCATGATTTTATTTATTATTTTCCAGGCACAAGTGGGACTGGCAGGCCACCTGTGTATTCGTCGTGTCATATTGCCTTGATTAACAACACACACATATATATATATATATATATATATATATATATTATAATATATATATACCCTGTACGGGTGACAGGATTGTTGTCCTGTGTTTGTACGCCAAAGCTTTATGGCATGCACACTGCATATTTAAAAAAAAAGACTGGTGTAGCTTTGATAACCAACCTTTAGGATAATTGACGTTCCTCTGTGAATATAAATATAAAGCATCAACTTAAATCTGAGGGTAAAAGTTCGTGCTCGGATGTATGAAATGATTACAGTATATTGACACTATAAGTGAGTAACATTAGATATAACGTCATTCTTTTCTTCATATAATTGGTATAACAAAGGAAAGCTTACGACGCTATAAAATAACTGAGTGCACCGACGCATGACGCCCTTTCCCTGCTCCAGTCAGAAATGACTTTTTGTTACCCTTCAAATAATCCTTTTTCAGTAACCAGTCCTTCCCTCTCGGCAGTTGCCCTGTTTGCGTCCTCGTTGATTGGAATCTGCGTGATTGAAAAGCTATTCCAGAAACCAATTGTCTTTCATTTACCAACACTTTGTCACGATCAGTCTTGTTTTGCTTGTCCTCGACCTAATCAGAACCTTTGCTGATATTCCATTATGAAAATATTTTGTTTGCTAGTTCTCCAACCCAACGCCGGGTAACCTATAGCCTTATTTATTTTCCAGATACAACTGTTCGAACAAGTGCAGGAAAAGTTTGGCACCTTCGGCACACTGAGCTTCATCTTTGATGACGTGGCCACGATGTTTGAAATTGTCATGGAATCGGAATCGCTCATTAAGTTCTTGGGTGACTTCACGGGCATCCCCACCGTTGTGGACCTGATTAAAAAAATCCCGTACTGGGTGAATGGTTTTAATGATCTGAGTGGAGCGGTTTACACGTAAGCCAATAACCTGACAGCAATCTACGTGACGTGTTAAAATAATTGGAAGGGAAATGGATTAGTGTGACATTGAATGTTTGGGATATAATTATTTTTATATTTAAAATATCCCAGTTTATCAATTTTATCACAGACTTCTAAAAGGATTAGTATAGACCAAAACTAAGAGTGGACGCATGATAGGAAACATAATCTATTGTTTTCTAATTATATTGTGGTTAAAATTATTTACCACATTTGCTGTGTTGATAGAGGGTATGTCGAAGGTTAAAAAAAAGGGGGTTGGGGTTGATTAAAACATTAGGGACATTTTTACGATCCCATATTTATGTTTGTATGTGATTAATAAATTAATTAGTTATTTATTTTTTATTTTGAATTTCAAAGCGAGCAATCTTACCCCTGCGCCCCCCCCCCCCCAAATCCCAAATCCCAAATAAAGAAAAATAATATATTGCATGCCCTGGATAAGCCAGGGCTTTAGCGAATGGTTTCTTAATTTGTGGGTGGCTGTGTGGTTATTTGTGTGTGGCTGTGTGTTTGGCGGTGTGGTTAATGTGCTGGCTCTCAAACCCCAGCAATTTCCGAGATAAATAGATGAACTTAAATCCAGGCACCTCTAGGAAACAGAACTGGTCAGCAAAGAGACAAATCCAAAGACCACCTTACGGAGGCCGCATGACATTAAAGCCTCTCATTGAAAACTCGAACAACTCCCAAGAAGACCCTGGTGCCACGTTGTATCCACTATTTAAATTTACCCAGGTCTCCCTTGGAGATTGCCCATAAAAACATCACCTAAGCTTCCTAGTTCGTAGTTTCTGTCTTAACGTCTCGTCCACCATCTTGGTCATTTTTTTTTTATGATTCGAACCCCAGTATAAATTATGTATTTAAATGTAAAATTATAGAAACCTCTTTATATTAAGTTAAATAGCGCTTTTCTTGCTCTATATTAAGACTTTCTACATGTTCTCTCTCGATTAGCATAAAAAACATAGTGACCAGCCTTGAGCCGTTAATGGCTAGTATAAAAGTGGAGAATTCAACAGCCTGGATAGTTGTGAAGAACGTCGTCAAGATGGGAATGAACTTTATAGATATAGGAGAGGGAAGGTGGAACGGTACCACAGAGGTATGTGACATAGTAGTAGTAATGAGAATTATTTATTGAGCAGTTAAAGGGAAATGTTTTTTGGAGGGTGTGATATTAATTGATGTCATATATATTACCATACGAACAGGAAACATTCAATCTGCCGTTATGATGGCATCAAGTCTTCGACTTAAAATAGATAACTTTGTTCTAATTAGATAGTTTATGTTGTTGCAAAGGTTCAATTTCTCTGTGGTATCCGGAAATACCAACATGATTTCTTGTGTCCTTATTCCCAGATCAGTTTAAAGATAATTTCAAAATAACTTCCTTTTTTTAAACTATTTAGCTTTGTTTTTTTTTTTTTTTCTTTTTTTTTTGTTGGGGGTGGGGGGGGGGGGGGAGGTGTTAAGTCTGTTAAGTACCGTTTCTAAAAAAACAGGAACACGATAATTTGATTAAATATTCAGAAAAGATTTCGTTTGCCACATGAATGAGGAAATTTTCTCCAAACAATTCAACATGCAAGAGCACATCGGTGGGCGGATAGGAGGGGTCACCAGGCAAGGAACCCCCTTCCTGATCATGTCCATCATACCATCATGATGTACAGACCCATAGCCCTCGGAACTTCTGTTTGCAATTTCAATGACATGTCCGAAGCAAATGTGTTTCACTGGAGTTTTCACAACTCTGCATTAATTTAAATTACGTTAAAAGCATGATTGGCAGATACAGAAATGAAGAAATATCGATTTCCTCTGAAATATTTATCGTTAAAGAAATGTTGGAGACTGACTCTAAGAAACTAAACAGATTTTTGATTAATTCCGTCGTCACCGGTTCATTTATGTCCTAGTTTATCGATGAGAGCGGCTGATATTGTGTCAAAGTGGATCGATATTCAAATGTTGGGCTCTGCTATTTATCTTCCTAATTTTTTTTTAAAGGGTAGTACACCACACAGCTTTTTTTTAAATTCTGCCATTTATTAAGATTAAATTTTGATTATTACGATTAAACCTATAAACAGATCTCTTCAATTTATAAGCGTACCCGTAAAATATCTTATCATCCAATCAATTTGCCTGACATCGCCTTAAATATAACATTTAAGCCAGTTCATGTTGCAGTTTCCTGATACTCTGTTTCGATCGATAACTAAAAATGTCTTGTACAAATTTTCAGGAGTTTATCCAGCCAATTACAGACCTCATCCAGAATATCCAAAAGTTGGTCAACGAACAAGAAGGTCAAGTGGTGATGGGGATGCTCGAGTTCATCTCAAAAGTTGACTGGGTCAGCGTCTATGACCAGATTGCTTATGACAAAACACTGGATGAAAGGTAGGTCTGCACGATCAATGATTCATGTGACAATGTGTGGCTATAGGTTAGCTCACATCAATGTCACGCTAGAACTGTTAGGTTAACACACAGTGGTGTAGAAGGAGTGGAAAGATGGGGCGGTCGGGCCCTGGGCGGGACATTTTTAGGGGCGGCATTTTCGGCTGACTTCGAATACCATATCAGGCTCATATTTTTCTCTGATGTGCATTCTAAATGCATTCTGATTTTCGTGAGTGAGAGAGGGCGAATTTAAAGATAGCTCCAAGCATCGCAAACTCCAACTTCTGCAATGGGTTAACCTGAAGCGGTCATTCGATTTTTTTAATAAGATTATGTTTTTATGGTATTATTTTAAGATTTCTATTGTGCTTTTTGGGGAAAAAAGTAAGTTGTTAAATATATTGACAATCTAGTTAACATAATGTTACGCACTGGCTTCACTTGTGAGAAATTAATCTCTTATTTCTAATTTTATGGCTCGTTCAAACAGTGCCTAACAAAGGACGATACCATAGAAATGCGATAATAAAGATACGACACCCAAAACAGTTGCCAGTTACAATTAATATGAATTAATTTAGTAATAATACAATAACAAAACAAAAGAAATATAATTATAAATCATCAACTCACAGTATGGTAGATCTTGTACCGGTACACAGTTAACACATTTAGAAAGTTTGCCAATGAATAATGATGAAAAGCGAAATAAACACATATGAACACACAAATACACAAAGAATAATACACGTCTCGTAAAGTTAAAAATCTATCTATCTATCTGAATCTCCGTCTCTCCCTGTGCCTGTCAATCCTTTATATATGTAGGTCTACTGACGCGTAAGCCCTGCCTTCCAGAAGCTACTCAGCATTTGTTCACATTTCCAGAACAATCGCAAACACTCCACAAAACACTAGGAGACAGTCCAACCATGTTTAAGTGGTAAACACGATAGATTAAAAGAGCTAGCCCCGCCCATCTATGAAGTGAGCGTCTGCGTAATAATCTAATTTAAGGTCAAGGAAAGTTCAAGCACGGGGAAATCGTGTAATACGTCATACATAACAATAATAAAAACAATTCTAGATCAGCTTTTAGTAATGAGTTGAACCTCATTTCCAGAACTATACTAGGTATACTAAAAGCCTTCCAGGAGTTGCTGGAGAAGTTGCCGTGTTGGCCAACAGTGAAGAAGATGGTCGTTATTTCTAACCACGGGATGAAGTTGTTGGCCTTGTTCACTGAAAAGTCCATAGGTATTTATAATGAATTTATGCCAACAATATACTTACCCTAACACTTAATTAGAATTATTTTAATAATTTCGGAAAGAGAACTGACAGGATAAATTATTTTATGTGGATACCACCAATTTGCGATTAGACAATGGGGGAAATTACACCTTGCAATAACTTGTAACATTTCTTAATCATTTTTTAGATTTTTTAAGGATATGAATATGATTTTGAAACTATTTTTTTCATTAAAAAGGAGTCGGCAGAAGAATAACTAAACTGACACTAATGCTCTTTTCCCGCATAGTTTATATGTTATAAAGTTCGCAGGCCTAGCAGGTTGATTGGGAAGAACAGGGTAGGGCTTTCGTCCCCCACCCCCTCCCTGAATTTGCAGGTTTTATTTAAGTTGGTATGTATTGTGTTGCCTCCAGTAATAAACAACTTAACTAGTCGACCAAGATTTAGTTTTGCCCTTACCCCAACCCCCCCCCCCTCCAAAAAAAAAAAAAAAACCCCCACCCCCTCCCTGAATTTGCAGGTTTTATTTAAGTTGGTTTTTATTGGGTTGCCTCCAATAATAAACAACTTAACTAGGCGACCAAGATTTAGTTTTGCCCCTCCCCCAACCCCCCCCCCCGGCCAAAAAAAAAAAAGAACCTGAAATGACGCCCCTGAAGCCTAGCATAAAATTAAATCAAGACCTGGTTTTTGAAAAAGCTGATTATCACCTACACTAAAACTCTATCTATATTCTAGAACTATTAAACCTTCTCAGTCCATTATTACAATCGATTTTTGTTATTAAAACTCACCCACGCTAAAACCCTATCAAGAACTATTCACCCTTTTCAGACCAGTATTACAATTAAAATACTAACCTTAAATAAACTTAAAGTTTATAAAAATCTAACAGATTTAAAGCAAGCCGTTAGAAATCTTCTGGATTCAAATCAAGTTCTAGTAAAAGAGCTCAACAAAGTTTTCCAAAATGGACCTGTAATCACAAAAGCTTTGCTTCAGGCTTTCCTGGACTCTAACCTAATAGCAGTAAGTGAATACAGTAACCTATTAGCAGTAAGTGAATACATTACTTAAGTGTCATTTAATATCTCTAGTTTAAGGAGTGTGTAGTTGAAGCGAATTTTAAATCTGCATTAAGTTCACGACTCACCGTGGATTGGTGGGTGGGGCTGTAAGGGTTAATTCAAGGCAGAGATAACAAAGGGAAACATTTTGAATGTTACATGTCCCTCTCAGAGGAATGCATGCTAAGAAAATAAAAATCATTGGAATTTAACAGTCCTGGCACTTATTTAGGGATTAATTGTGGTTAAACAATTCAAAAGAATAACATTTCGATTGTATCATATTTCTGGAGATAGAGTACTGGTGCTACATATCGTTGTTGGTCTAATCTGTACACATCGGGTACATTTATTTTGTGCTGTAAGCTTACGCAACTTTGTTAGGCCATCTAGGCTCTGATCAGAGCCTTTCCCTTCATCAAAGATAACACCAATGGATAATGTCAAGATCTTTATATTTTATTGATTTCATTCATCAGATTCTTTTACCCGTTTATCACCTCATTAAACACAGAATAAAACCAAAGAATTTCGCGTGAGTAATGAAACGTTGGATCTGAACTATATCTAACACATTGTACATTTAATCAAACACTTGTGTAGCGCAGCTCCCTAAGAGAAGATAAAAATACACAACCATCCGCTAACAGGGATCGTTGACGACTGCTGACGAATATTCACGTGCGCCAAAAGACAGTCTAGACCAGTGGTTCTCAACTTTCCCAATACCGGGACCCTTTAATACAGTTCCTTTTGCTGCAGTGACCCCCAAACCATAAAATTATTTTCTTTGCTATTCATAACTATGTGTTTTCCGATGGTCTTAGGAGACCCATGTGTAAGGGTCTTTCGACATCCAAAGATGTCGTGACACACATGCTGAGAACCGCTGTTTAGATAACGCGTTATTGTTACCATGAAAATACATCACCAAGTGAATCACGGGAAGGGCGTTCATTAACTAATAACTCGCTTAAACACACCATGCACAATAAAACACATCATCCGGTGCGCAACAATGATTAGTGAACTCCCTTACTCGACCGATAATGTTATATTTGTATGCTAAAAGGGAGAGGCAGAATGTCTACATTATTGAGTAGTATCGAGTCGCCAGGGGACATGCGTTAGTTTCCACGACTATTCTACCAAAAACTATAACGTGAAATTTTCGGTAAAAATGGAGTATTTAGAGTACACCATGAGTTAATCTTTGCGTATTTCACTCAATCATATTGCAATCAATCTGCTTCACGTTCATTTGCTCTCTTTAAGGATTTAATCAAGAACGGTAAATCCTACGACGCTGTTTGTGTACGAGTGATGGACAAACTGAAACAAGACCCTGCCATACCAAGAGACGTCCTACAGGACATGCAGGACACTCTGTGTGCTGCGGGTGTTACTCAGGCCTTCACCACTCTTTTAGACAAGCTACAGCTGTCGGAATTAACAGGAGTAGTAAGTGAAACGAGGCAATGTAGTAACAGGAGTAGTAAGTAAAACGTGGCAATGTAGTAACAGGAGTAGTAAGTAAAACGTGGCAATGTAGTAACAGGAGTAGTAAGTAAAACGTGGCAATGTAGTAACAGGAGTAGTAAGTAAAACGTGGCAATGTAGTAACAGGAGTAGTAAGTAAAACGTGGCAATGTAGTAACAGGAGTAGTAAGTAAAACGTGGCAATGTAGTAACAGGAGTAGTAAGTAAAACGTGGCAATGTAGTAACAGGAGTAGTAAGTAAAACGTGGCAATGTAGTAACAGGAGTAGTAAGTAAAACGTGGCAATGTAGTAACAGGAGTAGTAAGTAAAACGTGGCAATGTAGTAACAGGAGTAGTAAGTAAAACGTGGCAATGTAGTAACAGGAGTAGTAAGTAAAACGTGGCAATGTAGTAACAGGAGTAGTAAGTAAAACGTGGCAATGTAGTAACAGGAGTAGTAAGTAAAACGTGGCAATGTAGTAACAGGAGTAGTAAGTAAAACGTGGCAATGTAGTAACAGGAGTAGTAAGTAAAACGTGGCAATGTAGTAACAGGAGTAGTAAGTAAAACGTGGCAATGTAGTAACAGGAGTAGTAAGTAAAACGTGGCAATAATAGTAACGTGCTGAAGAATTCAAATGTAGGCCTATGTCCTGCAAAAGCTCTCATTTAAGATTTCTAGATGTGGGTGTTGTTTTTTTCCCCTAATTTTAAGTGGTCAAGTAAATGCTTAAATGCGGTTATTAATAAATTATAGTTTGTTTGTTTCTTTATTTGTTTGTTTCTTTGTTTTTGTTGCTTGTTTTTTTGTTGTTTTTTTTTTTTGGGGGGGGGTTTGTTGTTGTTTGTTTTGTTTTTGTTGTTTGTTTTTTTTTGGGGGGCGGGGGGTTGGGGGCGGTAAAAAAAAGGGTGGGAGGATTTGGTGTGGTCAGCCTTATTTAAAAAACAGTTGCTGTTTTTTTAAGTCACGATAACACAACTTAACAAATTCAAAAAATTTCTGTGACACTGGTGGGGAGTTAAGGGAGATTTTGGCCACATATTATACACTTAAAATGAGATATGTAGCGTACCAAGAAATATTTTGTTTCTTTCCTATAATCTATAATGCCTTTTAAAGCCAGAACCGCTCCAGATTTTTTTAAAAATTTCATAAAATGCTAGCTTTCTAATTTTGTTTGTTTTTTTTTGTTTTTTTTTTTGTTTCCAGATCAATGAGACAATAACTGATATAGAGCTTTTATACAAAGCCGACATGGGTGACTTTTTCACTAGGTCCGTGAACCTTACCGAAGTCTACTACCAGGTCATTCGCTTTGTGGATGCTCTTAAAGTATACCGCACTAGCTTCTCTTGGAGTGATGTTTTCAGGAATGTAAGCGTTGACACCATTGACATCAATCAGGAAGGATGGGAAATGGTGTCAGATATATTGACCACAAATTATATCACTGAAGGGTATGTACGAAAACAATGATGACATTATTTTTTTAACCGAACAATTTTTAGAAATAATGGAGGTGACAGTTAGTCTAACGATTTGGAGACGTTACAATTTTTTTTTCTTGAAAGGAAAATCCTAATTTTTGTTTAATTCTTTCATTAGTGTATAAGATTATGGATGATGATAAGATTGAAGCAAAAAAATACATATGTATCAATCACAAAGTTATGAATATTTTAGAAAAGGACTTTGCTTATTCTCATAACAAATGTATTCATTTTCTTTTTTTTTTTTTATTTATTTTAAAGGATAACTTTGATAACTTCTTTTTTTTTTTACAATTCAAATATTTTTAACTATTCTCAACATAGGGGACATAGTCACTAAAATATTTATTTTCTTTTTTTTTTTTTATTTATTTTAAAGGATAACTTTGATAACTTCTTTTTTTTTTTTACAATTCAAATATTTTGAACTATTCTCAACATAGGGGACATAGTCACTAAAATATGAGTTATTGACTCCCTCTCACAGATTACTTGGTGTTTATAAAGCATTTGGCATCATTGTTGTGGACTCACCAATGTCCCGTGAAATTGCACCCTACATTTATGTGGTCAGTCGTCTTGCCCAGATAGTTTACCAAACTTTAAGTGACTTAACAAGTGAGTAGTCAAATCTTTTTTTTTTCCTTTATATGAAACAAAATGGGGTGGCAGTCGAAATCTCACGCTTTATTAAGAATTTATCCCATAAAAAATATTATTTGGGTCATGTCAGATTCAAAATAGGTTGCTATAGGTCTGCCAAATTTAAATAATAGAATACCAATGCTAATAAATAGTCAATAGGATTTAGTTTTAAAATAAACCTGCACGAAACTATTTCAAATATTTTTAAAAAAAAATTATGTTTTCATCTTCTTTGCATTAGATACATTATTTATTTAGCAATAAAGAATAGGCTCCAGCAAGGGGGGGGGGGGGGGGGTTTTTTCTNNNTTTTTTTCCCCCCCCCCCCCCCCCCTAGAAAGTTTTCTGCGGGTGCCCATGTAATAAAGTATATATTATCAACCAGATACAGCTAAATAACTAATTAAATTTTAATTTTTAGCCTCCTACTCTAGTGACTCCCCTCTAGTGAAGGGAGCAAACTGGCTGATCAATTTCTTACCTGAACTTGTCAAAGGAATTAAGACTGTGTGGGATAATAAAATGGATGTTGTAAGTATTAGATATCAATAATCATTTTTGTAGAATATGAAATATAATATAAGTTTAAGCTAATTTCAGATTCATGTTTTCAACATGTCTACACAGTATAATATAGTGATTCTGACTAGCAATCATTTTTCTAAAGTAGATAAAAAAAATTAATATGAAAAATTATTTTTTTAAAGTTCAGCATTAATTTAAGTGTAAATAGTTGTAAATATTTTACACAGCCATGAATGATTGAAGAGAGCTAATTTTTCTCTTAAAATATCTATTCTAGATTTATGCTCTAATATGGGCACCAGACCCATATGCCACATTCTGTGCTGACAAATACATCAAATACTTAGAGCTACCTCCCAATGTTCCTGAAGATGAAATATCAGGGTTGGTCTGTGACACTAACTGGACATCAGCTGTTGATCAGATGACACAACCAGTAAAGAATATTGTGGAAAGGATTACAGAAGTAAGAAACTAAAAGAACAGAAATAAGAATATTAGTAATTTTATCACCATTGCTTTGGATTATTAATTGTAAAAAAAAAACCAAACTGTAATCCTTATGTGAGCATCTTTACTTTAGTTTAATGAGCCCTTATTTTCAAAGATCAAAATAAATATACCATTATAACTTGCTAGAAATATACTGTACAGCAGGCCTGCACAACATACAGCCTGCGTGTCGCATGCCGGGCCCACTTGTCAGCCTGCGAAGTAACAAAATATTCTTTATTTTTGTTATTTTCTTAATAGCTTTCCCCTTGTTCTATTTTCTTTCGGCCTGCACAAGCTTTTCATAAAATATTATGGCCCCCACACGTTTTTTATAAAGTATTACAGCCCACCTTACATTTTGAGTTGTGCAGGCCTGCTGTACAGAGTGCCCAAAGAAATTTGTTTTATGTTCATTTTATGTGGTTTGTTTGCAAACAAGTTCAATTAGTATAAAATTCTGTGGTATGCAAAAAAAAAATTATTTTTCTTATATTATCTTGTTTATGTTCCTCTTCATAGTTTTCTCAAATTATTAAAATAAGAATTAATACTTATCTTTAGATTGGAGATCTCTTTGCCCTCAACCTTACGAGAACTTATAATGTTGAAAATGACTGGATAGATATGGTTGATTATACAGAAAGAATTTTTGACTTGTTCAACTCTGGAGATTTCATGAAGATGGATTTTACCCTAGGATACAAAGCAGTTTTTGATCAAATGAACTTCACCAAATTAGGGGATGGCTTTGATGTTTTATTTGGATTTTTCAAAGAAATCAACATAAACGATGTTGAAAAGTAAATTTTCTTTTATTACTTTTTTAGAGGACTATCAATTCTTCTTTGATTATATTTCCATCAAATGTGACAATTCATTTAACTAATAAAGACTTTGATTTATTTCAAGGATTTTAATGATAAAATCCAAAACCTAGCTCTCTACCATGAAAAGTTATTGTAGCATTATTTCAATGTAAAAGTAAATTTGTTAAGCATAAAACATTCACCAATAATAAGTTAAAGAGTTATCTTTCCTGTCATCATTGAAAAAGAGTGTTTGCCAGAAAATGTCATATTTATTTTTCATAATATTAATTGTATGCTCACATAATAATTATAAATTTCTTCTCTGATAATATAATGCTGTCTAGTAAAAATGGGCAATATTTTTCTCTTCTAGGGTAGGAAATCTGACTCTAAAAATCTTGGAGAAATTGGACAGCACTTATGGGTCAACTTCAGGCTGGCATACAATCAGGAAATACATTGTACTGTTTGATGCCTTTCTTGATATAGAAATAAATATGACTCAAGAGTTTGAGAGTGAGTTTTTTTTTCAGCTGGACTTAAAATATACTAAAAATCTGTCAACAGTAAATATCTATAACAGTTAAAATTTATTGATCTAACTGGGGGCTTCCAATCAATGGTCTTATTAGCTCCTCCAAGATGATAAATTATAGAGTTACAGGTTTTGTCTATTGGTGTTTTGTCTCCCTCCATTCCATGGCCCAAAACAGATGTTGAACCTTTGTCTTTGTAAAGCTCAATATCAATTACAATTAATTGGATTTCTTATTTTAGTCTAGATTTTGTGTACATTTTTATATTTTCTGAAGCTTCTTTTGTTTTGGGGTATGTCCCAAGTCTTTGTTAATCTTTGTACTGACTTTGGCCCACCTTGGGTAATTTATTTCTGTTATACTTGCCATTTCTGGTGGGCATTTCTTAACATGCCATCTGGGGGATAAGCAACTTTTCATAAGATGTGTGGAATGATTATATTATTTTTTATTTTTTCTCTTCAAAATGCAAAAAATCCTAGGGACCCCAGCTTTAAATAATCAGAAATGAAATGTATTATGATGAGAAATAAAGTTCCCAAAATATTTTTATTTAAGATTAAATACCGTATTTATCAGCGTATAACACACACCTTTTCCCCATGAAAATAGGGGGCAAATGATGTGTGCATGTTATACGACTGTGTGTGTTATACACAGATTAATATGGTATATATATATTGAGTATTGCATAATGAATTTATCAAAATCCAAATTTCTATTTACATTCAGATTCCAAAAGTTTGCTTGACATTGTCACCTCTTATCCACCTGAGATTCGACAAATAATAACTTTAATGGCTAAAGCTTACCCTGAGTTTGTGACTGCTTTCAAAAACATACTATTAGATCCTGGAAGGGTAAGTAGTGTTTGGTCAAAAATTTTATAAAGAGTTAGATTTTAAATGCTTTAAATGTCAACTCTTTTATTAAAAGATTAAAATAAAAAAATATGTTTACTCAAAATGAAAACTTACCCATTATTTGTACATAATTGTTAAAAATATTATAAGTGAAATTAAACCATTTTTAATTTATTCATTGCTGTCTTTTGATACTAATATTTTGGGCAGCAGGCCTACTGAAGTAATTTGGAGGTTTTTTTTTAAACTATTTTTTTTTTCTCTCAGTTGATTGACAAGTTTTTGTCAGATGGTTTTCAAGCGCCAGATTGCAAAGTCCACTTTGTCACAGACTATACTCTCCTAACCTCAGACAGTGCAATGCATAAGCTAGAAAAGTACCTCTGTGAACTAAACTACCAAGCATTAGGACAAGAATTTCAAAATACATGGCCGATAGTAAATAAATTCTCAGAAAAGGTAAGACCATTGTTATGGCAATAACTATTTCTATAATTATATGTATTATGTGACAAATCTACCCCATGCACATGTTGTGGCAATCTATATTGTTTTGTTATATTTAAAAATATGAATTTAAACTCACTTATGTTTTAGCCATCCGTTCTTATATTCATAAAAATTGTAAACTACAATTTAATTTGAAAGGCATTGTTAAAAATAGTTCATCTATATTCCGAACTAACCATATTTTCCTAAATTTCCAGTTAACCCTAATCTTGAATGGCAGTGATTTTGATACTGCAGTTAACTGGGAACAACTAGCCATCAAGACAAACAAGTTTTTGGATCTGCTTGGATACTTGGGAAATGCTCCTTTGTTTAGTGATGGTTTTGACTTCTCACCTTTCAACCTCACAAACATTGACCTCACTTGGCAAGAATTTTACACTGCTGCAGAGACTCTGAAGTATTTTGACATGGAAAAGTAAGTCCTAATCATAAGACTTTCAAAAACAGGTTCTTCAAGTAGCTGAATAAGCCCCCCCCCCCCCTAAACACTCTTATTATGATAATTGTTTATTACAAACCTTTTATAAAACAATTTTTACTATTCCTGCATTTTATGCAGCTAAACTAAGGTCTAATGAGTTAACATTTTTCTCTTTACAAACTATATTTCACTGAACACTAAATGCTTCCGTTCACAACTTATGTTTATCAATATTATCATCCAAAAAAGTACTAGACTTATTAGTTAAAATTCTAACAATCTGAAATAGAATTGCTTTTCAAGTATAATAATAAAAAAAGGAAATTCTAAATTTTTTTTTTTTATTTTTTTTTTTTTTTTTTTTTATGTAAGTTTTTTTTTTTTAAATTTTAATTATTTTAAAAAAAAATTTAATTTTATTAAAAAGTACTAGACTTATTAGTTAAAATTCTAACAATCTGAAATAGAATTGCTTTTCAAGTATAATAATAAAAAAAGGAAATTCTAAATTTTTTTTTTTTATTTTTTTTTTTTTTTTTACATGTAAGCTGTATTTTTTTAAATCTTAAATATTTTAAAAGAAAATTGAATTTTATTTAAATTCTGTTAAGATTCCAGAATGTGGCAATAAAGGTGCAAGAGCTAGCCCTCAAGCTACTAGTTAATGAAACTAGTTCAGATGTGAGCCTGGTTCTATACTCATATATGTATGTTACCCATCACGTCCTAAAGCTGGCCAACACAGAACTGGAATATTTTAATGGTGAGAACATTTTGCAGGATTTTTTAAAATTACAAGATCTTTCATGGAAGATTTTCAGCTGTTTCTTTTTATTATCACATAATATCTTTAGTGGCAAGGGAAATATGATTAATGCCAAAGAATTTGCATCATGATAACAAGAAGTGTTGTCAACAAGTTAACATCCACTGCTCAAACAACCCAGAAAAAAAACGTAGTAGTTTATGAGTTTGTTGCAGGATACCGTACTAAATGGTAACAAATAGACACTATCGTTTCCAAATGGACTCATCTATGAGGCGCTGTGTATGATTCAACCATCCCTGCCTATGGGAAAAATTAAGCATAAAAACAGTGACGGTTAAAAAGCTCATTGTAATGTGATGGAACCCACAATTGAGAAAAAGTGAAAAGTCCTGCTTGCCTACAAGGATATACCTTGCATTTGTATACTACAGACTCTCAGGATTGGACAAAGAATATCCAAGCAGACTGCCAGCCAATGTCCCAAACCTTACTGGCTGGACCTTTCTCACTGAATACAATTGGCTTCTGACAATGGGGATGCAACAAGCACATGTACCAGGGCTTTAAGAAGACAGGTAAACACACTTCAAAAATAACACACCTCAAGTACAAGACAGGTCAAGTTACCATGAACCTAAACGATCAACTTCGGCATTGGGTTGAGCATTATTTTGCGTTATATGCAAAAAAGAAAGTAGTCTCTGAGACTGCACTGGATATTATCCTCATCTTGTCCATAATAGAAGAACTAGATGAAAGCCAATGTTGCAGGAACTCGTAAAAAACTATTGATTTCCTTGCTGATAGGAAAGCACCAGGGGCTGATGGCATTCTTCCTTTATTTCCTTGCTGATGGGAAGGCACCAGGGACTGATGGCATTCTTCCTTGATTTCCTTGCTGATGGGAAGGCACCAGGGACTGATGGCATTCTTCCTTGATTTCCTTGCTGATGGGAAGGCACCAGGGACTGATGGCATTCTTCCTTGATTTCCTTGCTGATGGGAAGGCACCAGGGACTGATGGCATTCTTCCTTGATTTCCTTGCTGATGGGAAGGCACCAGGGACTGATGGCATTCTTCCTTGATTTCCTTGCTGATGGGAAGGCACCAGGGACTGATGGCATTCTTCCTTGATTTCCTTGCTGATGGGAAGGCACCAGGGATTGATGGCATTCTTCCTTGATTTCCTTGCTGATGGGAAGGCACCAGGGATTGATGGCATTCTTACCTGATGTCAAAAAAATGGAAAACCAATACTACTTCAGCCCTTACATGAGCTCCCCAGGAGAGACGCCAGCATTGTATCATTGCACAAACATAAAGGTGACCACAGCGATTGTAATAATTACAGAGTAATTTCTCTCCTTGGCTTAGTTGGAAAGATGTTTGCCCATGTCACCATTAAGCTATTTATTTATTTATTTATTTAGGCATTTTTGTATAGCGCTTACCTTACAGATCTAAGCGCTTTACAATTATTAAAAATATGTATACTATTTAAACTTCTAAAGTAAAATAAAAATGAAAAGCCAGAGACACTAGAATAGTAACTACAATGTGATAAATGACTATAGAAACAGTAGCTTAAACATTAAAATGGCTATAAAAACGAGTACGCTTTGGCACGTTTTGGCCTATACTACAGGATCAACCCGAGACAGAAAATGAGGCAGGGCAAGGAGGGTGCATCACAGGTCATAGGCGGACCTAAACAGATGGGTTTTAAGGGACTTTTTGAAAGTGGACGAGGTTTCACAATGACGGATGTGGAAGGGGAGCTGGTTCCAGAACGTGGGCGCATGGAAGTAGAAGGAGCGTTCACCGATGGTCTTAGTTTTGGTTCTTGGGATTGAGAGGGTTCTATTGTCAATGGAAGAGCGTAGTTGTCTTGTGGGGATGTAAGGAAGCAACAGTTCAGAGAGATAGACAGGAAAGTAAGGGTCAGTGAACGAGTTGAAGCTATTGCAGAGTCTGGCTAACCACTTCTACTCAGAGTCCCAGTGTGGCTTCTTAAGTGATCGTTCATCTATAGAATTAACATTCTCATTATGAAAAATGCAGGAGAAGTGTTGTAAACAGCATAGGCCACTTTACATTGCTTTCATAACAGATCTGATGGTAAGCTGTTCAATATCACCCGCTTTTGTGCAAAGATCAAGGTAAAAATAATGTGCTTATTCGAGAACTGTTGGCTGACGATGCCACCTTAACATCGCTCACAGAAGAACGTCTGCAGCAGTTTATTAATTGCCTCTCCTATGCTAAGAAAGAGTTTGGACTTACCACTAGTCTACAGAAAACAAATAACTATTGGCGACCATAAATTGTCAGTATTTGAGAATTTAACATACCTTAGCTCCAATATGTTTAGCTCAATTTCCGTTGTTAATGAGGTAGGCCTAAACATCACAAAAGCAGTAGTATGGCTAAATTGAATAACCTGGTTTGGAATAATCCTAAATTAACTGAAAGTACAAAACTAAACGTCTATCAGACATGTGTGCTTAATATGCTGTGACGTGTGGAGCACATATGCCAGTCAAGAGCAGAATGCAACAGATTTCACCAAAGATGTCTGTGGCCGAACACAGAGGTTTTGGAATGTGCCAAAATGTGTACCATGTTCTCCTCTCTTAGCATGAGGTGCCTTTGTTGATTAGGCCATTCGAGGAGATTTGAGGAAGGCCATATTCCAAAGAATCTGATGTATGGAGAGTTTGGGCAAGGCTTATTGGATGGCAGTAGCTGTGGACATTTGCAAAAGGAACATGAGGAAGCCAATATAGAAATCAATGAATGGGAGATCATCGCTGAGCAATGTTCCAGCTGGCGAACAGCAGTGTATGATGGAGTCAAAAAGGCAGAATATGTGCAAAATAAGGCCTCTGCAACAAAAAGAGCGATATGGAAGGCCACATCTAACCAGGAGTCAAGGTTTTCCTGTGAGAGGTGTAGTCAAGACTGTCATTTCAGGATCAGCCTCCTAATCCCTTTGATGAAGTGTCCTTAGCTATTTTATTGTCAGGCAAAGATGGAAGGATGCCATATTATTATATAAATCTTAATATCCACACTACAGAAATCAAATCTTTTGCATTCAAATGTTAGCATATTCACAATGTATTAATTTGTATATTTCTATACTTTGTATGATGCTTTTTTTGTCTTTAAAAAAAATTATCTTTAAAGGAAGAAACTGCCACATTTATATATTTGTTGCTTTTTTTTTTTTAATGAAACCATTTGTATAATAATTTTTTAATTAAAATTATTTGTTGCTCTGAATATTTGGCCAAATAATGATTCATTACTTTTTACACATTTTGAGTTTTACAATACAAACATATTAGTTTGCCAGCTCTCTCTCTCTCTCTCTGTCTCTTCCTCTCTCTCACTCTCTCTCTCTCTCTCTCTCTCTCTCTCTCTCTCTCTCTCTCTCTCTCTCTCTCTCTCTCTCTCTCCTTTTACTTTTTTAAAATATAGCTCTCTATGTTTGCTTATTTTTTTTTTACTCTCTCTCTCTCTCTCTCTCTCTCTCTCTCTCTCTCTCTCTCTCTCTCTCTCTCTCTCTCTCTCTCTCTCTCTCTCTCTCTCTCTCTCTCTCTCTCTCTCTCTCTCTCATAAGTCATTAATAAAATGGAGCTCTATGAATGCTAAACTATTTTATTTCCACAGGCTCAACAGAGGTGGTAATGTCAGAATATCTTTGGTCAAGTGAGCTCAATAAATTGCTTGCAGTTCTTTCAAAAAGTCCTGATATTAATGCTATAGGAGTTGCAACAATCCAACGCCTGATCCTATCACCAGGAGAGGTGCGTATGAGTCTTTGACTTGCAACCTAGAAAATATGTTATCGATAGCATAAATTAGCATAACTATTTCCCTAGCACAAAAATAATTTTTTTTTTTTAAATATTATTCCTTGGTTAAACCTACATACAATTTTTTTTTTTTTTTTACTATGCTCATAATTAAGCCTATGCTCATAATTAAGCCTATCTATTCTTTTTGTGTTGTTGTTGATTCATTTAAAGATTCACTAACCTCGTAAAAACTATTTTATCTTATTACATGTAAAATGTACCCTTACTAATGGTTTAAATGAAATTAAGTTTAAAAAAATCAAATTTTTTTAAGCAACAATAAAACTGGTCATTTCCTCTGTGCCTCAGATGCTCTAAATTGCCTTCTACTCTAACTTTTAAAGATAGTTTATAATATCTCAATATAAAAATATATAAAACAAAAACAGAACCTGCACATCACTTTATAAATTATTTTTCAGATTACCATCCCAGATAATTTTGAGGACCTGTGTACAGATGTCGTACTTTTCTCTAAAGTTTTTGCAGTGGAAGCCTCTCCCCTTGACCCAGCTGTCATACAGAAAACTGTTTGTGACCTTAACCTTGATTTTCAACTGATTCTTGATCAAGTGCAAAATAACAGACCCAGCGTGCATGAGTTTGTCAGTTCTGTAAGTGTTTTCAAGTAGTTTTTGTTGAATTGTTACAGTAATATTAATGCTGGGCTTAAAATATTCAACTTTATAAAAATTTTGTCAGATACTGACTCAATATTATAATACTCTGCTATTTATATATCATCAAATAGCAACTGTAGTTAGCATTGCATGTCAAAAAGCATTGTGGGGATTCATTGATGTATTTATTGTATGGCATGAGCTTCTTTAGTCAATAAGTTTGTGAATCTCTAAGGAAGTTTTTTGTTGTTGTTTTTAAGAACAGTTCATATATTTGTGACAATCCATTTTTTTTTTTTTTTTTTTAATTATTTTTTTCATATCATGTTGTTTTATTTTTTGCTTTTATTTTCTTGTCATCTCAAATAACATTTATTTTTTTTTTTTTTTTTTAATAAAATTTTATTTTTTTTTGAAAATTCTTTTTTTTTTTTTTTTTTAATTATTTTTTTCATATCATGTTGTATTATTTTTTGCTTTTATTCTCTTGTCATCTCAAATAACATTTGCATAAATTTGTTGCTTTTTCAAATCAGATGAAATTGTTAGCAAGTAACTTCACCATAGATCAAATTAGAGTTGACCCTAGTGTAATTACCAAGGAATACTACCAAATGAGCAGTTTGATCAAGGATGTTGTGTTTAAACCACCAGAGTTTAAACTAACTCCAAATCAGAATTGGATGAATTTGACTCTGTACACCCAGGAGTGGGAAAAACTTAGTCAGAAACTAAATATTTTAGGGCAGGATTTACAAAATTCAAGGTTGGTTTGAATAATTGTGAATGTGTTTTATTTTCAATAAAAGGCTTGTGATTGATAAAAGAATTGTGCTTTGTTAATTAATTATTTTTTTCCTTAATTTGTAATTCTTTTTTGAAACTAAATGAAAGATTATTTATACAACAATAATGAAATTTTTATTGTCAAAATTCCTAGTAAACTATCAGACTGGGAATCATCTGTGGCCAAAATGTTACTAACTACAGTAGAAAAGATTCCAGGTGCTGAGAAGGCCCTTGGCTACATTGATGGAATTCTCACCCTCTTGGAAAGACAGCTAAATACTATTGAAGGTTTAAAAGAATCTTTAAAAATTTAACCATAACACATTTTTCTATCTAGTTCATATTTACTTTATTTATAAATGTACTTGATTGAGATTTAAAAATCAAAATTTCTGCCATGTAAATTTTTGACACTTCTTTCTTGTTTATTAAACATCCAAAAAAATCTGTTTGTTGATGAATTCTAACAGGCAGTTCAATGATTCAATTGATTGTAGTTTAGGAGTAACAACTCTCATCATAATTAAAATCAGCAACAACACAAGGTTACATGCTTAATAAAGTTCTTTATTCAAGACTGCTCTCCATACCTTCATCCTTCAGTTTTAAAAGCAAATAGCATTATCTCTCATGCCCGAAAACATCACCAATCCATAGAGCAACTGCTACACAATAAATCTCTGTACTAAATGCGCTCACTAAAAATTCAAGTAATACAAAACACAAACCAAGACACACATTCATGAAACAACAAATCATTAACACTTAGCATTGTTTAACTCAATGATTAAATGATTGGAATAAAATTCCCAGGTGGGACCAAAGGTCTGAAAAACTACACAAATGCAAACTTAATACTAGAATTGCTGAGTTCTTCACCAGAAGCTGTTCAAACAATTCTCTACACTGTAATGAGTGAACCAGTTAAGGTAAAGAATTTAAATCATATAATCATCTTAATGAGGCTAATATAATTTGTAAAACCACAATATTATAATAGCCATCTAAAACTGATAACATTTTTGGACCACTTACCCTTAAAGGAAATGTTTGAAATTAAAACAAGAAGTAAAGGGCCCACTAAATATTGTTGAATAACATGCATTACTATGACTATGTAGTAATTAAATGAGTTTATTGTTAAACTGTTATACATTCTTTCAGACAACAAGATGGGGTGTGGCTTTCCAGTCATGGGCTATCTTTTGTAGTACACCTGCCAGTGATATAATGACTGTGCCATCAGGGCTTAATTTTAACATATCACTTTTCTTAGAAAAAGTATGTAGAATTGATATAGAGGAGCTAGGAAAAGAACTAACAAGATATGAAGGCATAGACAAATTAGAGCGTTTGGTAAGCTCATAGTATTTTCACCATTTATTACTTTTAAGAAATAGCTATTCATGGAATAAAAGGATCACATTTAAAAAATGTCCTTTGGATGTCATTTTATTATTCAGTAACTGTTAATTAATAATAAGTCGGCTTATTTAATATAAAGATACATTTGACTCATAGACCACATAACAAATTTTTGTTACATGATAAAGTAAATGTTTGCTTTAATATCTTATTTTTTACACCTTAAATAATTCCTAAATCTTTTATTTTAATAATTTTTAAGGATTTTATTTTTTAAGTTGATTTCTACAAATTTACAAATACTGAGAATTAAGTGATGCTTTGAAGGTTTATAGAGACAAAAATGTTATAATGGAATGAAATAATAATTATTATTTTTTAATCTAATAATATTAAAAGTAAATTTTATTCATTTTTTTTCATTTTAACTTTTATTTTTCAGTTCACATATGGCCCAGATACTAGTGTGAACGTGACTGATGTTCAGAAAAAACTAGACTCATTTATAAGGGCCATGACTGATTATATACATAATCCGTCTGATGTCACTGACAACAGTTTAGAATGGCTTTTCAATTTCACTATATGGGAAGAAGTTGGAAGCCGCATCAATGTTTGGTCACACAATGTTGGTGCTGTGTATTCGTAAGTTATAAGTATTTGAAAGAACTCTGAAGTTAAATTGTATCAACTTAAATGGAATATTTAATAATTTACAATAAATAGATGTAAGAATAACTGTCATTAAAGAGTGACTTCATTTCAGATCTCCAGATAAGATAGCTGGCATGGCTTTGGAAATAATACAGATTATCTTTGGCAACATGAGCAAAGATTACACTGAGATTTATGAAAAGATTGTTGGAGTCAGTGATATTATATTAGGACAAGTTCTCAATATTTTAAACTGTGAGTAATTTATTTAATCAAATTATTTAATCAAATGTAAGTTAAAGCACAAAAGCGTAAGTAATTTAAAAAAGTCATAAAATTGCGATTCTGTCTTTTATTTCCCTGAAATAAAAATTTGATTTTTTAAAATATTTTTTTGTCATTCACTTACTTACAAAACCTGCTTTCCCAATTAGATTTGAACAATTATTTCCTTAATTTTCTTTTCAATCCATCAGGGAAAGAAATAGAATCCTTAAAATTGAAAATGTGCTAATTAACAATATGCTGTATTTGTTTGTTTGTTTTAAATTATTTACAGCTACAAGGCTGAGTGATTCATTTCATGATTTGCCAAGTCTACACACTATTGTTGATCTACTAGAAGATTTGCCAGAATTATATGAGACTGCTTTATACACTAGCATGTACCATCCAGAAAGGGTATGTGCTAAATAGGAGCCAAAATGATCAATAAATTGATCGTGGGCCCTTAAGATATAGAAGAAGAAGAAGAATAATATACAATTATGTAACAAATAACTTACTAATTCCTGGTAAATATTAAATACAATATTTACTTTTTTAAAAACATTGCTTTTTTTTTCAAGCTTTATGCAAAATAAAATTTTGGGATGTTTTCCATTTTTTAAAATAACTATTAAAATGATTGAAAATGTGCATATAATTCTTTTGATTTTGAAATGACCACTCATGAGTTGAGTAAAGTTGAACTAACCACAACAGGAGATTCTTATGTTCTTATATAAACAAAGAAATAATATAAAACCTGCTAGTCTAAAACTTTTCAGAAATATTTTCATTATAAAACTTTTTGTTCATTTAGATCACTGCCAAAGGCTCAGATTTCAGGTCCTTTGAAGTTTTCTGTTCAAATAACCCGCAAGAAATTTTCAGTAATGCACCAGGATCAACATTTGACATTAAATCCTGGTTTACACGATTCTGTGCCATTAATATTACTAAAATGGTAGATGAGCTTGGAAATTACAGTGTGGCTAAAGATATAGATAAAATTGTAAGCATTCTGTTGTATCTTATTATAAACGATAAATTAGAGAAACTGAAAACCATAAACTACTTTCTATTTCATAAGTTAGGGCAATTTTTATTAGCATTATAGAACTGCACTAATGTAAAGAAAGAAATCTCTTTCTCTTGCTATAGTAGTTAAACTAATATCATAGATGCAAACAATTTACAGTTTTTCACCTGGTTTTGTCATTCAACTAAAAAAATTACAAAGTATTTTAGAAAAGCATTGAAATTGTGTTAAGCTAAATACTTATGTTGTCTTCAGATCAGTGGACCTTACACAGAACCAGTTAAGATATCCTCTGTTATTGACAAAGTGGAAAAAATTATTGAAAAATTTAATAAAGGCATAGATGTCCAAGAGCCCCTATTTGATTCAAAAGTATGGCAGCAAGTGATGGACCATGTTAACACATGGCTATGGCCTTACAACGCCTTTACAGAGTAAATATAAAATATTATTTTTTTTAACTTCTGAATGTAATAATTGTTTAAAAACTTAACCAGCCAGTGAACATACACTGAAATGAATGTTAAAATTTATTATCTGTTCTTATTACTAAACTAGGATGCTCATTAAATCAAGAAAGATATTTCTGGCCAAAAAGCATTAAATGATTTTTTATTTTAAAATAATATAAAAGTAGTTTTTATTAAAATATAGAGGTAATTTTTTTATAACTTATTTTTTTTAAATACAAAAATTTCAATGAACTACTTGAAATACATTTATATTTTTAACAGATTTCTTCGGGATATGCCCACACGCTGGATGAAAGCAGTAGTGGCTTACTTTGAAAACAATCCCATTTCCGTTAATGTATTTGGATATATTGATGCTGTACTGGATATCATCATTAATCAATTAGATGAGACACAAAGTAAGATTAATGTTATAATAATACTAATATTTTAGTTCATAATATATTATTTTGTGTAAATGTATAAATTTCACTATTTTATATTCTTCTTCTTCTTCTATATCTTAAGGGCCCACGATCAATGTATTGATCATTTTGGCTCCTATGCATGTAGATATTTATTTGCATACTGGGTTTTATAAGGTTAGTTTGGTTTGATTTTATTTTTATTACCTTTAACTGCATCTTTAATGCATCAGCTTATGTTAAAAACAATCCACAATTTTAGTGACCCTCTTTTGAATTGCCGTAATATGTAATAGTAGTGACACATTTGTGTCTATTGCCTCAAGCCTTCAAACCCCTAGTGCATAATTTCCTCATCACCACCAGTAACAGAAACATTGCAAATCCCATCTACATGCATAGGAGCCAAAATGATCAATAAATTGATCGTGGGCCCTTAAGATATAGAAGAAGATAGAAGACATCAGTGAAAATTTAAGTACAACCACATTTTAGATACATTCTAAGTGATCTTTACTGTTTGATTGTTTATGATAGATATCTTGGCATGGCAAATCTGTAGATCACTAGGGTCCAATATACATTCTTTAATTGATGTTAAAGAAAGTCCTGAGTGAATATCACAATTTTTTCAAAACCAAAATTATGATGCCTAACATTTTCTGAAATATTTTTAAATATTTTCTTATCGTATGTTATCAGGGCTCCATTGACAAGAGGAAGATAAAAATAATTACTTTTGTTCGTAAGATTTTAATTTTTAAGCTCTCAAAATAGCTTAGGATTGTGAAAATAAACTATAACATTAGCACTTAAACCAAATATTTTTGCAGATGGTATGCAGGGACTACAAAATTATACAAATTTCAATATGATATTGAATTTGGTGCATTCAGCACCTGAAGCTATCCAAACTATCCTCTATACAGTTATGAGTGAACCAATAAAGGTAGGGAATCAGTGCAATCATACACCACATTAATTAATAAATTGTGGATGGTAAAGATTATACATCTGTTTAGATTTTCTTTTTGATAAATTCATATTCTGTGTGTAAAACCCAAATTAGAATCTACAAGGGGGAAAAAAATGTTGGCACCACCTCATGAAATCTTGAGCAATTCATATCAAATTTTGTTTTTGGGCTTTTGGCAATTTTTGACATTCCTACTTTAAGTTCCTGACACCATCTTTATATTCAATTTATGTTTTCAGTCTTTGCTGTTTTTACACAATGACAAAAATTAACAGCAAAAGTCTTATTCTCATTTTAATTTTTTGCAAATTTAAAAACAATGGGGCAAAGGACTACGGTGTTGCCAAGTAAAGCATGAAGTTTAAAAAAAGACTTAATTAACATGGAATTGGTTTAAAAAATTGATTGCAATGATATTATCGCACGGAACCATGGAAGTGTCCCCTCAGTCAGTTAGAATAGTGCAGAACATTCATTGTATAAGTGAGCTGATTTGCAGTCAGGATAATGATCCTAACAGTCACAAGGATCCTTGGGAAATTAAAGTAGAATCTGGTAGGGGTGTGCCGGACCCCGGTCCGGAATCCGGTTCCGCCGGATTTTGCACTATCCGGTGAAATCCGGTTCCGCCGGATTTACATGTATCCGGAACAACCGGATTCCGGAATCCGGAATATACCGGATTTCGGAATTCGCCAGATTTTGTGACTCACCGGATCATAATCTGAAATAAAAGTAATTCTCTTTCCCGAATTTCACACGATCACGATACATTAATCGATTGTTTCGAGCGTTGAGCTTGTTTAATGTTTAATATTCCGTACATACCAGAGGCTAGAGTCAGCACCGCTAATAGTGGCCAATAGTGTAGGGACTTTGATAAGAAAATTTAAACTTTTTGTAAAAATAAACCAATGGCATAGTTGAAAAGATGTAATTTTTTAAAGAATTATAACACCAAAATCATATTTTTAGCTGTTGTAGTTTTAAAGTTATGAATTTTTAAAGTACGACTTGGTTTGTCATTTTTTAACATGGACTGCATCTCCACATTCTGTGATCTCATTCCGCCAATCCCGTCATGCGCAATGACTATATAGTTTATATAAGGCAACGCATTCCCTGCCTTATCACTAAAATACTGTTTAGACTTAGTTTAAACTTTCAACTTTGGCACATGAATAATTAATTAAAGCTTTCCCTGACCAATGGTTTAATAGTTTTTGCACACGGCAAACTCTTATGAATGAAACTCTGAGGTAGTACTACGATACAGTTATGCAAGTGGCTGTGAATGGTTGCCAATGACAACGTGTTGCACACGGTAAATTCTGATCATTTATAATATGGATTCTACCGGGTTGTTAAAGCTCAAATTAAAACATTCCAGTTTAAATGTCTTTAAATGCATTCTGAAACACAAGTTATCAATTATTTTGATGTAAATAGTGATAATAAATTAATATTTCCTAAGTATCGTCAACTTCCGCCATTAAAAAGGGGGGCGTGGCCAACCCCATGGCGAAATTAGGTTGAGCGAGCTGCATAACCTGCTGCGAACGCGTAGAAACATGGCGTCTCTCGTAAGACACTTATCCAAATGGAACGGAACTCAAATATATATCGAAAGTACTAATTTAATAATAAATAGACACACACATCGGAAAATTAAAAACTCGGATTTTTTGGCGCCGATTGCGAATTCCCATACACAAAAAGTAGTAGTCCACCTTGACTTACCGAAGTATCTACCAATAGTACCAAAATCCGGAATCCGGGAGAAACCGGAATCCGGATCCGGCGGATTTCGCATAAGAAAATCCGGATCCGGATCCGGTTGGAAAAAACGGATCCGGCACACCCCTAGAATCTGGCATATCATGAACTGTGCTACATATTGTAAAGCAATGTATAAGTGGTTTATATACAGAGTATTGATCAATGGTGCAGCCATTAAAAAAATGGAGAACCAAAAAGTAAACATTTATTTTGATTTTTTATTATAATAACTCTTAGATACATGTTACATTCTTAGAAGTTAAAAGTTACCAAAAAAAAAAAAATTATTTGCAATTTAACAAGATGGTCCCACTTTTTATGTGCCCCTTGTATATTCATAATGATCTAAATTATATTAAAGTATTAAAGTCTTGATATAATGAATCCATAATATCCAACTTTGTATTTTATATATATATATACACACATATATTTATACATAATATATATTTATTATGTATGTATATATATGTGTGTGTATGAGTGTGTGCTTATTATACATATATGCAATAAGAGAATAGAAAACAAGCATTTCAGGTATGAAATTATTCTCATTCTCTAATTCATTTCCATCTTTTTTTCCTTACAGACAACATTATGGGGTCAAGCTTTTAAATCATGGTCCACATTTTGTAACACGCCAGCCAATGATATCTTGACTGTACCACCTGGTCTCAACTTCAACGTTTCTCTCTTTTTGGCTAATGTTTGTAAAGTTGATATTGAAGAACTTGGCCAAGAAATGTCTCGTTATCAGGGAATTGACAGGTTGAATGCTTTGGTAAGAAACCCTAAGTATAATTAATTTACAAAAAACTAATTTTGAACATGAATAAAAATCTAATTATACCAAAATGTATTACATTTCTTGATTTACTTTTAAAAAATGAACTCATAAACAAAATATAAAACCAATTTTTAACAGATTTATACTTACAAAGCTTTATTATCAAATAAAATGGAGAGAAGATGACACATAAAATATTTATTAAGTGATTATGATTGTAAAATAGTAAATATAAAGCCATTTACTTAATATTTGGGTATTACATACTTAATGAAATTAATAAATTGCATTTTATAATATTATTTTTTCTTAATTTTCATGATATAATATCTTAATCAGTTTCCTTTGCTATTCTAATTTACACTTTCAATATCCAGTTTACAAATGGCACAACTGGTTATGTAAACTCTTCTGTGGTGGTTGAGAAAGTTGACAAACTGTTTACAACACTTTCTGATATCATCGATAACAAAGTTGAAATGCAGACCAATGTAGCACTATCACGACTCTTTAACACTACTATATGGGAAGAAATTGGTGACCGAATCAAAGTTTGGGCTAATTCATCAGAAAAAATATATCTGTAAGTTACTTAGAATATCATTAACTAAACTTTGTTCACATATCTTAAAGCTTAATCTGGTTAAAAAATATACTTCTAAAATATTTTTATTTTATTTTATTATTTAATAAACATTTTTTTAAAACTAAACTTTCAGTCATAATTTTTTTAAGTTAATATTTTTTCTTTTAAAATTTAAGATCACCAGATAACATTGTTGGCATGACACTTGAGTCATTGGAAGTTTTTTTTGGTAACATGGGTCAAAGCTATAAGGGAATCTTTGAGAAAGCTATAGGAGTTACTGACATAATTGCTGGACAGATTCTAGAGATTCTTAACAGTAAGTTCATTTCCTCATGTGATTAGGCCTCTCTCTGAAACATCAGAATTACTCACAATAATAAGATGAAGCAGCTTTGTAAACTATGTTATAATAGAATACATTTAGAAATTTAATGGATTGAAGATCATATGCATCTAATAAATAGGGATGTGTTTCTTCATTTAAAGCCCTATATTGTTCATTATCGGCAAATCTTTCAAAATTGTTAAGTCATCATTTATGTTAATATTGGTTTTTCAATCACTTTTTTAAAGTCATTTTGAAATTTTAAACTATATAAATAATATTTTTACAAATAAACGCTGAAGTGTCAATTTTTTTTTGCTTATTGTCTTCAGGCACATCTTTAAATGACACACTTCATGATTTACCAAACTTGCAAACTATGGTTGGCCTGGTTGAAAACCTGCCTGAGCTGTTTGAAACTGCTTTATATACAAGCATGTACTACCCAGAAAAGGTATGCTATCCAGATAGATATTTTACTAACAGTTTTCGTTAGAAACAAATTTTTCAATTCAAAAGACAAAAATCCAAAACACTTCATTTTCCCACAAAACAAACTTCATATTAAAGAAACTTTTTTAATACGAATTACAATCCAGTTTTTTGTTTTTATAACCTGTACCTGCTTTTTGTTTTTAGATCACAGCAAAAGTCTCTGATTTCACTTCATTTGAAGTCTTCTGCTCCAATAAACCTGAGGACATTTTCACGCTAGCTCCTAATTCACGATTTAACATTAAATCTTGGTTTACAAATCTGTGTACCATCAATGTTACAAAACTTGTAGAAGAGCTTGGAGACTATAAAGCTGCCATGGACTTTAAAAGTATTGTGAGTATAGGAAATCAAGTAACAATTTTAGGTGAACCCATTTTGTCACTGATTTGTATCGGACTGAATAACTACAATAAGATTGTATAAAAGCTAACCCATGAAAAAAAAGAATCCATAATTTCTTTAATATATTTTTTTTAACCATTGCATACATCCATTTCTATATGTCTTTTATAAATTCTCCTATACTTTTTTACTAACAGTACCTTAATCTACCTCTTTCTTTAATAATTTGTTTGGTTTCAGTCTAAGGGTAAGTCAAGTTTTCTTTTTTGTATGCTCTATCCACCCCCAACTTAATTATTGTCTCCTTATTTCCAGGGAAACAAAGTTATCATCAAATGTCATGTTAGAAAATTAAATTTGAAATTGATCATGATTTTATTAGACACATTTCCATTCCATTTTTTCTTTTAGATTAGTGGATCATCTACTGTTAAAATTTCCTCTGTAATTGATAAAGTGGAGAAGATCATAGACAGGGTTAACCAAGGTGTTGATATTAAAGGGCAAATCTTGGATCAAGATATCTGGAAGCATGTGATGGACAATGTTAATAGTTGGATATGGCCATACAACACATTCACTGAGTAAAGTCATTTTCCCTTAATTATGTTTGTTTAAGCTTATTACTCTGCTCCATTTTTAAGTAATTTACCCACTACTTTTTGTATTTATGTGTCAGAGTTTAAGTAGCTTTAATATAAAACTCTATCTATATGATATGTCTTACTAAATGTAACAATGTCTATGTTGCTTGTTTTAATACTTTCTCTCACTCTCTCTGTCTCTCTCAGCTTTTTGAAAGATGCACCTATGCGTGTAATGAAAAGTGTGATTGCCTATTTTGAGAACACTCCTGGATCAAATAAAGTATTACGCTACATAGATGCTGTGCTGGATTTAATTAGCAACAGATTGGATAATGCTCACAGTAGGAAAATTTATAACTTAATGTATTACATTTTTGTAATTAGGCATAACTGTCTCAAATTCTACATGCATATCAATTTTTTACAGTAAAATGAAATGTATTAATATATAAATAAAAATAATACATACATTCAGGTCACCTAATGGTATAAAAAGTGTATACTATTTTTCATGATTCATGATTTTAAATTTTTAATTTTTTAAAGATCACAGCAAACCAAATAACTTCATCCATTTTTTTACATTCCACCTAGCTAACCTAACTGAGGCTGTCAAAGAGTTCCCTACTTTGAGAACCATCATTGAGCTTGTACAACAATCCCCAGAGATGATAGAAACAGTTGTATACACAGTTTTAACACAACCAATCAAAGTATGTATGGACCACTTTACACTTACTAAACTTAATGCCTGAAAAAGTTATTTATGCCTAATTAAAATTTCTTGAGTTAGGTGATTATGTTTCAAAGATGTGCAAGCCTTATCCCAATGAAAGCTTTTATGAAATCCTTTCTGTGAATATTAACATATAAATACATTTATATGTGTTTAAACAATTTAAAATGTGCTAGATTATTTAATTTATAAATTCTAAATAAAAAAATCAATTATATCATATGTCATTTCCTTTAGCAATAATATCATTTATATTTTTAAAATTACACTGTTTATGGAAATAGAACTGATAAAAATGTTTTTCTCTATCAGACTGCAAGCTGGGTAAATGCTTTCCAGTCCTTCTCAGATTTCTGCAATACTGATGTCTCAGAGATTTTAACAGTAGCTCCAGGCAGCAGTTTTAATGTAGAGGGTTTTATTAAAAAAGTTTGCAGCATCAACATTGACAACATTGCCACAGAGATAACCTCATTTGAAGGCTTTGACAGGCTGAGAAGAATTGTAAGCATAGACCATTTCTTAAATTGTAAGATTTGATGCAAATACTATGTTAAAATGAGTATAAAATTTCAAACATGTATTACACATTTTCTACCAATGCATAAAATGTTAATTTTTATTATTTTATTATTTTTTCATTTTTTAAATTTTTTGCTTCACAGGATTCAGAGAATGACACAAGTGCAATCAATGCTACAACTCTTTTAGAAAAAGCTGATCTAATCTTCCATTCTCTTGACTACTACTATGATCACCCTCTCAGCATTATTACACTAGATTTGCCATTATTCAATGAAACAGTCTGGAACAACATGGGACAGAGAATAGAAAAATGGGCGGGAACATCAGAGCAGGTTTATTTGTAAGTGGTTTTAATAAGTTAATAAAACATATTTTTCCAATTCTTTTTTTTATTTACTTTGTCTTCTATATGGATAGAATATGTTCACGTATAGATTTTGGGAAATATAAAAAATCATATCATTGTCAAAATTGAACTTATAATGTTTTGGTTTTTTTTGTCCATTCTATAATTAAAGTCTTTAAGACATTTTATTCTTTGTTAATAATGCTTAATTTTTGTATAAATATATTATGAAATGAAAAGAAAAGACTTACTCAAATAGTGTTCTATTAATAATGCAAATGCATGATTTCCATCCCAAGAAATGCAAAGACCATTTCCCGAATGTTTGAACTGATGTTTGGTCATGCCATTTCCATGACCTCAGAATTAAAAGATGCCTATGACAAAGCTGTGTCAATCACCAGTGTTTTGGTTGATGAAGTATCCATGGTCATCAATGGTAACTAAATTGATTTTTCAGTAAATATGTGTACGTTGATTAAATAATACATACATTTTGAAGGGCTGGTTTTTATAAAATTTCTGAACAAATTAATGATCATAGTAAAAAAAATGAATTTCACATATAAATGGCTCTGATATATATTAACAGGGACTTCCTTGGAAGAAGTATACACAATTCCAAGTATGCGTCAACTCATTAAACTTGCTAACAAAGCTCCTGAAGTATTTGAAACTCTTCTTTACACAACCATGTTTCACTCAGAGAAGGTCAGCAATTTATTCAAATATTATTATGTATTACTAATACATATGCCAGTTTTAACTATTTTCATTAGTCTCAAAAATGTGTGTTTTGTCTGGTATCTTCACTTTTAATTTAAAAAACAGTTCACAAATGAATAAATAAATCCTTTTCTTCATTCACTAGGTTGCCCGAAGAGCTTTGTCTTTGGTTTCCTTTGAAAAGTTCTGTAGTGTGAACCCAACAGAAATCTTTACGGTGCCACCTGACTCATCATTTGACATTACAGCTTGGGTCAATGATCTCTGTGAATTAAACTTTACAGTTGTAGAGACAGAACTGGCAAACTACCGGACAGTTAAACATATTGAAAATATTGTAAGTAGAAATTGTGTTTTTTTAAGTTTAGTAATGATATTTTAGTGTCTTTTACCCATTTGTTAATGAATATTTGTATAAACTGTAAATGTTCTTGATGTGAAAAATTATTTTTTCATATAATTGAGTTGAGCCTACATTTTAAGGTTTTATTAATGTTGCTTTCAGCCTCTAACTGCTCTGTCTTTTCTAAATTAGAGTTCTTGGTAATGTAATCAAGAAGTTCTGTTCTTTTTAATTTATTTTCATTTTTTAAATTTATTAATGAAGTATTCATTAATAATACTGATGGAAAAATCTGCTGTTTTTTCTTAGGTCAGTGGTGTTGGTTATATCAATACCAGTTTGTCTTCAGTTGTAGACAAAATTGATAAACTGGTTCAACAAATTCAACAAGGATTTAATCTAAATGACCATTTCCTGAATGGAACTGTTTGGACCCAGGTCATTAGCAGATTGGAGAGATGGGTTGGAAATTACACTATCTATGACAGCCCTTTAATGTAAGGGATTTTTTTATCAATGTCTGGTCTTTCTTACCAAATTTTGTTTAAAATAGTAGAAATATATTGCAGCATTATTTAATTTAAAGGGTGTAAAATGTTAGTGAGATTTAAGTTGTAGAAATAGGAGTCTGATTGCAAAAGAGGACCAGACATAATAAGCAACAACAATAAAACATTTGAAAGTTTAAGAGCAATACTAATATGTATAATTCCCCACAATAATAATAATAAGCAAGCATAAACATTTATTTATTTGCTTGTTTTTCATTGTAAACTAAAGTAGATAATAATTATTAGAATTATATAAGGAATTCCATTTTGAAGCTGTATTTCTTGTATTTAGTTGTAAGCTGTGTTTTAAATATTCAGTAAATAATACAATAATATTTATTTGAACATTACTTTTCAATAACTTATCTATACAAAATAATAGAAACATTCTTATTATTTTATATATGTATCTATTTATAGGAATTTTGATGGAATCTTTGACCTCATAGAGCAGCTAATTGATACTAGGCCAGGAGTGGAGGAAGAACTGAAACCCTTTATGTATGTTGGAGTAATATTGGACAACTTATTGGACAAAATGATCACATTGGAGAATAGTAAGCCATTTATTTAATTTAAACTTGAATTTTGTTCTATTACATAATTTGAGAGTCCAAAGTAATTTGAGTTTAATCAGTTCTGACTAAAATTATTTCAATTAAATAAATTTACTTGTTCTGATGTAAATTAAAAAATGTATCCAAAATTATCTTTTAATTTCCAAACATGAAAATGAATATGTGTGGAATCTTAAATCAATATTATTATCAAGAACACTAGAAAAATAGCTAAATAATTAATTTTTTAGATAAGTTTGATATATAACTTTTACAAATTAATTTCAGAAACTCACTTTGGTGCTGGAGAGATTGTAGAAGGCTGGACAGCCATGCAAAAGTTGTTGAACTTTATCCAGAGACCAGATGTGCTGGATATTATTATTTCTTCTGCAACATCTGAACATGTAAGATAGCTGAACAGTTTAATTTCAAAAGTCTTCTAATTGCTCTTACCTACAGATTTAAAGTTAACCAGATAACTGATTTTTAAAAAAAAACAAAGGCTTCAAGATCAATTATTGTTAAAACTATTCTTATGAGGGTGGGCTAATAAGTTTGGCCATAAATGGCTTCCTTTGAGCATTAAATTGAATTGAAGGCAGTTATTTTTTTCCATTGATATGAATTAATTAACAGAACATATCAACATTTTTTTTTCTGATGTGAAATGTGGGTAAGGAAGGGTAAGCATCCTTGTGTTTATGGTCAAGTCAAAGGAGAGATACCAATGGGACTGTTCAAAAACAATATTAACAAGACATTTGTAATATAACTAAAAATAAAATATTACGGTGAAGGTAAAAATAAATAAAAATAAATTGTTAATATCAATTAAAATTGCACCTTTCGAAGTATAGCTCATTTTCATCTATAAATGCTTGTTAACATTATGAATATCATTTTTAAGGACTTTATTATGATTCCACTTGGCCAAATTCATCATGGAAACTAGTGTTTTAAAAAAATAAGCAAGCTAACTTCTTACAAGGCTATTTTATCTTCATCAACAGTTCCTGTCACTGTTTTTGAACACATCAAGCTTAACAGACTTCTGCGCACCCAACACACCTGTCACCAATTACTTGGTTGCTCCCAAAGCTGGTGTAGACCTTAAACAGTTCAAATCTGCTTTCTGTGATATTGACTTTGAAAACTTTTTGAATCATTTTGATGACTTTTTTGACACCAAAAAACTTGAAAGAGTGGTAAGATTACAATCTCCAATTTTTACGTAATGCTTTTCTGTATTGTAATATTGTAATTTTAACAGGTGATAATTGTTTGAAATTTTGCTTTATACAACAAAATTCTGAAATTGTACCATTTTCTACCTTTTGTAAAATGTTATATTCTGTTAATTGCTCAAATAACTTATTTTTAAAGCTCTCAAAAATAAATTGTAATAAATATTTATAAATTTTTTAAAAATATTAAATTCATTCAAGTAATTGCAAGCAGTTTTTTTGTAAGCTTAAAAATAACGTTTTTTTCTAAAGTAAAATATTTTTCAAATCGCAAAAGGTAACATTACAATTGAATTAAGAAAAAAAAATTGAAATTGTGTTTTTGTTTGTTTTTTCTTTTGAATAAAGTTAGTAGATACATTTAAATTTAAGAGAATTTCAAAAGATGACATAATTTCTTTCAGATTAATGGCACAGAAAAATTTAACTGGACAAAACTGCAAGATAAAGTCAGACGTGTGACTCATTTAATTAATGACAAATGGATACAAAATCCTCCAGAATTTGACCTCCCCTCACACTTGACAAATGTCACATACTGGACCAGTCTATTTGAAGGCAGTATTAAGTCTCTTGGACAAAGACTTCAGACAAAAGAACAGTATGAACATATTTACAACATGCAATACTTCCTTGCCTGAATTAATTTTTTTTAAAGTAGTAATGTTTTTTTATTTTTATCAATATATATTCTAAATAAAAGACAAGACGTACTTAATTTCTACCAATTACTCTTATATCCAGCATCATGGCATACATTTGTAATCCATATACAGCTCTAAAAGAATTTCATCTAAATATAGCTATTTTTATCATCCAGGATAGAAAACATTATTCATCAACTGAAACCTCTTCTTGAACTTGATGGATTTAAACAAATGGGAATCGTTCTCAACTCTGTCCTGGACATCCTGAATGAAAATTTAGCTGCCCTTCAAAACACAACCCTGACTCTGGGAAATGCAGTTACCAAAATACCAGCTCTTCGAGAATTCTTTGATGCCTTGGGTCTTGACTCTGGCACACTGGAATCTTTGCTAATGGCGCCTGTCACCAACTTGACCAAACTCGCAGAAATGTTTCTATCTACCAACATGGAAGGTGAATTTTGCACCACCAACAAGTGGAAAGAGATTATCCATCTCCCAGATTCCTTTAATACATCTAGTCTTTTCTATGCAGTTTGTGATGGCAATGTCACACCACTGCTAGATAACCTGAAGCATGTTTACAACTTACAAACAATGATTGATGCACTGAATGACACCTCCTCACATCTTCAAGACTGGGACCAGTCGGTGGATAAAATTTTCAAAATGGTAGACTACATCAAAATTCTAACAGAGAACCCACCCCAAATCAGCACTGATTCCACCCTAGAAAAGCTGAAAGCATCTTATACAAACACCACCCAGCTGTGGAAAATGTTGTATGCATTTTCTGCCCTGCATCAAGCTTTTATAAATGATTCTGTTTTTACTGGGCCATTTGAAGGTGTATTTAGGGTGTCGAATGTTTTGGTGAACTTTTTGGATGAAATGGTTGCCAGGGTGAAAATACAAAATGGCAGATTGGACCTTGCTACTCTGTTCAAGGATGTACCTGAATTTGTTAAGATTGTAAATGGAATTTTGGATATGAATCCCGATCCCTTGACAGGATTGTTTGCTGTACAGTTAAAACCAACAGAGGTAAGATTTATCAACAAAATAGCATAACAAATATTCAGTTTAATAAACTCCATTATTCATTTTTCTATGTCCTGCAAAATATAAAATTTTACATTTCAAGATATTTTTAAAGTTATGTTGATCACATAATTTAGTTGTTTTCAGTTACTTTTATCTGGAACATAACAATAAATCATGGAATAAACAATGTCCTTCATTTTCACTTTGCCATGCCTGTCAAATAAATCTTCTGCAAAATGGACAAAAAAAAAATTTAATGTTATGGTAGATGAAAATTTGTATGTGAATTGAAAATTTCTGTATTTTTAACTGGCTTTTCTTTTTTTTTAAATTGTATATAGCTTAATCAAATATAAGAATATTTGTTTATTGACAACAAAATTTGTAAAAAGCAATTTAAACTGTTCCTCCTAATGAATCATGTATATTTAAATACAAGTCACTATCAACTAATTTATTCCTTTATGTTCCTATCAAATATATTGGTGCATTATTGAAAGATTAATATTTATTTTAAATTTATCTAAGCAATCAACTTTTATTTATTGTTTTATATATATATTTGTAAAAATCATGATTCGATGACACATTACAAAATATCCATGGAATTATTACTATAAAGAATATAACTATAAATATATCACAGGTGGATAAATTCATTGATATTGGACAAAACAGCACTGAACTTTCACAGCTGTCTTGTAGCCAGTCAAAGTTTAGGGAGATATTTGATGTGCGCGCAGATGTAGACATAACATCTCTTTTGTCTGCACTGTGTGCAATTGACTTTGGCCCCATTGCTGAAAAGTTGAGAGAAACTTTTAAAATCAATACTATCGGAGATGATGTAAGTAAATATTATTTTATTTGAGTTGATATTTAATTAATGCACAAGTTACGGCATATATTTTAATTTTTTTGTGATAAAAAATATCTGAATTTTCATATATATATCCAAAAGTCTTTTTATTCCTATAATTTCTTCCCATTGAACTTGGCATGCATTTTTTCTTCTAAATGTTAGGTCATTAATGCATGGAATTCAGGAAGTGAATTTGACATTGTGAACTTTATGACAAAAATGGAAGCAATAATTGACAAAATAACAAACCTGACGAAGGTCAACTCAATCTTTTTCAATGACCATGACCTTGGTAATGTCTTAAGGATTAATGCAACCAGACTTGTTGAAGAGCTTAAAAACCAGTATACAAATATCCAAGATGCATTCACACAAGACTATGTGTCTCTATCTGCATCCATGTGAGTTTGGAAGTTATTTAATATATAGTCTTAAAAAATTATCAGTCCTTAGCAGTTTAACTAAAAGTAATTCCAATTATTATTAAAAGTGCACATAAGGTATGGAACTTATAAAGTCTTAATAGATTTTAATAAGTAACTTTTGATTCATTTTATTTATGGTAGCAAACATAAGAATTTAATTAAAACTATTTATTCTCACTAACAATTATTTCAGACTGAACAGTCTATTGAGTAACATGCAAAATGAAACAGAAATCAAGACACTTACTTTAAGTTTACAGTTTGCTCAAGTTTACCTTCACAGCTTCAACACCTTTTTAAGATCTGTACAAGGTAAACTATTTCAAAAATATTTAGCTACATCATTGGTATTTTATTTTACCTTGAAATATGGTTGGGTAATAAAGAAATAATTAAAGCACCTTAAGTTGTTTTCACAAGTCTTTTGAAAGCTAATAATAATCATTGCAGTGGAAGTTCAAAAAGTAGTTGCTGGAGATAATAGTGTCACCAGCAGGAAAGAAAATCCCTGCTCTCAATATATTATGTATAGTTAACATTTCATGTTCGATATCTTTTACCATAAAACAATGGAGGTAATCAGGGAACACTAACTTTTAAATATAGTTTGATTTTACAACTATGAATTATAAATTCACCAAATTTGTTTGTGTGTTAATACATCCCATGATATAATAGTGATATTTATTTTCAATTATTTTAGATACACCAATATCTCTTGTCAAACTATTGAACAATACTGAAGTTGGCAGTATTATCAATCCTATATTGAATGATCCTCATATACTTTATGCCCTAGTGAATTCTACTCTCAACATAAAAGAGGTAAATAAAGCTTAATGAAAATATCATATGATACCCAGAACGTGGGACAGTTTATGGGGGATTGGGTGGGGGGGAGGGGGGGGGAATCAAAATTGTTTTGAATTAAACTCTGTAATCTGAAAGGTTTATCTTAGAAGGGTCACTGCTCCTAAAAACACCATTATAAATGTTGCAGTCGATTTAATTATGTTAAACATTTCCTTAATCAGTAAATCATAGGCACAAAGAGAAGGGAAATGGATTTAAAAGTATTGACATAATTGTTAACTTGTATACTCTGCAGTCCTTAAAAATGAGATGGGATTTTTTTTAAAATTTAAATAAATTATTAAAAAGCCAAATTTCATCACAATTCAGCTGCAAGTGGGGACACTTACTTTAAATTTCTGTATGTAGATTGTTTTCAAAAGAAGAAATAGTGTTTAGCATTGGCTCAGTGGCAGACCTAAATAGTTCTAACTAAAATCAGTGTTTTAAAAATGAAATATTAAATAGAGAAAATTGATTTAACTAGTCATAACAAAATAATTATTGTTCTTATTTAATTACAGGAATGACATATATTCTTAAATGACTTTTGAATTTGCTTCATTTTTAGAAATGTCTTAAATTTTTCTAGTTGGATGTCCTATTGAAACACCCATTCCCAGTGGAAGCACTATGTGGAGAACAACTATGGTCAGCTATTGAAGTGCCTACCAATGAATTGGAACCTTTTCTAAAACTCCAGAAAAGCATTTGTTCTGCAAATGTGTCATTAATAATGTGGCAAACTATCATGTTACAGGCTAAAGGCTACCAACTGTATAAACAGGTTAGTAACATCATATTAACCTTCATAATTATTTCATTATTAGAATTCTGAAAAATTGCACTTCATTAGGTTTATCAGAGCAACAAAAATTAAGTCTTTCACTGTTGATCTCTATGGGCTTAGTGCCAATTAAATGAATGAAGGGTAAAATTTAAGCACTAACATTTATTTACTCAGCAAAATCAAGCAAGAAGGTATTGTCAGCCACAGAACATTAATATGAAGAAAAATATTCTAACTTACTTGAAGTCTCTTTTTCAATTTACTTCTTTTTGCTTTTTAAAGTCTTTTTTTTTAAATTAAGAAATCAAAATACTTAAAAAGTTTAGTTAATATGTTATATTTTTATGTTCTACCAAAAATTATTTTTGAAACTTGAGGACCTTAGAATATGAACAATCAACTACCTGTTCATAAACAATGACTAATTCAAAGTTAGGGATCATTATACAAATTATGCAAGATAATATTATATACAGAAAACAATCAAGTTATGTATAATTGTTGATATAGTGTTGTCCATTGCATAATTTTGTTTAGAACTGCTTCTAAATCTGCCTTTACTATATAAAAAAGCATAAATTTCACTTCACAGCTTGACATTTTGAAAGAAGAAATAGCTCAAGGCCACAGCAGCTTGAATGTTTCTGCAGTTGGCAATGAAATGAAAGACTTCGTCTCACTGATGACAACTATAATAAACCAGTACATTGATGGGTCAAGGTCAATCACTGATCTTCTGGATGTCAAAGGCTTTCAAGATATCCTTGATTCAGTGCAGAGAACAATTGCCCAGAAACTAATAAATTCTGCTAAAAATTGGTATGCAAAATATTTTTTTCTCTGCTTTATGCATTTGCTTGACTCACCTGCTAAAAACTATTTGAGAAAATAACTTTAAAGTTTCAGTATATCTTATAAAAATAAAAACAGATCTGATATCTAGTTTTTATTAAAACCAAAAATAAAATATGTATTCATCTTCAAATTCTTCATTAAAAAGTGATATAAATTATGCAAATACCTGTTTATTTTTAATGAAGGATCTCCTGGTGTGCAACTGATTTTGCATTATTTCATGAGAACTAGATCTGCAATTCATGATATGATTATCACTGTGTAAGCAAAAATGTAAATAAAATGATCAATCTACCCTCAGGTCTGTGGATATTGCTGAACTTGTATTGCCACATATCATGGACCAAACATCTTTGCTGAGTGTTGCAAAGACTGTGAACACTGTCAATATCTTCATGAATGTTGTCATCTCTAAACTTCAAGGAATAAGAAGTAAATTTATGCAACTCATATTACATTTACTATTTCTTTAGCCCTGTGTACATTTACAGATCTTTGAATTATTAATTTTGAATTTAAAATGGAGAAAAAAAATTCTCAGATTCTACTGACCTTTTTTAATGAGAGACTTTAATTAGCTCCAAAAACAGTAAAATCTTTATTAAATGAGACTATAGATTTAATATACTTCTTTTCTTGTATCATTTTAAGATGGGACAATCAGCAGTTCAACTTTATTTACAAATGCTGATGGCCTGGCAAATCTTATTGAGGCTTACATTAGAGTAGGAAAGAATATAGCACAGTCATGGATTGATGGAGAGTTCGATGTAGACAAGGTTGGAAACCCTACATTTTCTTATCTAGTTTCACAGTATAATTTTCTGAAATAACTTTCCATATTTTGATGTATATGGCACATCAGCAAAACCATTTTTCAATTTCATTTTGTCATAAATTGTATATTCCCAAGTTGGCTGAAAAATGTATGGATACTATTAATAGTAATGGTCTACTTATAAGTTATTTAAAACCTTTTTAAGTTTTTGTAAGATTAATATTATTTAGAGACTGTAAACAACACCCAAAGAAAATCTACTATAACAAAATAATTTCACTTGTTAATGTTTATTTTCCTTTATGGGTATTGTTTGGGTAAAGAAAATATTTTTTTAATGTATTTGTTTTACTAAATTTCAGTTGTAGAGAGCTTGGGAAACAAAATATATTAATTTTTCACAATATTTCTTATTAGATACAGAAACTATTTAGTAATGGCACAACACAACTTGAAATTTTATGTGGTCAAACTGATGGGATAGCCAAAAACCTGACAAGCCTTGCTTCTGCCAGCCAAACAATCAAAGATCTTTCTACAGTCATATGCTCTGCAGTGACAGAATCTGTCCTCAAAGATATCCAAAGCTTTGTGGACTATAATGCCATTATCAATGAGGTAAGCAGCTAAGTGAATTGAAAATTTTATCTTTACTTAATTTTTGTATGTTGTGCACCAAATAAGAATTTGTACATCATACCTAATCTACTCAATGTAAACCAAGCGTTACTATTTGAAATACATTAGTAATCTTGAAATTCAGTTTATATAAACATATATGTAGTTGATTACATCTTAAAATAACTCATTTTTTGTATTCCCTTTCATGAGTTTTTTTTTTAAATTGTTTTTTTTTGTAATAGACTGAAAAGATTTGGAGGGCTAACCAACAGACACCTGATTTTACTGAGTTTGCTAACAATGTGGAAGAGTTTACCAATATTATAAAGGACCTGGCCAGCAAGTCATTGGTTGTTAGCTCAAACTTGTCAAGCAGCTTTGGATTCACTTCTACACTGGATGCTTTAAAAAATATTGCAACAGATCCTAAGCTGTAAGGAACACTATTGGAAGCTGATTTTTTAAACTACTTATTTGATTCAATAACATTAGTAATCATCAAATTTTTTAATTTGTATTTTTGTGTTTTTATAGAATAAAAAATTCTCAAACAGAAGAACACAATTATTGAAATAGGAAATGATAGTTTCTGCCATTTTTAAAATTCCTAAAAGATTTATATTTTAATCTGTTCACATTTCATATATCTGTATGAAAATTTATGATAATTACTTCATGTGTAAATGGTCCATTATAAAATACACTTTCCTCAGGATCTTCCGCATGTTGAAGCTGTTGGGAATTGTGGTAGAAGCCCCACTACGTAAAGAACAAACTGTTGTTCAAGTTCTGTCTGGTCTAAATACATTTGCCATCATGCCAGTGGTTAACATACTGGAAGGGTTGAGGGGTGAGCCCAACAATCATTTTTTTTTAGTAAAACAACTGAAATATTATAAGAGGCAAATCAACTATTAATTAATGTTTATAACTTGAACAAGAATGTTTATAATCATGTTGACAATCATGTGTACATGGAAGGGAAATGTACATTTTATTTAAAATCGAGCAATTTATAAGAGCTTTACTTTTAGATAATTCATTTGTATTTTTCTTCTTTGTATCATCCAGCCAAAGGTTTGACCCTCCAGTCAATAGGCAGCAACCCAGAGACACTTTTAGGTGTTCTATCCACAATGGTAGATTTTGATGTACAATATTCTGTCATGGAAACTGTTATAATAAAGTCTCAGGTAATATTATAAATTAATGAGAGTATTGCTTTTATTCAATGATAATGTACATTGTGGAAGTGACTCAAAACCACATGTTAAATTCATAATTAAAAGCTCATGTTTGACAACTCTAGCATATGATGAATAATTATTTGTGTTTATTTATTACAGCTAAATTCTTTCATTTCCAATCGGGACAATGGACTTTGTAATAGCACAAACTATGAAGATGTATTGCTGAGCAGAGGATTAGCCCAGGTGGAGCTACCAGTGCCTTGGAAGGACATATACTCTATAATGTGTACCTTAACACCTGATGCAGATGTTCTTTTACAAAAATTGAAAGACCTAGGCTTGACCAAAATACAGATAGCACTTGTTTTAGAGAAGGTACCTGTTTTGTCTCTGTAAAAAATGTGAGATAAAAAGTATTCAACGTGATAAGTTGAAAAATTGCTTTATGTTCATCATTTTGAAAGGAGTTTAAATTGTTTTGTTTTTTTTAATTTTTTATTAAACAGATTATGCCAGTGGGTCAAATTGAAAACCTCCCTCAGATGTATGACCATAGTTTTGGTTGGATAGATTTAATGTCCAGCCTGGAGCAGCTATCAGATCTAGCCACACAGGGTCAACTTAATCAGACTAAAGTGTATAGCATGAAAAATGCCTGGGAAGCTGTGAAAGACATTGTTTTTGACAAGTCACTGAAGAGGTAATGCAAAATACTTGTGTACAAATTGTAAATTTGTAAATGGTACCGTGCTATATAAGACCACTTATTATTATTATTATTATTAAATCAGTTGAATTGGATTTATTTATTTTTTATTTAATTTAAAGTTGAATAAATTTGATGCTTATGAGCTAATGATTAGATGTTAGGTTGTTTAAATATAAAATTTAGAACTGCAAAGCTATTCAAATTACTTTGCTGAAATAATTATTAAAATATTTAATACTTGTTGAATTTTTCAATATTGCTGCTCTAAATATTTTGAAGTTAATTTAATATTAAAACATTCATTCATTTTGACATATTTTTTTTTTACATTTGAATTATGTTTCAGCTTGTTAAGTTATCTAAATCTTGTAGAAGGGGAAGCAGAACCAAATGATAGCTGGGTAAAATTCAAGCAATTTTTAAGATTTTTCTCAACAACTCTAAATTTTATTGATGGCAATATGGCTAAATTTGGTAAGTCTAATTGAAACTATTCAACTATTTATTTCTATATATCAGCAACTTTGATGTCTTCCTTTGGTATTCCTGATTTATGTATTTCATGTCTACATAAATATTTAACTCTTTAAGGATAGAATGAAGACTGAATAAAAAAAAATATGAATTACTTCATTCACTTTTTTTTTGCTGTTCATAAACCAAAGCACAGGGGAAAGTTATAGAACTCAAGGACATTCTACCTGACTCAGATAGAGTAGCCTCTCTTCTTGAAAATGTTTTTGGTGGAAGTGCTGCAGAGTTACTTACAACAAGCATTAATCCCACAATGGTATTGCACTATTTAACTTTTTTTATTTTTTTATTTTCCAACTCTACTTGTATCTAGGATTGTAGTGATTGTTCAATTGAAAAAATTGACCTACCATTAAAATTAAACATCTTTTTAAAAAATGTTCATTTTAAAAATACAAATCAACAGTAACAGTGAGACAAATTCTATTACCATTACTTTAGAAGCTGTAAAAAGTTCCAGCTGCTTATGTAGATATACAAGCATTAATCTTAGTATGACAAAGATTCTGTCAGATGCTTTTATAAGGATTTTCAATACCAATAATATATGGAGGTTCTACTAACTTTTAATTCAATTCACTAGCCACTGTCTTTTTGTAAACCTTAATATTTCAGTTTTACCGAATAACCATGACAGATTCTTGGGATGAAATTTGCCATGGAAACAAATCAATCGCAACATACTTTAACTTCCCTTATGGCACGGACATTGATGCTGTGAAAAATAATCTGTGTGATGCTGTTACTAGCAGAAGCACCAGCTTCCAACAGTTACTTTCACTCTTTGATCCTCAAGGCATTATAAAAGAGGTTAGACCAGGCAAAAGGTTCTCAACTTTTTTTCAACTAATGGACCACTTCTTAATTTTTTATTTTTTTTTTTTTTGAATAATTCTTGTATTCTCTGACAAGATTTGATCACTGCTGTAGAATTGCATGACAGGGGCAGTAGGTGATTTTATGGGGGGGTCGGAGGTTATTTCTTGTTACCAAAAAAATAATTTATGAGTCATTTTTTTAACATTGATTCAGCTTAAATTTTTATAAATTTTAACGCTTTTAATTTATATTTTGAAGAGACCACAACAAATGCTTAACTTTTAGAAAAAAAATAATTTTATGAAATTTCTTATTTTGATTTGATTTTTTTTTTAAAGGGATTATAGGCCATTTGATAGAAATGTTATATTTTGTTAATGATTATATTTCGATAAACAACACTTGCTAAAAGATTCATGTTCTGTAAATGTATTTTATTTTGATGTCTGGATTATAAAATGCCCAATGATATTTACAAGAAGCTTTTGCACTGTACTCATATGTCTCCTATTATATGTATAAGCTTTTTTCTAAACTGACTGCAATCTTGAAATTACATATTGCTTTTTGTAGGTTTTGTGTTTGTTTTTAGAATGCTTAATATTTTTTTATTTATTTAAAACAATGTCTGACAATATTTTTTTTTTTTTTTTTTTTTTTTTTTTTTTTTTTTTTTCTTTTTTTTTTTTTTTTTTTTTATTTTTTTTTTTTTTTTTTTTTTTTTTTTTTTTTTTTTTTTTTTTTTTTTTTTTTTTTTTTTTTTTTTTTTTTTTTTTTTTTAATTTTTTTTTTTTTTTTTTTTTTTTTTTTTTTTTTTTTTTTTTTTGTGCATTTCACAGCTTGACATGCTAATTCATGGAGAATACGATGCTTCAGCTCATAATGACACGGTTTGGGATGCTCTGTACACATCTGTGATGAATGTCATTCACACTGCAGAAAGTCTACAAAATGTACAGATAGACTTTTCATCTGTTGATGGCTGGCTGACACCTATATTGAACAGACTCCATATACTTATAGAATATGACAGCTTCAGGTAAAATTAAAATTCATCTAGTTAAATCTATTGGTATAGAATTTTATATCATACATTTGTCTAGCAACGTGAGATAAATTTGGTTAAATTCAGCCACTGACAAAAAATAATTTTTCAATGTGATTAAAGTAAATTAAAGAGATTGATATTCCTAAGATCTCACTTAAAGTGAGTGAAAAATTTTACTTTCATTGTGCAACAATATGTAGCTATGAGGGGGTGGGGTTGGAATGAGCATTAGTTGTATTTGTACTCCGGTGTTTATATGAAATATTTCAGATTTTAACCTAAAAAATTTGAGGATAGTGAAATTTGGGAAAATAAATATTGGCAAGTCAGATGTTTCTTATTTACACTAGAATTCAACTCAAGGTCACTTTTTATTAGGAATTTTTTCCTTTCTTATACTGTCATAAATTTCCCTCATCATAGAATTACTGGCATGTGCAACTCATTGGTACACTACCTTAACAATACGGAAGGCTACAAGGCTGCCAGGCAACCCTTAACAATGGTCATTACAGGATTAAATTTACTAACAGATGTTACCAAACTTGTCCCAGGTATATTTGCCAGTTTTATGTTTGTATTACTGCAATTTTAATAATATTGTTTTAAATTTTATTTAGTTACTATTTAAAAGTGGAGATTTAGATTGTGAACTTCACTTTTTTACTTTAATAAAGATTGATATGTCACTTTCATTAGAAGCTGGCTCAATTATTTTAATTTGGCCATGTCTTACTCTTTCTTACCTTTACATTTTTATAAGGTTTAGAGTGGAACTTATGCATATTTATCAACTGTGCCTAATGAATAACCCATTAAATTTTTATGGTGACCCCTCTTTTACAATAGAGACTTTGTTTAGTCTTATCACACATTTATTTACAACAAAACTAAATGAATTATTTTGAATGATAATTTTTAGTCCCTTGCCTTGTTTAATCTTCAATGAATTATAAAACTAATACATGATTACTCTTTTAGAGCTTGATGATCTGGCCTGCCTTTTGGTTTCTAAAACTGGTATTGATGTCATTGATGTCATGAGCAGAGTTTCAGATCTTGGCTTCTGGGATGCTATAGGAAAGGTAAGGAATATCTCAAGATTACTTCATTCAGCGTTTCACTATTACAATGATCACATTAATTTTTCAATAAATGAATTATTATTAAACCCTAATGTTTAAAATGACAATTTTAATTTTACAATATTGTCAAACCTACATTGTTGCTATTTTTCTTGTTTGTTTATAAATTTATTAACTCTAGACATTTTTTATTTTCAATTTTTTTTTCTTTTTAATATGTTTTACTCTTACCCTGGTTTACAATTAGCATGAAGAATGAAATTTTAAAAAGAACTTCCTAATCTGCTATGACCTAAAGATATATTTTTGGTAGTGGATCACAGAGACACTAACTAGCAACATTCCTGCATGCATAAACACTATGCTATTTATTTTACAGGCAATTGATGACTTTTCTGATCCACCAAAAACACTAGACTGCTCTGCTCCTGTCCTTGATATTCTCCATTTGATGGAAAGCATCAATGCCTCTTTGAGGAATGATGGCCTGGATGTGCCTAAAATGTCTCAGTGCTTTCAACAGGCAGGAGAACATATCAGAGTCATGCTGACTTCTTTTGGGGAGTAAGTTTTTTTTTTGTATACATTAATTTTTTTCCTCATTAGAAATCGTTCAGATTTAGAAAAAATTATCTTCAAATTTACCATTTCTCTTTGTTATAATATTCTAAACTCCAGCCATTCAACCATAAATTTTGTTTATTTGGTTTTATATAAGATACAAATAAATGGCAAAAAATTTCTAACATCATCATTTAAAATAATCAAATGAGAAATTACTGTTTTTAAATCACATTAGTTACAAATTTAAAAAGGTTTTGTCTGAATTTTGGATTTTTAATTTCATCTCTAAATACAATTTTTAACCTTATAAATTTGATGCACTCAATTGTACAAATATACTGATTTTCTTTAGCACTATCCTTTTTGTGAAAGATCTTCTGAGCCTGATACAAAATCCAGCACTCCAGAGAGTGCTACATGATCCCAATGTCCTACCTATTGTAGATTTCATACTTGGTACAATCAACGCAAATGAAAGAGGTAATTTATCTGTTATTTTAAAATTACCTTAGTGCAGTGTTTCCAAATCTTTTTTGCCCCACCTTAGCACATACAATGCTTTAATGTCCACACACACACACAAATTTTCAAATTACCCATGAACCATCTTAAGAATAATGCCTTAGCCAGATTTTCGTTATTTTGAACATTTGACAAACAACTTTCTGCCTTCCCATAAAATTCATTATTTTATTTCTATTTTTAAGAAAATGATATTCTAATATTGTTTCAGTGATAATAAGTGTCTCTGACCTTTTACAAGAGAAGATAAACGTCACAGATTTTCTGGTTAACACCTTAGGGCTTTCTCAGTTAGTGGTGGACTCGTTCTTAAATGCAACAGTCAATAATGATTGGGTAAGATTTAAAAATTTCAAAACTTTTTTAAAATCTTTAATGAGCAATTTTAATTTGAATTAAAAAAAAATTTTCATGAAATATTATGAGGCATTTTTTGTTTAAAATCTATTAGTATTATAGTTATAGTTTTAAACTGCTTTTTTATAGGCATTTTTCCTTCATGAACCTTTGAACCTTATTGTGGATATTCTGTGTGACCCAGCCAAGCTGTCAAAGATTATAAGTCTACCTCCTGAGTCACCTCTTGATGTCACAAATATCAGCAGTGTCATGTGTAATGCTAATGTTACCATGGCTGCTGATTACATTAGTACTATGTCAGCAACTGTTGGAAATATTACCAATGTAAGAATTAAATATTTTAGTCCATTAGCACATATCACTTAAATTCCTTATTGATCAGAAAATAAATACAAATAAAACTAACTGCTTTTGTAATGATGGTAACCTTAAATGATGTTAGCACAGTGAAATTGAAAAAAAAACTATCTTTATTGCAGTTTCAGAGTGATATATGTATGGTCAAGTCCTTTCATTAATTAAAAAAAAATACAAACTAACCAATCAACTCTAATATATTAGATATTTTCACTATACTGAGTGTTTCAGCAATAAATATCTCCATGTATACAACACTAGAGGCTGTGCCACATACCATTTTCAGTTATTGATTTTAACTGAAAATGGTATAATGACTTACTGATTTCATAAGATTTGTTGTTCTTCATATGCTTCATATCTCTCTCACTCTACCAATTATATTTCCTATATTTATATTTAAAATTGATTTTATATTTATACCAAAATAGCTCATATCAACCTCGACAGTCCATGTTATGGATGTTTTGATGGATTTAATCCCGGCCATTGCTGACGTCTTGGTAAAGTTTACAGATATCATCCAATTCAGCACACAAGCATTTACCAGTTTTGACATCAGTGACATCAAAAACAATGTGGATCTCATTGACAAGCTAATGAAAGGAAATGGCTTATCTGATTTAGCCAACAGGCAAGCTTAATGAAGGGGATTTTTTTTTAATTTCATGTTTGCATAGTTCTTTTTAAAGAAAACTCTTTTTTTTTTAAACTTGGGTATGGTGGTTCTTTGCACTTAAAACTTTTACCATTTTTAATTTTTAATCAAAGCACCAAGGGGTTAACTTTTCTCGTCAGTTTTGTTTTCTTTGCAATTACTAATTTTTTTTTTTAAAACTCAAGATATAGTCATGTGGGACAACATAATACCCACCAGAACTCCTCACTCTCTCTCCCTTTCACTTCACTGACCCTGCCAACATATCTCCCGTAACAATTTTCATGCTGCCTCTCTCTCCCATTATTCTACTACCTGCTCCTGTGACCTCTATGGCAACTCTGTTCACTACAATTTCATTTCTTTAAATCTAATCCCCCTCAAACATAAGGACCTTGATTTACCTCACAATCAAGTTGTAACACCTAAAAAAGTGCATGTGTAATAAATGTACACAGTTTACATTTTACCTTATTGAAATGCTCCCTTAAGTTTAAATTTGGTGCAATTAAACACACATGCAATCACCCATTTTGAAGGATTTTGTAAATACAGTAGAACCAAGTTATGTCGACAGCTTATGGGTTTGCCAAAAAGTGTCGAGATAACCGATGATCGAGATAAACAAAAACCAATATGGCAGCAATATATTAACATGTGCTTAAAATGTACATGATGCAGGTACTTAATAAATGCAGGTACTTCAGTTCAAAAAATAATATATAATTTTTTTTATTATTGCAGTTATTTAGAGCAAATTTCAAATTTTAAAAAAATGGAACCAGAATCAACTTGTTAACTTTAATACTTTTTGAGCTACGAATTTTTTAAGTGCAATTTCATTGGTATTTTCTACTATGGACAAAGCCTCCATATTTTGTGACCTCATTCTGCTGATCGTGTCTTGGGAAATGACTGTATAGTTTATATAATATATAAGGCAACGCATCCCCTTATTCCTAAAATACTATTTATGAACTACTTATTTTGAGCTTTCAACTTTGGCACATAACTATTTAATTAAAGCTTTCCCTGACCAATGGTTTAATAGCTTTTGCACACGGCAAACTCTTATGAATGAAACTCATAACACCATGGCATAGTCATTATGCAAGTGATCGTAAATGGCTGCCCATGACAACGTTTTGCACACGGCAAATTATGATCATTTATAATATGGACTCTACTGAGTTTTTAAACTTCGAATTAAAAGATATTTATTTAAATTACTTCTAGGTTTGTTCTAAAACACAAGTCCTGTATTTTTAGAAATAAATTATTATTTCAAATTATGAAAAACTTGTTTATTTATTGAATGCTATTTCTTCTTGCGGAGCTCAAAAGCCAGCAAATGGTCATGGGGATCAAGATAACTGAGGTTAAGTGGAAAATGTGGCTGACTTTTGTGCTTGAGTTTGGGTTAGGCGACATAAAAGTTAACATAACTAAGGAGAAAATGCTAAGACAAAGAGAGAATTAGGTGGTTCCACTGAAATATGTTGACAACACGGTTGGCAAGTTAACCGAGGTCGAGATAAGCGGGTTAGACTGTACTGAATAAACTAAGGCCAACGTAAAGAGTTCAATTAAAGTAAAACATGCTAGGGAAATACGTTTGATAAATTGTTCTAACAATATCAGGATATCATTTTAAAAAAATTATATCTTGCACTTTTGTTTAAATAGATACTGCAACCTAAGAACTCAAGTATATGAAAATAATTATTTTGAAATAATTCTTCATATTATTGTTTATGCATCATTCTATTTTTAAACCTGACTTTTTTTTTTTTTTTTACCTCTGAAATGTAATATCCCAGAGCTTTTTATCACTCTGACAGGTCTACATTAGTGAAACTTAAGGGTGGTATCTCTGTGCCTACAACATTTAATTGCCACAGAAAAATTAAAATCATGGTTGTTTTTATTTGCTCATTTTATATATTTTCAGTGTACACAAAATTCTGGATACTTTGTCCAAGGTCCTGCCATCTAACAGTAGAACTGACATGGTGATGAGAGATGTCAGAAGAATTCTAGATGGACTCTTGGGGCTTGACATAATCAAAGGCAGTTTTCTGGAAGAATGTGTGTATTATTTTTATTTGTGTCAATAGATTTGAATTCAGTTTGTGTTGTGGGTTTTAGATTTCAAATATAAATTAAATTATTTGGTTGAAAACTATGGTAACTTAATGCTTTTGTGTAACTTCTAATGATCGATCCTTCCATCCATCCCCATGGTGCTACAACCCATGTAGGGCTTTGGCCTGCCTCACCAACTCTTTCCTCTCAGACCTAACTGATGCTTTTCTTTTCCATGCTTTGATTTTAAGCTGCTGTAGATCTTTTTCCTTATCATCACTCCATCTAAGCCTAGGTCTGCCTTTGAGCCATTTTTCTCTGGGGTTTTTGTGGGGCACTCTCTTCACTCCTCTGTCATTTTTCATTCTTTCTTTTTAAGTTTTCCCATGCAGCATAGCCGGACATTTTTTATTTCTGCTAGTAACATGGGATTCTGATATATACTATACAATTCCTGGTTGGTTCGTAATGGTCAGGCTGTAGCAATAAGAAAAAAGTTGTGTAAGCCTAATAGTATTTATAGAACACCATGTTATTTTCATTTTGGGCAGTTCAAGTCAAGGACTTAATTAAGGATTCTGAGAATATGAAGAAGTATCTAATAAATCAGTTTGGATTCACTGATTTAATTGCACAAGAAATAATGGATGCTGTTTTCTCCTCCAGAGTTGTAAGTATCACTTTTTTTTCAATAAATAATAGTTCTGTATAAACAATTAAAAAATATTGAAAATCCAGCTTCCAATGGATAAAAAAAGTCCAATAAATTTATGAATATCTATTGCTCTCCAAATTTCAAAATTTAGATACTTTAAAAATTTAATTTTTTTTGAGATATAATCTACAAAATTTTTTGGTTAACTTACTTTTAGCACTAAATGTGCATGGTGTTTTAAAAACCCTGGTAGGCCTACTATTGTCTTTATTTTTATTTTCTTCACAGATTGTTGGAGTGGTGGAAAAAGATCAACCCACCTGTAAGGATGTAATGAAAATGCTGATAATCATGAACACAACCACTGCAATCGTTCAGGATGTTAATAATGCAATTTGTGCATTAAATTCAAGCCAAGTTGAACAGCTTCTGAAAGATCTCACTCCTGAATTAGACATTGGTGTTTTTATAGCAAAAGTAAGAGTTTAAAAAATTACTATTTTAAAAAAATACAAAATTGGTTATTTATTTTATAATTATTTTTTTAAAGATTATAATATTTAACAATAAAGTTTTCAATTGAAACACATGTAATTACACTAAAATAATTTTGTCTTCATGTCTAAAGTACTTTGTTCTTAATTTCCAGTATGTGGCCAATACTGGTAAAGCATTTCTGACATCAGCAAACATCACAAGTGATGAGTTAAATGAAATGATTGAGAAGCTTGACAAAGGACTGGGGAACTTACAGAAAGCTGCAGATCTCATGGAACAGAAAAAAAGTGGAAAATTAATCTTGGAGGCTTTTTCCAATGTCTCGGCTAGTTGTAAGTGTGCACAGCTATTTTTACTCAATTTTAGTGCTAGACCTCTCACTTTATAGAGCAAGGGTCTGCAACCTTTTGGTAAAGATGTGTAAAAGTGTGATTTCTTATTCATTCAGTGTGCCAAAAACCTGTAAGTCTAAATTTTAATATGCATTTTTTAGTCACTCATTAATATTTTGTAATCCTCCATCCATGTGCCTTTGAAAGTTGCTTGACATGCCAAGTGTGGCAGGCATACCTTAGGTTGCCAGCCCCTGTTATAGATTTCATTTTTCCATCTTGTGAGATCCCATGATCAAAGTATTGATCATTCTGGCCCCTATGCTTGTAGAGGGGTTTGTGATGTTACTGTGCAAGGCTTTGAAGAGGATGCTTCACTGGTTGCAAGGGCTACTCAGCGACAGAGTTATGAACTGGGGGGTTGGAAGACAGGAGGAAATAGACGGAAATGTGTCAAGTGTAGTCACCTCAACTGTTGCTTTTGGAAGCTTTTTCCAGTCCCTGATAGTCTTTGGCAGTTATGAGCAGTTCCTGTACTAAGTTTTATTGTTATAAAGCCAGAAACTGCCTGTCATGACATCATCACTGTCTAGGGTGGAGATGAATGAGTTAGAGGCCTACTAAATATTGTCTTTTTAATATTAGAAAAGTATTAGATTTGTGTTACTGAAGATATAAAAAAATAAGTTAAACTATTAAACTATTTAATTACATTATTTTAAGGTGTATTAGTTTACATCAAATATAATCATTTCTATGACCTCGTTTGTTTTTCGTTAATTTGAGAGAATGTTACCATGAAAATTAACTGAGTTAGACAAGAATAACCTTAAATTTGCATGGAATTGAGCAAACATAATGGAATCCAAGTTCCACTTGCAGTTTTGAATACTTGATTCTTAAAGATAAAAAATATATTTATTTTTTTTAAAATAATTTTGACAGAGATTTCAGTTTTGGGGGGAAATGTTCAAATTAATTTCCAATGAAACTTTTGTTCATTAAAGCCATGATCAGCCTGGACCAGTTGACCCCAAGCATTTGTGGGCGTCATGTCACAGATGCGTTCTCATTCCCTGCTGCCCCAGGGTTCATTGTTTCATCTGGTGATGATATAAAGTCACAGCTACAAAAGGAAATAGATGGCAATGAGTTTGACCTTCCTAGTAGGTTATTTTCTTGTTAGCTTTTTGTATCATTGTTTTTTAATTATATCAGTTATCATTATCATAAGATTTTATTAAAGGTTGCATCTGCAATGCTAATTAAGTTGAACAAAATGAACACTTTTCAATGTTTAAATTATTAAGATATCTTGTTATTATATTACATTAATTTATCAAAGCTAACAGATTTGTTAATTTAAACCAAACTGATCTACACATTGATTAGTATACACTTCTTTTATTTGACAGCTAAAAAATTTTTAAAAGTTGCCAAATACATATTATTTTATTTCCTCACATTTGTTAAAGTTGCTTAACACTGCATTTGCTATTATCCAGATGAATTTTGCATGCAACTTTATGAAGAAATCAGGAGTAGCAGTATAGGCAGTATTGTGTGGGCCTACGTTAAACCGATAATGAGAGGCAAAATATTATATACTCCTGACAATGAAATGACAAGGGCTATTTTAGCAAAGGTATATTTTCTTACTGTAGGAGCTGATTGTTAATTTTTAAATCCTGTATATCAATTTCACTTTTGTTCCTGTGTTTCTGTGTGGCAAAATCTTTGAAAAGCTAATGGAGCCACTTACCCTCATCCTAATAAGCTGGAACTTGGCACATATACTTGTTGCCTATAACAACACATTCTATAAAATTTTAAGACCCACCACCCAAACCATCCCCCAAAAATCAGTTTTTCCTTTTTCTCTAAATAATTTTTGGCTTTAACTTTACTCCTTCAACAATAGCCATTGCTGTAAAGGAAATATAATTTATTTGAAGGTAAAATGAAGGAAATATGAAAACTTGTTTTCACTAGAGGTTTACCAATTTATATAAACACTTTTTTAATAAATGATAAATCATCTACATTTACATAAAGGCCAAAGCAATGGATTAAAAAGGATTTATACAAAAAACCTTGCCTTTAGGGGTTGGTTTTTATTGTTTAAAGAACTTAATTTTTTTTCTTTTAAATTTTTTAAAAATTATTCTCTATTTTTTCATTATTATCAATATAAAATTGTGTTGATTATTCTGACAGTTTTTCATTATAAATTTGTATTCTACCAGGCTAACAGTACCTTTGCTGGGCTAGAAGAATTGCGCCGAGTTGCTGCAATCTGGGCTGAGCAGTCAAGTAACTTGAACAGCTTGATTGACTTGGCAAATGATACAGAAGACATCAAAGTAAGGAATATGATTCATTAGGATTACACTGATAAGTAAACTGGCAGATTAGTGATTGCTGATTAATTTGCTGCACTACATTAGCAGATGCAAAGTTACGTGACATTAGAAGCACCCAATCACCTGATTGGTGCTATCTATAATTTAATGCATCCACACGTTGAAGAGTCTGTCTCTCTACAAGATCAGAACAATATGCCAACTTTTTTTCCACACTAGCCATGGAATCCTGCTAAAATCTGAAGCTTGATAATGGCCAAGAAGTTCTAATAGACACATTTTTTAAAATTTGATCCAAACTCTTGGCATCAGCCCATCTTTCATTGCAATAGACACAAAAGTATATAAGAACATTAAAAACTTATGTTAAAGCCTAACTTTTGTATATAATCTAAGCCTACTCTATCACAGAAGTGGGTTACAACATGTAAAGCTGTTTTAGTCTTGACTACAAGGAAAAATTATTAGTGGCATCTATTGTGTAATTATTTAAAAACTAATAATGTAACTGTTTAAAAAAAAAAAAAGAAATGGGGGGAAAAGAGATGGATATTTAAATGCATGAAAAATGTTATTAAAATTGTCTAGATTTAAATCAAAATGTAATCAAATGAAGTTTTGATTTTCCATTTCAACTTATGACTCCATTTTGAAACTGTCTTGATATACTAAGCTTCTGAAATAATTCCCTTAGGGAACCTTTGAGTAATGGGTGCTTAAAATTTCTATAGATGACCCAAAAATAAACTGAAGTCATTTCTTCTTCTTATATTAGAGGGGCCCACGATCAATTTGTTGATCATTCTGGCTCCTGGTTTAAATTCAGAGTTTGCCTTCTCTTAGATGGGTTGCCGTCCAAGGCTAACGAGTCCCATCCACCCGGGGTGCTTGGGACGTTGGCTTTGATGGGGATTGAACTCCGGACCACCGGCTTTTTGGTTTGAGACAGTTTAGACCGCTCGGCCACCCAGCACCCATTTTATAACATGTTATCAGTTCATCATTATTTCAATTTCATATTTCATTTGCACAGGAAGCGCTGCAGAATGACTTCATACAAGGAGTTGTTGAGGCCACAGCAGGAATCAAATCAGATGCTATCCTGACCAGCTTGGAGTCTCTTCAGAGTGGCAAGTTTGACCTCAGCCAAATAAAGAATTTGAAAACTGCAGCTGAGATCATTGCTAACTATAGCTCATGTATTTTGACTAACAGGTTTCAACCTGTGGCCTCAGAGAGTGAGATGATAACGGAGGCATACAAGCTTACCCAGAATAAAACATTCTTTGCAGGTAAAAAAAAACAACTTGTGAATAGCAACCATGGTGGATTTTTTTTATATAGAGAAGTGATCTGTTTTAAAGTTACTTTTATTATCAATGGAAATATTATATTCTGTTAATGTGAAATTAAAATTAATTTTAAATGATCCTTAAGTAAGCAATATTTTTATTAGGAGCTATTGAGATAAGGCATGTATAATATCTAAATAAGTTTACTTTCATTTCTTGAAACAATCATTTATATACCAAAATGTTATATCTAACATTCTTTAAAACAGTCATCTTAATTATATATCAGTAATAAAACTACAAAATGTTCATTTCAATTGATTTAAAAAAAAATTCAATTTCAGGAATTGTTTTCTTGAATGCTGATGACTCCTCCAATGCCCAGAGTTCTGTGAACCGAAAACGAAGGCAAGCAAATAAAGATCTCTTTCCTAAACATATTGGATATAAGATCAGGATGGATTTGGATAATGTTATGGATACTACTTGGATCAAGTCACCGTAAGTATTTGAACAACTCTGATAAAAATAATTCAAGTGTTATTCATTGTGCCTAAATTTGTCTTCAGTAAAGTACTAATTATATAACTATGATACAATGATAGCTGAAAAAGATGGATGAATTTACAGATGAACTGTACCATTATCACTGCAAGGAACCCCACATGCTTAATTGTATTAACTATGTATATTTTAATTCCTAGCTTGGATGGGAATGGGTGACCCAAAGCATTAATATGTCCAGTGATGGTGACAAAATGTAGATCTCAATGTTAAGTGTTCATCAAATCTTAATGTCAGATGAATATTTTTTAGGTATGGTCTCTCCCTTCAACACCTGTGACTAGTACAACTTATACTATATGTTTAGTCAAATACACAACAAAACTGAATAAATCATTGCAAACTATAAGTTTATTCACTTCGTCACATCTTGAATAGTCATGTAGAATGGTCTCAAAATCCAATTGATACACAACTGAATTACTACTTAAAATACATCCACATAACTCAGCAACACACAAAAAGCTTTACCATGACTATGACACAACTCTCTCTCTTCTCACACATAATATATATACCATCTTGCTCAACATCGACAATCTCATGCCTTCTTCACTCATGCTTGCACTATTTCAGGTGAACATAATTTACTGTACCCAACATAACAGTGATTCTCATAACCTTCACAAGTGGCTGATAAAAAAATGCATTTAGTTGGGTGAAGAAGTAGAGATCTTGAAAGTTTCTAATTCATTTAGTGAAAAACTTTTGTTCCCCAAACATACTTAAGAAGTACATATTCTCTGAGTTATATTATTTTTACATGCACATGATCCTTAATGCATTTACACTTTATTTACACTCTATTATAAGTGTTTGTTATTTATATTACCATCTCTATAGACAGGTATTTCTTTGGATGCTATTTTATATTATATTGTTGTTGTTTTTTAAGGCTGCACTAAGTTTAATTCAATTTTTTATGACAATATAATAATATGTCATCTTTCCTTTATTCAGAATCTTTAAGATGACATCAGAATCCAATTTCATAGAAGACCTTCGCTACCTTCGAGGGTTTCTATATATACAAGACATGCTGGACCAAGCTATTATTGATGTGCACAAAAATGAGAAGTTAACATCTCCAGGTCTTAATCTAAGACAGATGCCTTTCCCATGTCATCATCAAGACAGGTATTTAATTTTATAGGAATGAGTGAAACAGGATTTTGAGAAAAAGATGCACTTAAGCCACCTTCATTTCCAATACCTTCATTGGAAGCACTGCTTTGTTCAATGCTTATTGTATACTAGAGGCTAGTAGTATTTATACTATCAAATTTCAAGGTCTGAATAGATTAAGCCTAATTAAAGGATTCAATTTATCTTTTGAACTAAAAGGTTGGAAAGCATTGCACTCTAGGCCATAACTGTCTTAGTTAAAGAAAAAGTTTTAAAGATTCTTTTTTAATTGTGGATTAACACTAAGGAAAACAATTACTTAGTGTATTTTTCCAAAAGTATGGTATCATACCCATAAATGTCTTCAGCTATGAAGCAACCAATCTTAAGTTTGGTGTGTTAATGCAAATGTAAGAGGGGAATAATCCTGAAATATAAAAACCACATCATTTTGTAATATGGCCAAATTAGCACTGGTTAAATTTAAACAAAATTCTTTGTCTTTAAAAAATTAACTGAGATTTCCAAAAGGTAATAAAAAATAGATCTTTTGCTTTGTAAAATCCATAATGTATGTTGCAATATTTCACCTCCAGCTTCATATTTTTCCTTGGGGCTTACCTAATTCCGGTGATGATGACATTTGTGTTCTTAGCATCTCTTGGTGTAGCCACACACAATCTGGTTTATGATAGGGAGGATGGACAAGAAGAGGTAGGCTACATGAATATTTTTTTTTTAAATTTCCATAGATGCCATCATTTTTGCATCTTTTATAGGTCTGTTCATCTTCACCCACATTGGATTCTGTTTTTTAATCTTTAATTGGTAGCAATTTAAAACAAGTACTGTTTCACCTTATATAATAATATATTGTTTAAAAGTTATAAAGTTTGCAATTGTATTAATATTATTTTTTTTATTTTAGAATCTGCATGTGATTGGAATGGTAAAAGGGCTGAATGTCATAGCTTGGCTTATCAGCACTTTATTATTGATGGGTATTGTCTGCATAATAATAGCAGTTATGCTCAAATACACCCAGATCTTCATCTACAGTGAACTATCCATCATGTTCCTCTACCTTTTAGATTTCTGCTTCAGCTCAGTCATGCTGTTGTAAGTTGTTTGGGTTTTTTTTTTCCTGAAATCTAGGAAAATACTTAAAAACTGAGGATTTTATTAAATGGCCTCTGAGTCTAAGTGAAATAATTCTGGTTGATTGTAAACAGTAATGATTTTGGTTGTTCTTAAGTATAGAAAATATTATCTTTTTTTACATTAATATTATTAGCTTAGTAATTTTTTTAAATTCAAATGTTTTTTTTTGATTGTTTTTTAAATTTCTTTTTCATGCTAAGTTGAAAATTAAATCATATGAAATTTCATAATCTGTTAGGGATGTGTGATCATGATTTATGATAAAACTCGAGGGTTAATTTATGCTCAAAATGTAAAGTTGGTGAATCTTAAAAGTGCTGCAAAAATGTAATTGCTACTAGTATGCAATAAAACAATTTATATAATTTGCTCTTTTTCTAAGGTACATGGTGTCATCTTTCTTCACACGCACTACCATGGCCATCTTGTTTGTCCTAATTATATATATAATGACGTACCTCCCTTATGTAATTATCATTGGACTTGAGGTTTCAACAGAGGTCAGGGTCATGGAGTTCTGGCACAAGATTTTAGCTGTAAGCTTTTTTGTTTCTTTAGTTTCTTTTAAAAACCTGATTTCTGGGGCCACACTGGATTAAAATATACCAACCTAGATAAAAATTTGGGTATAATATCATTAACAGAAAATATTATGGCAAAAATACATTTGTAAAAATCTTACATTTAAAAAGTTGAAATTATAAAAAATTGATATTATCTGTACAGAATGCAAACTTTAAGTGGGCCTTTTTGGCATATTTAAACTAGGCCTATATTTTATGTAGTTACTTTCAGTCCCTGGGGATACTCATACAATTTATTTTAAGGCAAAATATATTTTTATAAATTCCAAAACACTTTTTCTTTATTAAGAGTTTGTGCTCCACCACTGCTTTCTGTTTTGGATCTCTGAGACTGGCTCGACTTGAAGAAAATGGAATAGGGATTCAATGGTCAAACATCGATGAGAGAGTCAGTAATGAGTTGAGCATGTCTTGGGTATGCTTCATGATGTTGATAGACAGTGCCATCTATTTCCTAGTTGGCTGGTATGTCCGCAATGTAAAACCAGGTAATCTCATCACGATATAAATGTATAATCAAATATAATCATTTAAGTTCAGTCTGATAATACCAATATGTTGAAATTTAGATTATATTTAATTCATTTTTTTTTCAATTTATTTAATGTGTTCTTTATCTCAAATAAAAATGAAGAGCTTGATAAATTCTTAGATAATCTTTATCTCTGCATTTTTAAGAATATTACATCATAAGTTAATTGATATCAGTTTTGCTTTTGAACATGCTTCAATAGTTTCGGTACTTTTGTTTCTAGTCTAGAGTTAGAAAACACTGAAGATAATCCAAGTTCATATAAATATGTTCTAATATTGATTTAATTTTCTTTGAAACAATTAAAACTTATAAATTTTGTATGCATCACTTCTCATATCACCTAATGTGTCTGAAAGATTTTTATAAAGAATTTATTTTATTTTCTCAAATGTTTAGGTCAATATGGTATCCCTGAGCCCCTTTACTTCCCATTTATGCCCTCTTACTGGAGCAGCTGCTTTAGGTCCGACAAGAAAGGCCTTGCAATGGCAGACAGACAGCCAAATACTCAAGGTTGAATTTTTAAAATTCGATATCTTTAAATTTAAACATTATACTTGAAATTTTTCATTTAAGGTAACTTTAATTATGTTCTCTCTGTTAACAATTGTTCTTTTAAATACTTATATCACTTGACTTAACCAAGTCCTCATGTCATATATTCTGCATTTAAAACTATTTTCAGTTCCAGACTCTTTGATATTTCTTATAGCATTTTAGTTTAAAGTTTATTCTGTATTTATAGGTTCCTCATTTGAAACTCCGCCTGAAGGTTACAAAGTTGGCATAGCTATTGAAAACCTCACCAAAGTTTACAGTAACAAAAAGAAGGCAATTGATAGATTGTCTATCAGTTTTTACGAGAATCAGATCACTACACTTCTGGGACACAATGGAGCTGCTAAAACCACCACAATGTACGTACTATTCTGTTGCTCTGTATGAATTTTGTTTTCCAAACAAAACTTTATTGTGTTATTCATTATTAGTTTAGACACTGGAACCAAGAATAGATAATAAAATTACCAGATACAATTATGATGTGCTGGTTTTAAAGTAGGGCTATTCTGTGACGTGAAGCTGAACAACTTTGAGTAAATAAAAACTTAACATGCCAATCAGCTGTGGTTGAAATGACTAAATTAATAAATTGCAAATGTGATGTTTTAATAGACCCAATTTTTAATCTGTAAAGTAATTAATTATCTTAACAGATTTTACAACATTCTTTTCTATACAGGAAAATTATTTGTGGTGTATTGAAACCAACATCAGGTCATGTCTTTATAAATGATCAAAAAATCGGTCAAAGCCACATCAATAACTTGGGTGTATGTCCCCAACAAAACTCTTTGTTTTACTAGTAAGTTGGCCTTTGTCTACAAATTATATATAATATTTATGACAACATTTAAAATTCTTAACAGTAAATTAAACTCAATGAGGTAACTATTTAGGGAAAACTTTAATTTTGCTAATAATGTACAAAACCAATGTTTTTTATTTTTTTATTTCTAGCATGACTGTTAAAGAACACATGCGCTTCTATGCTGGTGTTAAAGGAGCACGTGACACAACCAACACAGCAAAGGAAATAAAAAAGTAACATCTTTATTTGATGCCAAAGTTTGATTTAAGATATAAAATAAACTTAAATTCCAAGTTAGTGTCTAATGTCTAACTTATCTAGAAATAATGATTTTAAATTGCTGTTATATCAAACACTCAGAAAATATCATTGCCTCCATTGATATATCATCTTGTGTTAGGACAAAAGATATTAGGGGTAGACTTAATGTTTTATAAATTTTTATTTCTAAAGCTTCTTTATTCATTGTAGTCTTATTAATTGTTTTTAGGCTTCTAAATGATGTTGAGCTTTGGCATGCAAGAAAAACTCCTGTTGGAGATCTGTCTTATGGTATGAAACGTCGCCTATGTGTAGCTCTTGCCTTTGTTGGAGGTTCTAAGACAATCATTTTGGATGAACCAACCAGTGGAGTTGATCCACATGCCCGAAAGAACATCTGGAATTTGATAACAAGAAATAGGCCAGGTAGATTGAATTTTTTCTCCAATATCATATTAAATTATGCCTATTTTATTACAGGCCAATTATATTCAGTGTTAGAAAATGCTAACATTTTTAAAAAAATATTTTTAGTCTAACTTTTTTAAAAATAATTTTTTTAGGTACAAGTCAAAATTAATTTAACAGACTTAGATATCACAAAGCTAGTTTTGCTGAGGCTAAAATGAAAAATTTTTGTCACTTAATATTTAAAAAAAAACATATTTATATCTAGGTCGTACAATTCTCCTGTCCACCCATCATCTGGATGAGGCAGATTTTTTGAGTGACAGAATAGCAGTAATGCACCAAGGGAAACTACTGTGCTGTGGCTCTCCCTCATTCCTAAAGTGGTCTTTTGGTGGTGGTTTCAACCTCACTGTGGTCAAGAAAGATCAAATAAACATGGTGAGATAAGAATTCTTTGAAGTTATTGCAAATAATTTTTATCTACCAGCTTATAATTCTTTTTTATTAGTATGTACATTTTTTGAAGGCCACCAGTCAATTTATTTTAACACAGCAAGAAAACAATTCATGTTGCTTTGTTGTTTTTTTGTTTTGGTTTTCTAATTATTCTCATGTATTATTCATAGCAAAAAAGTGAACAAGGTGAGCAGGCTGAAAGTCAAGAAGTGGCAGATCTAAGTAAGAGTTATTTTCCATTTTTAAATATTCCCTCCACCCATTTTTGTGTGAAAGGATATGATGTCATAATAAATGTGATCAGAATACCACAAAATGTCTTCTTTTCAGTGGATGTATTTTAATGCCTTGTTAACTTTAAATGAAAAAAATCTTTGTTTAAGAATAAAGCCAATAACATTTGATTAATTTGTAAATAGTTCTAAGCTCTAAATACAGAGGCTCCTTTATCTTGACAACAAGAGAGAGAAAGAGAGAGTGAAAGTTACTTTACAACAATGATAATGAAAATAAAATATTTCCTGAAATCATAAGCTGTGTGTCCCATTAAAAAATTCTTATTTGTATTCTAAATGTTTTATAAAGTTTAAAATTATTTTCAGGATCAAAAAGTGTAAACAATGCTGTCCTAGCTTTCATTCAGAATTACTGCCCTGATGCCAAGCTTATTGAACAGGTTGGATCAGATCTGACATTCAATATTCCAAAAGATCCACAGAAAATGACTGTACCATTCTACCAGTTCTTTAATCAGCTTGACCTCCATCAAGAAGAACTAAACTTTGCCAGTTATGGATTGTCTGACACCACATTGGAAGAGGTTTGTTATATTTAACTCCTTGTCTTAATGCCCCTCAATTATTCTTGAGTTTTTGTGTTGTTGCTGTAATTTGGTCCTTATGAACAAATGATTAGTAGCAGAATTTATTAATAGTAAGTAGTAAAACGTTCAGTTTAGATTAGTTTTTTTTTTTAAGTACTATTTTTCTTGCTCTTGTCACTTGAATAAAATAAAAAGTACCAACCCATTACCAAGGCTTATGACAAGTGAAGATCATTTTAACATCTAAAAATAATGTATGAGATCAACTTGAAGAAACAAAGCAAAAGTTTGCGTCTTGTCTCAATATTGCCAGGTTTTCCTTAAACTTACTGGAGATGCTGATGATGCTGCTGATTCAGATATCATTGACCCAGTTGTAACATCCAGGCACAGGACTGCACCATTGGAATTTGACGATCTGGAAGGTGCTCAGACTGGAAAAGGTCAGACACATCAAAATTTTATGCTTGAAAAAGAAGGATATAGTTACAATTTCAAATGATTATGGAAGCATTATACATACCGGTATCTACCCTAAATCATGTGTTCTGTATGGCTATCCTAACTTCCTCAATAAAATTCACATATCTGTTAGAGATATCAATTCTTTTATAATTGAGTTTTCAAAGTATTCATTTTTGTTTAAATAAAAGGATTTTTAAAAAAATACATCCTGCATTTCCTGATTCTATCAACTGCAACAAAAGATATTTAAAAAACCCACTACGCTTAATTTATCTAAAAATGTTCTTTATCACGTATATTAGCTACTCACAAATAAAATGTGTGACTCTTTTCAGGTTACTCCACTCATGGAGTGGATACCAGCCAGAGACGAAAAGGGTCTCACCTACTGTTTGCACAAATTGGTGCCCTGATAACAAAACGATTCAACCACTACAGGAGAAACTGGCGCATTTTGATTTCAGCTCTGATCCTTCCTATGATCTTTTTCTTGTGTGCCATTGGCTTCTCCTCTATTCTCCCCAATGAATCTGAACCTGCAGAGTTAGTCCTTGATTCCTCTATCTATGGACCAAAAATGTACTCTTTTTACCAGTAAGTTGAAAGGTTAAGTATAATGATGTCTTGTTGCCATTTATGTTAAGGCCGTCTTACAGTTGTAACAGTAATATTGATGACCATAATGGATATACATTTTTTAAATAAGAATTTTTAAATAATGGAAACACAATGCCATATTTAATGAAAGAAATATTTTCTAAAGGATTTTAACTTATCTGGACACAATAGTTGGTCAAGAGGATTTATGTTCATTATTTTTTGCTATTCAATTTTATTTTGAAATGACGCTAAAAATTTGAATATTTTATTTCTTTCCAAATGAAAAGGGATTCAGTCAACAACATGATGTCTAATAAATTTGTGGACAGACTAACAAACAGCGATGTGGGTTATGGCACTGCTTGCATGAAGGACTGGGGACAGAAATATTTTAAGTATGTGCCTGTAGTTTTTGTTTCTGTCTTAATTATTTCATCAGTATTTCATTTTGCCCTTTTCCCATACACAATGACAGCATTTCTGTTTGGAACAGATTTTAAAAACATTGTTAGATGTAACAGGTATAGGCTATCTTAATACAATTATTTTTTAAACTTAGATAATATAACTACATTTTTAACTATACCTTATTGATTCATTCAATATTTAGTTCATTCAGATATTTTATTTGCTTCAGTAAATTACTGTCTTGAAATAAATGTAATGACTATCTTTAAACCCAGGGAATCAACATGTGTGGCAACCACTCCTTGGTACAACTATAGCACACCCATGTTCATGGTTGGCTGTAGGAATGCACGTCAAATCTTCACTGAACTTCCAGTTCCTTATTCAGTGATAGAGAAGAATGTCCAACCTAATGACTTCATTCAAGATCTGAATTCATGGAATGTTCTGTCATATTTGCTGAGGACTTTTGATGAATACAAAGAAAAAAGGTTTCAATTAATTCTTTTTTTAATGTAAAGACTGATTTAAAGTGTATAACCTTACAGTTATTTATTAACTTTTCATTTAACTATCTTGAACTCAATTTTATGTACCGGTAATATGAAAAGCAATTTATATATAATTTTTCTTTAAAGTTTTCATTTCTTGAAAATATATTTCATAAATCTGTTACATTTATTTATGTATAAATATTAACTGAAATGCTGCTGCTCTGTTACACAAAATTAAGCAATCTAATACATTTTATAAATTTTCATTTTAACCATGTTTAAAAACATGTATCCCTTTAGTTCATTGTAAGGTTTTCATCCAACTTGCAGATATGGAGGCTGGTCTTTTGAACGATCAAATGATGGGGACAGTCAAAATGTGAACCCTTATGTTTGGTTCAACAGCAAGGGCTATCATGCCATGCCATCATTCTACAACTCTCTCACCAACACGATTCTACGAGCTCAGTTACCGCCCGAAGAAAATCCTAATGAATATGGTTTGTATGGATTACAATGTCAACCCTTTGAACAGTTCACTTTATTTACAAGCTTATCCCTTATCAATAATTAAGTTATTTTTAACCTTTAAACTTCAAAATAAAATACACTTATACCAAATTTATGCCAGCTAATTACACAGTTTTTCCTCTTATGATGACAATCTTAACTCTCTTGCTAAAACTAAAATAAAAATGCAGTTTTAAATTTAAATGGTGAATTCAATCACAGCATAAAGCTCTAACATTTAATTTTGACTTCATACAAATATTCTGTATAGTGATATTAGTTCATATTTAATTTGATCTAGGTATTACAGCTGTGAACCATCCTATAAAACTAGGACGAGCTCCTCTGACTATAAAAAATTTGTAAGTAACTCTACATATATTATGATAACTATAAAAAATGTAGATTTGATTGATAGGTCAAGGTTCTGTAAGAAGTTTTTCAGGTAATCCCTAAATAAAGTCTGGCAATGTCACTTGAATGTTCATGATTCACTTTTATTTTATGAAAATAAATCAATTTTTATCTCTTCAAGTTATTTTGTGTGCTGAAATTTAGTTAAATCAATACATTTTTTACTAACTTCATGAATATTTCATTAATCTCAATTTAATTTACTCATTATCACATAATATGTTGTGTTTAACCCACAGGCAAGGAGACGCTGCTGATGCTGGTCTGTCACTTGCTATTGTTGTGGCATTCAGCTTTATCCCATGTGGTATAATCCTGTACATCATCAATGAGAGGGTGATGAAAGAGAGGCAGCTCCAGAACATTAGTGGAATTGGAGTCTTCACCTACTGGTTTGTGGCCTATATCTGGGACTTGGTGAGTTTAATGTTATCAGGCTTTTGTGGAGCTTCCCACAGCACAAATAGTATGAGTTAACAGAAAATGTATAGAAAATGAACAGAAAAGTAAAATCATACAGTCTATATGTAAGTTTAAGGTTTTGAATCAATTAAAAGATATTTGAATGGAAATTAAATTTGGCAATAAATTTTGCACAATTTAAAACTATAAGACGAATCACCCATACAAAAAATAGCTAATAATTGTATTGTGTCTTCAATTATTAAAATTACAATTAAACTTTAATTAACGTGTAATTGTACCGAATTTCTTCATAAAATATATGAGATTAATAATCTATCTTGCTAAAAATGAAAAACTCATTGGCAGATTACAATGTCCTTTTTCTTAAAATTTAATAGTTTTGTTTACTTGAAGTTTACCAATTTCTGTATCACTCTTTTTGCTCTTCGATAAGCTGCATCTGATTTGGTGTCTTGTGATTTTTTTTACTCTTGAGAGTTGCGAAGAATGTTTTACCCAGGTCAAAGTCAGGATTGACATTTTAAATGGCTTTAATTTTTTATAAAAAGATGCATTCATTTTTGTCTTATGTTTTCCATCATTATCCTTCTTCAGTGCATGTATGCTATCACGCTTGGAATAGCAGTTGTGATTTTGGCTATCTTCAAAACAGATTCTTTCTATCTTAGAGATAATCTTGCTGGCTTTGCTGCTATAGCAATACTTTATGGGTGAGTATATCAAACTTAAATACTTGATTGTTTTCATTTAATGATAGCTAATTTATTTCATTGTAACATAATACTTATAATATACAGATATGATTTTGAATCTAGTGATGCATTTGTTAATTCGCTTTAATTTTTTCAGCTGGGCCATCATACCCTGCTTGTATTGTCTGAGCCACTTGTTTAACACGGGAAGCACAGCCTACTTAGTTTCATTTTGTCTCAACCTCTTCCTTGCGCTATGCACAGTTATTTCCCTTTTAGTACTGCAGCTCTTCAGAGATTCAACAGTAAGTTAATTTTATTTAAGACAGATGTAATATAATATTTAATCGGACATTTTTAAAAAAATAATTGAACAGGAAAAAATAATAATTGTAAAAAAATGACTAAAATATTTTGGGTACTTTTCATACATTTTTAATGTCTTACCCATTATTTATCTCTTACTTCTCATGACTGTAGGGTGTCTTGGAGGCTTACAAAGTGTGCAAGTATTTATACCTAATCTTCCCACAATATTCTCTGGGTCAAGGCCTTATGGACATGGCTACAAATACGGTGATTTACAAGCTGTTCCGCAGGTATAAGATTTGTTGTTTAAATGATTGTCATTACTATTAAAGAGATTTGGTAAAAACTCTACATAAATTATACTTTGGTTAAGGTTTAAAATTTTTGTTTAAAGAAATGTAGATAGGTCTATATGCTTAAAAACTATAAGATAGGTATGTCTCTAAAAATTTAGTAATTAGCAACCTTTAGAGGGAAATTTGCACTCAAAGTTACCTTTATTTCAAATTTGTATAATTTTAAAGGAGATTAAAAGAAAAAGTGTAAAACACTGAGAATGTTAAGGGAAATGCATGGTTATAAATATTTTAAAAGTTAAATAACAATGTATACATCAGATTTTCTTTTTTTACAGATTCGATGATGACAGATATGTTAGCCCATTCTCTGTTGATGTCCTTGGTTGGAAACTATTAGCTTTGGCCATTGAAGGGGTTTTCTTCTTCATTCTTACCATCATCCTTGATGTCATAAGCAGACCTGCTTTGAGGTAAATTACAATTTATTATTTTATTAAAATCAAGTAATTTTATTTCATATTTCACTAATATCTCTTCTAGTTAAACAATTCAATTCATTATTTTTGAGAATAATCCCTTGAGGCACAGAACAAGGCTCAATGGGTTGCATCAGCAATTTATACAAATATCCCCGTCAGTATGATGGAATCTGAATTAGAAACACAAATTATAATATTTTTATTCAGCAGCTTGGAAACAAAAGTTTTTAAATTACCATAAAATTTTAAATATTTAAGATGTAAGGGGAGTTTAAACATAAAGCAAAAAATTAGAGAGTTTATATTTTACTCAATCCCACATTACTTGAGTGATAACTCAATGTTATATTATCAAGTTTAGTAGACATAATATTGGTAAAGCTTTATTGCCAAAGCTGTTTCATTAGATCAAACACTGTTTTCACAGCCTTCCCCCCAGACATCAATCACCTGACATCTATGTAGAGGATGATGAGGATGTTATCCGAGAGAAGGAAAGAATTATTCGTGGCAACACAAATGATATGCTGGTTGTTGATGACTTGTCAAAAGTAAGGATTTTAATACAAATTTATCATACCAAAATGATTTTCTTTTGCATAAAATTAATTTTAAGGGCAATCCATATTTTGCTTATGTAAGCACCCTTGTGTTATTTTATTTTGCATTTAAATCTTTACTGCATGATTTTATTTATTTTATGAAGTTTCTTTTTAAGTTTTGTTGACAGGATTTTTTTTCCCTCAGGTTTACAGACGAAAGTTGAGAAAATTCTTACCTGTAAACCACATAAGTTTTGGTGTACGTGAAGGAGAGGTGTGTATTTTAATATTTTAATGAATAAAGTAGCGCATCTTTAGACATGGCTATTAGACATCAGCTGTTATAGCAATGTTAGCAATGACATCAAAGATAATCTTTACCACTACAAGTTTTATTTGAAAAACATTTGGTCACAAATATGGTTTTAAAATTTATTTGGTGTTTTATGGTATTTATTATTATTGCACTGATAACTTTTAACTTTGCTTCAACAGGTATCAAACTTGATAAATTAACACTTCATTAAAAAATAACCCTGTAATAAATAAACAGAATTTATAAATAAAATTCAACCAAGATGTCTCTGCATATCAAAACTGTAATAAACAATTTTTTTATTCAAAGACTATATGGTACTGCCTGCATGCTTTGTACATTTTAAAAGTCATTTCTAACTAATGCCATCATATGTCCACAAATAAATATTATATAGCTTACAGTTTCGGTGGAAATCAATTAATTTTTGTTCTTTTACCTTCAGTGCTTTGGGTTGCTTGGAGTTAATGGAGCAGGAAAGACTACAACATTTAGAATGCTTACAGGAGACCTTAAACCTGCTGGTGGAAATATCACTTTGCGAGGACAAAGGTCAGACTCTAACTTATCTAATTTTCTATTTATTTGTTATTATTTCACTTAATTCTACACCTTTTTCATTTTACTTTAGGTATAAGCATAATAATGATACAAAATAGATAAATGATACAAAAATATTGACTTACTTTTCTTTTGACCCCCATTTATTTAGATTTAAACTCATATCTAGCTAGAGATCAAATACAGGAAAAAATATATAGCTCAAAAGTTGACTGTTCAAACAAACAATATATATATATATATATATATATATATATAATTATTTTAGCACTGGTCAACTTTTGGCTGATTTAACTTGAAAAAAAATGTAAAAAATATGGAAACCACTATTTTAACTTAGCTGTGTAACATCTCAATTATTTTATTTCAGAATGTCCCTCAATGAACGCAGCTTTGGTCAGAATGTTGGCTATTGTCCCCAGGAAGGTGGCCTTGATGAGTACCTGACAGGAGAAGAAATGCTGTATTTCCACTCACGGTTACGGGGGTTCAATTCAGATCAGACCAAAAAGGTAATATATTTTATTTCTAAAATTTCTTTAACAAAAATTTTTCTTTATGAAATCAGCTTTAGCTCTTAATTATAAAAGATAATATATAATATAAATTTACTTTTTCCTTGCAGTTGGTCACTGATCTTTTGGCTAAACTGGGTCTTAAACAGTATGCAAAAAGATCTGTACACACTTATAGTGGTGGCACCAAGCGAAAGCTAGCCCTGGCAGTGGCACTGCTCGGAGATCCTTCCATTTTATACTTGGTCAGTTGAGTTTATTATTGACACAGTGCCAGACCTGTTTACTCTTACGATTTTGGCGTACAATGTACGATTTTTAGATGTCTTTTACGATTGTACGCCGAGACCCGCCAAAACTACGATTTTCAGAGACCCCTTGAAAAAATATTTTTGTAAATTTTTCCCATTTAAAAAAAAAAAAAAAAAAATTCGGTTGTGGAAGCTTTAGCCCTTATGGCCCCGCATTGAATGGACCCAGAAAAACGATGGGTTTTTGTATATACATATATATATATATATATATATATTTATAGTTGGGACCATCCTTCATTATATTATGTACGCACTGAAAGGGGAGGTGGCGGTTGTTGATTAAAGAGATTGGTGGCATACCAGAAACACGGGTTGGGGGGGGG
>CAXITT010000017.1:1584368-1658169 GCA_964033795.1 Lymnaea stagnalis
GCGCGTGTGACGCATATTTCGTTGGGCTACGCCAGTGGTTATTATAATTTTGTTTCCTGGCGCATTTGTCATATTAGGTTTTCGCCAGGGTTTCCTGGATGAAATTCTTACAAGTACACTTCGAAATAAGGAATACACAAATAAAATAAAGGGTGGGATAAAAATAAATATGTCGTTTATGTAGGTCACAAACATGTAGGTCACAAACATGGAGGTATCTATAGCAGATGCAGGTCTTCAAAATAAAGTTACCGCAGTTTACAGTTAACGTCAGTCGAATACTGATTACCTTCAGTTCCATTTTTTGACAAACCGCTGAACTGGATGCCACTGAACACGCTATACCAGTAGTTACTGAAAATACTATATATATATACTGCATATATATTTTTTTACTATTAAGATACTGTATTGTACGATTTTGAGACGATATTGTACGATTTTAGGAGTTTGAGGGTAAACAGGTCTGCAGTGTTTCAGCATGATGATTACTTTATATGTATTTTTTAATGCTGCTTATCTATAAGTTTTTATAAAATCAGCATCAACTTTTCTAAACTTATAGCACCGTGTATGCTAAGGGCTGTTTATTGTGATTATAAGAGGGTTGGACTTTGCTAAATTTTAATTAAAGACATAAAAAATTTGTGTAAGTAAAAAGTAAAGTTATGCTTTAATTGCATTTCCATTTGGTTATAGGATGAGCCTACAACTGGCATGGATGCAGGAACAAGAAGGTTGGCATGGAGATGCATAGCTCAGGCAAACAGGAATGGGCAGTCTGTGGTGTTGACTTCACATAGGTAAGATGGCACAAAATTATTTATAATGTTTTGCTAACCAAATACTGGTAATAGAAGTTTTAAGGAGAATAAAATAATTATATTCATTATCATTGTCCATACCATTATTTGTTTCATTAAAATCTATGCATCTGGTTTTTCAATAATTTTTCTTACAGTATGGATGAGTGTGATGCATTGTGTTCTATCATAGCCATCATGGTGAATGGAAAGATCAAATGTATTGGAAGTCCTCAGCATCTGAAACACAAGTAAGAGAATTCTTTAACTTGACCTCCAGTAATAGTGCTGATGATATAAAATGACTAGATGTTCTATATGCAGAGCTATTATATTGATACAATTATAGGATACTTTCTCTATAAATACTTTATCTGAATGAAAAAGTCTAGATTATAACAAACTGAAAGAGCAAAATATTTTAGTAGCCACTTTGACTTTGTTGCTAGTGAATGATAAAAAATATTAATAAATTCTTGAATTTTATTCATGCATTTGAAATCTAATTCCCTTTTAAGCTAAGAAAATGTATGCATTTTGCTTTAGATATGGTGATGGCTACTCAGTCATAATGTATGCTGGAGAGAGTAAATTGAAATACATCACACCCAAATTTATGGACCAATTTCCAGGCACAGTCATTAAGGTTGAAATTTTTTCCCACAAATAAGTCCATTTATAGCACTTAACTTTGACAGTCTTATTTTTTGTGATCAAAAATTAAATATCAATGCTTAAACTTTTAAATTGTTGATATAATAGTGATCTATATAAAAATAAAATTCTGAGAAAAGATATTTGAGGAGTCAAAACTAAATTTCAGTTTTATTTGATTGCGCTAAAGTTATCATTAGAACCCATTCAAAGGGATGCTTGGTCTATTCAATTATTAAAAGTGTATCTATAAAACTTCATTGATTATTACAGGCAATACACCACAGCAGTGTGGAACTAAGGATTCCTAAGGCATCCTGTAGTGTAGCTGATATACTAGCCATTTTACATCAGGCCCAAGATGAGAAAATGATTGATTACTACTCGCTGACACAAACAACACTTGACTCTGTAAGTTTCTGCCACTTTACCAGTTGATCGCTGACACAAACAACACTTGACTTTGTACGTTTCTGCAACTTTACCAATTGATCGCTGACACAAAAAATTTTTAAATCATTAACTTTCTGCTTCTTAAACAAATTGATGTAGATGTCATCAACAATTAATTAACTCAGAGAACTATGATGAAAACATATTTTAATATCACTGCCCATATTTTATGTAATTACTATGTACATACATTACTTATTTTAGTACTTATTTTTCAAAAGCTGATTATTACAAAATTAACAAAGATAACTATCCTTAGATCAGTAATAATAAGAAAATAAAAAGTAATAAATGTAAGGACAATTTAGTATAACTTAAATGTCCTGATTTTGTAGAAAATGTGGATTTTCAAAATGTTCAAATTTATGACTTAATTACCGATTAACCAAGGTTTTATAGTAAATGTTCTTTACCTTAGTTTATTCTTGCAAAAAATTTTTGTATTAAATAAATCATTATTATCTTTAGAATTTGAACTCTTGATTTACAAATGTATTCCAGGTATTTGTCAGTTTTGCACAAGACCAGACAGATTACACAGACAAGTCATCTACAAGTGCTGAGTCCAGTACTGAAACTTACGCTAAAAGTGCCACCCCCTCAGGCAGTATGTCATCAACCTCTCTGCATGACCTCTCTGATGACTCCATGAAAAAAAAGCCAGAAGAAAGTTTAGTCTTCCACAATCCAACATTTATGCCAGATGACAACATGGCACAAATGGTTGCACCTGCTGCTGCTTACCATCATGGAAAATACTTGCAAAATATCCAGCTCATCACTGAGAAAAGAGCAGATGGCCCAGAAATCTATATTACCAAACTTTAGAAAACAATCCAGAACTATCTCTTCATGAATGAAAATAAACTATTTTTGGACTAGACCAATCGGAGACAGGGATTATTGGTATAGGGTATTTAAAGGAGGTTTAGCGTATGGAATACTGACATAAATAAAATAGCTTGGGAAAATCTATGGAAGTGTTATGTCATCTGAGAAAAAGAATGTAAGAAAGTCAAGGTGATGTTTTATAAGTAATTATTTTGAAAGAAAACTAGAGAATAAACTTTTCTAAAGCAAAATAGATCTATCTAAAGACATAAATTTCACAATTCTGATACCTAAGAAAAATAATGTTAAATTGTTTTCCAGTACTGACTTAAATAAAATACATGTGTTCATTATTTGAAGTTCTAAAATTCAAATTTTTCTTTCCATTTCTGTAAACCATTATTTCAAATAGAAATTTAGATGGCTTGTGTATTATGGAGTGTAATTAGTTTTGTGTGTTATTTATTTGTTCAAAAGAAATCCTACTTAAGGAGAAGCAAAACTTGAAACCAAGTTATTTCATTCCAATTCTTCATATTAATACCAAAGACTGGGACAATAAGTATAAGTTGTCTCGTGTTTTTAAGAATGTACTGTTTTAAGAATTTTATTTATTTAGGTATCGGTTGTGATATAAAAAGTTGACATGCTATACTTCCAATGTGATTTGAAACTGTTTTTTCAAGAAATTATTAATAACCTATTATTGTTTTTGTAAAAAAAATAATTTATGAATTTGTTTGTATGTTACCTTTTTCAATAATTCATATCAACCAGTTGCATAAGGAGACCAGCACCTATATCATTGATAGGTTGGCTTTTTGAAAAATATTAAAACTTCATTATTTTTTTCTATCCTTTGTACTTTGTAGAAGCTAAAGAAGTTCCCTAGACCTTTAATTTTACTTTTTGATGCATATATTTACATTTTGTTTTGAACTCACTTGGCATGTACCTATAATGAACAAGTTTAATCTTTCATCCCATAAAAAAAGCACAATTTTTTTAATATAAAGAGAAAATGTTGTTTATAATTAATTATAACCAATTAGTATGATAGTTTAAAGCTAGATAAAATACTAAAAATATATCCAGTTGGCCAAACCATATTTCATTTATATTTGTTGTTTTTTTTGTTTAAATTTCATCAGCTTGTCATTCAAATATTAACTATTAATGTTAAATTATATAAAATTGAATACAGCGAAAATATAAAGCTTGATTTTTAAATTTAAGAATTAATAGATTAATTAATTTAGATGAAAGCTAACAGTTTACAGATATGATATTTCAGTGTCATAATTGTATGAATTAAAGTATATTCTTCATAAGCCAATGCCTAAAAAACAAATGTAACTATATCCACTGAGAATCATTTGAAGGCATAAAATATTTTAGGGTTTTGAAATTGATATAGGCCAATTTTGTGATCATATCTTTATAGTTATAATCAGATTGCAACTTGATTGTGAAAATTGTGCCATCTCCAAATAATTTCTTTACAATGTGTGATTGAATTTACAAATAAATACACTGTAAGTTAATCAAAATATGTCTCTCTCTTTCTTTCCCCACTCCCAAAAGATGTAAACCTGTTTTTAATTTTTATCTACATAACAATTTTTATAAAAATATTTTAATATGAACTTTTAAATATTATCCAAAGTATAAATATACAATGTAATTTTTAATTCTGAATGTACTTGTTTTGAAGCAAAGGTCAATGCAACAAAATGTTACTTGCAAAATCTATTTATATTTTATAACCATAATGAGTTATTAATTGTCCCTTGCTGGTTTAAAGGGCACAATTTTTATTTTTATATTTTAGTACTTTTTTTTTTTTTTTAAATCATTGTACTTTTTATATTCAAAAGTCTGAAATGTCTTCCATTTCTTTAAAATCTGCACTTATATCTACTATTGAAACTTTAATTCACTCTTTTTAAAGAATAAATATTTTTTAACTTGTTTTCTTAAAACTAGTATTTGTTCACAGATTCAATTTCAATTGCAAGTGATAATTTGACATTTAAAATTAAAATGCAAAAATTTGACAAACTTTATGGCTTTTATTAAATTTACAAAAATCAATAACAATTATTGATGCAATAAACAATCATTTCATGTATTAAAAAATCATATTCTTATAAAATTGTGCTATTTCAAGATATTTTTTCTTGTATACATAGTAGTTTTGAAACACATAACTTAAGCCAAACAACTTTTTTCAAAACTGGTACATTTTACTAAAAATCTAAGATTATTGTTCCATTAACTGAAAAGCTTTTCAGCTGCACATTCCTTTAACTGGTTAACTACCATGAGCCGCTGGGAGCGGCTCGCGTTTCTTCCGTTATGGCCACGAGCCGCTGGTAGCGCCAATGTTAGTATCGTAGTAAATCGAGTCAAATATTTATATTATTCCATTCCCGTTTCGCTTCGATATTTTAATTTACGGACCAGATGTTTATATTCAAAACGCATGCTATCAGCAGAATATTTAAAAAAAAACGAAATGTTAATTAGTTTTGATTTTATTTCCTAGCTAGTTACAAAATAGGACATGTTTACCACGGTAACAAGTGACAGGGTTACTAAAGGCATATAAGTGATTGGAAGTGTAAATATTTTTCAATTTCTGTGTTCTTTGGTGCATTTTTCTTATTATTGGATATACTATTTGGAAACAACCAAAAGGCTTTAAATGATTCGTAAATTTATAATTTATACGTAAGTTGGCACATCAATATATTTTTATTATTTTTCTATTGAAAATACTAATTTAACAATAAATAATTTCCTATCAAAACTTAACTTTACAAATGTTTTAAATTTATATTATAGAACATTCAATTACCTACAAAATGGTTTATTAATCATTAGAATATGTTTATAATTAAGAAAACTGCAGCTGAATTTGGACATACACCTAAAATAAAAAAAATGTGACTTAAATTTAATTCGGCCATAGCCTGTTTTTCAATCTGGTAGCTAATCAGTTAAAGTATGTTTAAAAAATCAACTTAAAGAGTGTTCCTTAGATAAGATAGTTCATAAGTTTTATAGGGCTAACATGTTTTATTGCATTGCTTATGTGACAAGCTTTGTTACATTAAGTTTGCATAGAAATGTAAAATTTTAATTGAAATTTTAAATAATTTGTTTCATGGTGGTGGGGATTCTTAAAATTCAAAAAATATGCTTTCTTTAGTAAAAATGTTAGTAGAAAATTCATATTTAACAAATCTCTCAATGTTCATCTAGCTTAAACTTAAATCTTTCAAATCGGAATACAATTTTTGGCTATAAAATCTGTGTAAGAAAATGAGTGGATGCTTTCTAAATTTCTTCAGCAGTTGAATAATGGATCAGATAAAGACTTTTCTTCAATAGGCCGCTACAAGTCCATCAGCCCTTGGGTCTGAGCCAGCCCAGTACATGTTTCCAACATTGAAGTGATTTACTCCATCCCTCCACCATGAACCTTGGCTTATGACCTGACCTCTACCAAAGTTAGCCCTGGGTAGACCAGTTACAATCAGAGGCTTGTGCCCCAGCAGTGTCAGCTGAGATACTGTGTCCTGTGCAATGCCTTCCTCTACCTGCACAGCTTTGAAGAGGTCACTGTGTGTATATACAGAACTGTGAAAAGAAATATTTTAAATTACGATTTATTTATTTTTTTTACCAAGTACCACTTGAGACAGAAACACAAAAAGGCATAGAAATCACTTTAATTACTTTATAAAAAATTACACCATTTTTATTACAAGTATAAATTTATGCAATTCACTGGTCTAGCGAAGTACCTCATTCCACTGCCAAGACTGATTCTTGGTAAATCCAGAGCTGTCTGAGGGTTACAGCCAAACTCCAACATGTTGAGTAAAACTTGCACATGACCTTGTGGCTGCATATAACCTCCCATCACACCAAAACTCATCAGCAGATCATCTGTTTTTAGATTTAAACAGGGGTTTGGTTTGGCAAACACAAATACATTAATGATGAAAGTTAAATATTGTAAAAAAAAAAAAACCCACCTTTTTTACTTCAGAATGCTATTTAACTGCCTGCTGTGAAGGAAAATCAATACTTGCACACAAAAAATGCAATACCCAGATCATATGTGATATAGCGTTAGACCCCATAAACAGACAAAATTCAATCTTACTTGTATCAGCTGAGGTCACCATCGATGGAATGATGGTGTGGAATGGTCTCTTCCTTGGAGCCAATGCATTCCTATGAGATGGATCCAGTGAGAATCCATAACCTCGATTCTGTAAATCAAAAAAATTACAGCACCAAGAAATGAGCTTAACAGGGACACTTCAATATATAAATCAAAGCAACATTTTGCTGTTGATGAATTATTGACAAGCTAGTTAAAACAAAAAATATGCAAAAAAATAAGTCTTTCATATATTGTATATTTTAAAAAAGTTAATCAGGGTGATTATCATATGCATATCATTATATTTATACCTGTAATGTAAATCCACAACCTTCAGGAACAATTCCAGTACCAAAACCCATGTAATTGCTATTGATAAAAGAACAAGCATTTCCCTCCTTGTCAGCAGTAGTAAAGTAGACAGTGTCATTTCCGGGTGGCAGGTCAAGGCCACTTGTTTCAAGAAAGGACTCAGGTATTCTCCTTCGGGATTCACACAAAAATATTTTAATCATTCCTTCAACTCATAATGATTGAAAATAGGTTAAATACTTTTTTATAAATTTAAGTTTCCTGTAAAGGTGTGTTGGTCGACTTACATATCAGGCTGTATAAGCTTTCTACGCTTAGCTGCATAGTCTTTAGAAAGCAGCTTATCAACAGGAATATGCACATGGCTTGGATCTGCACAATACTGTAGTGCATCAGCAAAGGCCAGCCTCAAGCTCTCAATTAAATGATGAAGATAAGCTGCAGAGTTATGTCCCATGGCTGTTGTTTTACATAACTTAAATGTTAATTGATCAAATCACCTTGCGAGAATATTATAAATGGAAAGACATTATACAAATGGGAGAATTTTTTTCAGAAAAATTATGCTTAAATAACAAATGTAATTTTTTTAATGTTTCTTTTTTTAAAAATTCACTTATTTAAACTTAATGAATTTCTCAAGACGTTAACTAAAAATATATGGAGAACGTACAAAGGTTATAAAAAGTGAAAAAAAAGTAAGAAAACTTTTAAAACAAAACTCACATTTTAAATCAAACTCTTCTAAAATATTGAGAGCAATAAGCGCAGTTATTCCTTGTCCATTAGGAGGTAACTCCCACACCCGACAACCCTTGTACACTATGCTGATGGGATCATCTCTAGTTGCATCATGGGCTGCCATGTCTTCTGGTGTGATCAAGCCTCCATGTTGTTGAACAGCATTTGAAATAGCTTTGGCAATTCTTCCTTCATAAAACCCTTTTTTACCATGCAAACCTAGCTCCTGATGAGAGAATATTTTAAAGCCAATTCAATATCAATTTATGAAAATATGTTTTTATCCAATAACAAATCAAGCCCATGCCTAAGTCCTATCTTGCTTTGCCCAAGACTAAGACAAAAGGCATGGAACAGTAAAGATGCAAATAACTACTCAATTCATTATTTTTATAATTAACTTGAAGTTTCCATATTCTGTTATTAATCATAAATTTAAGCCTTTAATACTTTAAATTTTATAAATTAAGCCAAACATATAATTATATATAAAAATACAAATTTCATTCAATTTCTTACAGAAATTCCACATGATACAATTATGTTATATATTTGAATATACATTTATAATGAAATTTTATAATTTTCAAGATTAAATCATGTTAATTTGTAGGAAAAAAAAACATTGATATTATATATTACATATGTTGCCGCTGTAAACAAATTAAAAGACATATTTTTCTGCAACTCACTTTAAATACGTTTGCTAAATGCGGGTTTTTCATTAATTCTCCATGCCTTGGTGCTTCACCATTTAAAAGCAAATCCTTCCCATGAATATTTTCTTTTCTTTTTAGACACTGCGATCCTTAAAAACATAAAATTACTTTCTAAAAATTGGTGACGTACATAAATTTATAGTTCTAAAAGAAACAAAATTAATTTTTTAATTATGAGACAAATATATTTTAGTAATGAATATTTTAAAAATTGGTTCTAATAAATTAATTTTATTTAGCTATCATCTAAAAATTAAATAAATGTCATGGTCAGAAATTGCAATACAGGTTTTTGAGCATCATGCTGGCATTCCTTAAATGCTTGCTGTCAATAGGGTAGCCCTTCACACACCTTATTGTAATTGCTGGGTAGATCTCAATGTAAATATAATATTAACAAATAGGAAAATGAAAATGTAAGACACATTTTTATGCTATCTATTTACTGCACAAAGCATTTTGTAAATGGCCTGTTTGAGCAAGAAATGAGAATCTCAAACAGAGGATTGCCTACAGTTTTAAATAATTTGTGGTTGCATGTTTGCTCAAAAAAAGGAGAAAGATGGAGAAAACAATATACAAATAATAAGAGTAAAATGACTGAATAATGTCTTGAGAAATCTAAAAATTGGAATACTTACAAATGACATCTTAACATATCTTTCAAAGATGAGGCAAAAAAATAGGCCAGAAAATAAGTTAAAATGTGCATTACAGGTTGTAATATCAGCAATATCTCAAATGGATATGACTAGGGCTTAGCCTGGCGCAGTGTTTTGTTCAGGTTCAGATATTACAATTCAGGAAATATCTATAGGAACTGAGAAATGTGTTCCAACAAATAGCAAAAAGTGAAAACTGCATGTATGTATAAAGTAAGTAGCCATCCATATATTAGATACACACAAGTGAAAACTGAATGTATGTATAAAGTGAGTAGTCATCCATTTAATTACCCCCACCCCCAAAAAATCAATTTATTTTTAGACAATTGTGATATCAAAGTAAGCAGTCTCATGGGTTTCTCCACAATCTGGCAAAGCCCAGTGGTTCACAAAATGTGTTGCATCATCCTTGGCATATTACATGATTTCTATAAATTTATTTCCACTTTCAATCCAATGTGACATTGGACATCTAGTGGGGCTGGTGCAAACCAGTAACTGCCTTGAATAATTAATGTTTGCAGAAGCTCCTACAAATGCTTCCTAGATGGCGTTTAGTTACCTACATTCAAAATTTATTTATCTTTACCCTACCCATACATCTTGTAGATGTTAGAATTTGTCATAAGCCGCCGCGGAAAACCTAAATTCACAAAAATTTTAAATTTAGGAACCACTGGAGTGACAAAACAAAATAATATGTCACGCAGACAGAAACATACAAAGACTAACTATTATTATTACTAGGGGAAAAGAAATATTAACTGCTTTATAATTGTCCTGTTTGTCCTGTGCATGCGAAGACGACAGAGGCAATTTTTTACTTGAGCTGTATTTTGTTTAAAGTGAGGGAGAGTAGCTCAATTCATCAGCCTCACTCAGTCCTTGCATAATTGATCCAATTACTGGAAATAGATCAGGATGCATTAGATGACAAGCAGTGTGTTTCACTGTGCTCTTTATGCGTTCTACGTCACAGGATGATGTCAGAATTTTTATTGTGTCAATGTCATAACACCTACGGGACTCCATCTCCGGGTTTGATCTTTAAGTTTTTCTACTCTTAGATGAGCCGCCATACAAGATTAATAAGTCCAAACCACCCAGGGTGCTGGTGAAGTTTTTGCTTTTCATGGGAATCGACTCAGTTTATAGCACTTGGCCACCTAGCCCCCTACTATTAAATGTGAATAGGAAGGGGCATGATCATGACTAAAGATATGCATCTTGCAATGATAAATCCACTCAAAATTCGCATCAAGTACATTATTGTTTATAGAGCTTTGCAATTTCATTTAGCATACATGTAATTTTGCATCAACGGCTAGTCAGTTTACTATTATTACTTATTTATCCAGGTAAAAATGTAAAAAAATTATTTCATTATTTTAACAAATATGTTTGGTTTTTTGGTGTTTTTTTTTGCATGGTCTTGATATATTCCATGTGTGAAGTACTTGGCATCTCCAGGTATATGAGTCAGCAACCCAACTCAGCCCTAATTATGGCATCAAGAAAATGTTGTGGAATAGGATTGAGGACAAACTCAGAAAAAAAATATCTATGAAATATAAGTTAGGTGCTTATCAGCAACCTGCGCATGTCAAGAGAGCATAGGGAGCCAAAAAACATGTAGAAAAGACTAAAAGAGAGCCTGATGCAATGACAATGAGACACTGAGATACTAAGATACTGAGACACAGAGATACAGAGAAACTGAGATACTACGGCTGTTACACACATAGTAAAGTAGAAAGAGATTCTTGATGGCCTATGAGTGATAATGAGAATTTGTGTAGTCATGTACCAGCAAATGGTTAGCCTAAATTTAACTACATCATACCAGATGCCCAAAACCTTGAAGCAATATCTTGTACAGGAAATCCAGATTCAGCCATTTCAATAGCTGGCATGAGAATGTCAATAAGTGAAAGCTGATTAAAAGAAAGAAAACAAATAATTTTACAAAAAAACAAGACCTGTTAGCTTAGTAATGATTGCTATTTTATTGTAGGTGTACTAAAAACATAGAAACAAATGTGTTGACATGTAATAGACACCCAAATATCTGAACATGTTAAATTTTGTGATCTGGCAATGTACAAATGTAATCCCTGTTGAGATGGACTCATCACCGAGGCCATTTCAGTCAGATTTTAACAAAACAAGCACAGCACAAACAATACAAAACTTAAATTTTCAGGATTTAAGCTGTTTAGCAAAACTATGATTGCTATTTAAATTTAATTAGCTTTTATTTTAGAACATAAGGTTTTTGATTAATTTTCTTGATTTCAAATTTTACTGACAACATCTAGCTAAAGAGTCAGGATTATGGAGTTTTAGTGTAAATTTATATACAATATTAAAAAATGTTGATCTACATCCCCTTCAAATGATTTTATGGATTATAAAAGAGAAACTATTTCAAAGTGCACATTTAAATGTATATTGTCCAATAAAATATATATAAATTTTCTTTCACTCTATCAACAATAAAGTTGTAATGACCATTACCTTCTGACTACCAAATTCAGACACTGCATCGACCCATGCACTGGCAGCCCCAGGAACAGTTACTGAATGACCATGCAAGCTTGGGAAATGTTTGTCTTTATCATATCCATCAGCTTTTAATTTTTCCAGAGTAGCTAAATGAGATGCTCGACCGCTATGAAAAATAGTTTTTAAAAAGTATCAGCCTCCCTCAAGTAGAGCAGTCTTTCATCGACTCAATTTAATGAGAGAAAGAAATAAGCTTACATAACACTATGTTGATCAAATTTAGGAAATAATTGTAGGTGTGTGTGTTATTTATATTAATTCACTATGTATCATAGTTACAAAAAGGGATTACCTGCCATTAAGTCCTTTCACTTTCTTTTTGGAATTATCATAAAAAAGACAAAATGCATCACCACCAATTCCTGTTGACATGGGTTCAGTTACATTCAAAGCAGCTGCAACAGCAACTGCAGCATCTGCAGCATTACCACCATCTTTCAGTATAGCTGTCAAGGATATTTGTGTTCTTGTAAAATAACTGACGGCTAAACTATTTCTTTAATATATATTTATCAAAAAGTTCATTTTTAGGGCTGAAGATAAGTAAACTATTTTTTTATTTTGAACAAATCTGTTATCCATAAACATGCCACACATCTAAGGGAGAAAAAAAGGGGGAGGGGGGGGGGGAACAAATCTGTGACAATGTGCGATAAAAGTGTCTAATTTGTGTTTCTAATTTGTGATAATTTGAGGTGGGGGTTTAAAAATGAGCAAAAAATAGTGTGACATCATTTATGGATGGGCACTTAGGCACATTTTTAATGTTATGATTATAAATTTTTTGCTGAATACGAATAAATTCTTAAAATTAATGAATACTTTTAAAATCGAAGATTATGCTTAAATAAAATAGAAATTTTCAAACAATTAAAAATTAAGCTATCACTAAGGACACGGAAAGGATATAGATTTGAAGATTGTGACGGTGTAAGATATATTTAATATATTAATAATTATATTAAGAAACTTACATAGTCCTGCTTGAGAGGCTAATGGATTGCTGCTCGCTACACATCCATTTTTGCACACTATAACTGATCGTCTGGATTTTAATTCAAATATTTCATTCATTTCTCTTAACTTCTGAGTAAAAAGTCAATTAAAAAAAGTTTTGCATTAATTTGAAGGTAACCATGCAATCTAAAACAGGTACATATATTTAAAGTTTATTTAAATTTCTAAACCATCCCAGGAATATCAACCAAATTTTACATAGTCACCTTTTACGACCAACAAAAGACACTTCTGGGTATATGACATTTGGACATTCACCACTTCTAAAATCTGTTCCTCTTTTCCTAACTTGCATTATCTAACCCAAGGCAATTATCAAATTGCCAAAATGCTCTTTGCAGAGAGTAGTTTGTTATTTTAGATGAAAATTTTACCACTCCAATCCAACTTTTGCCTCATAATGCTTTTTCTTTCCACATACAGGATACATTTAAATGCCTCATTTTTATATATATATTTTTTTATTATACTACAAGACAAAGCATCTTGAAAATTGTAAAACCCAGTAACATTACTGCAATTGCCCCTAACACCACCTTTTTCTAGATATTTGCACCACCACACACAGCACAATGACAGGTTGAAGGGTGTGCACTTTGATTTTAGGAAATGTAATTCCCAGGGTGACCATGTGTGATTAGGGGGAAGGAGGTTTAAGCGATGTGATGTCACATTAAATTATAGACATTTTTAATATTATTCTATTATAATTATACTAATACTACAATTATGCTTCTTATATTTTAAAACGACAATCCCTGAGAGAATTAGTACAGGTATGCGAGACCTCTGATCAAATTACAGGTTGCACAAAGTGGAGAATCAGGTTTGGTGACATTGACAGTCGGGAGAATTTATGTTGAAATGTGGAGACCGGACTAATAGAATTGCTATGTGCCTTGAGATGAAACGAAAAATGGTTGGTGATTTGGATAGGGGGGTCCAAGAGCAGGGATTTTAAAATTTTTTGCAGATCTGCATCCTCTCTCAATTTCAAAACATTTCCTGACCCCCCCCCCACCCCACGCACTTTCTCCCCCCTGGATAGATTATTTTATAATAACTGTTTTAAAATTAAAATAATTAATAATTTAGTTAGAGTTTTTTTTCTCTATTAATTCCCTAGAATTTCTACTAGAAAAAAAAATTACCAATACAAGTAGTGGGCAAACAAAATTCACCAGAAAAACATTACTACTGCATCTAATCAACATGCATAAAAACTTTTTTTTTTTAAGGCAGCAACATCTGGCAATGGCAGCAGATACAATTTTATGGGTCTTCCGTTCCATACATTGTCCAGGGGTGCTTTCATATAGGGCCTACTGATTAAGAACCACTGTTCTAGGGAAATGTTTCTGACACGGCGCAGTCATTCGATATCCATGGGAGGTGAATGTAAAGGTTTGTTAAGGACAGTGGGATTTTCATTGGTGGTGCTAAAGCTTATGATGTTTTATTTGAGTGGGGCCCGGGTCTAACTTTTTGTGACGACGATGGGAGGAGGGGGTGTTAAAAAACCGGCAGTAGTTCACTAGGTGAGGCCAATGTTATTTTCACCCAAAATTCAATAAAAATCACCCATGCAGTTGTACCAATAGTCCCATAATATAACATAACAATAAATCAATACAATCAATCTTAAGCACAGACGTAATTTTTAAAAAATATTTTTAGTTATTCGAAATTGAATTAAAGAAAATGACCGAACACGAAATCCAAAATCTTTGTTTACAAAACTCAAAGCGGTAGTAGCTACTTTCACTTTCAACTTATCCTTATGACCTTTGACATTCCTTTCTTTCCGTTCTGTGCCTTCATGAGATTCATAACATTTTTTTAAAAACTTCCTGAATCATTGGTCTCATTAAAGAAATCATTACAAATAGTTTTAATGTTGTCACACAACAATAATGTTCACAAAACTACTGACATTAAACAATATGTAGATTATAGGGGGGGGACATATCTATAAATGACGTGACGCGTCTGAAAAAAAGGTGGTTGTGGGGGGGGGGGGGCATATTTTTGTGACAATGCGTGACGAGGGGGGGGGGGATTAAGCATTGTGGCGTCACATTAAAAGCGGAATATTATAGTTAAAAATTGAACGTAATAACGCTAAATTACATACATTTACATTTTATACAATTATAATAATTTTATTTTTATTTAAACTACGAACACTGAAATCAATAGTACATAAAGGCTAGGTCCGAAAAATGGCCTCTGATTCTGATCATGTTGCAGGCCGCTACAGAGGAGGAGACAATTGGTGTAGTGACATTGACAGTCGGGAGAATTCATGTCAAAATGTGGAGACGGGCATCATAGAATTAGGAGTACCCCGTGAAGTGGGATGGAACGGAAAAAAATAATTGACCCTGGTGGTGGGGGGGGGGGGGCGTGTGATCTTAGTAAATTAAATGCACTAGGGCTAGGGCTAGGGCAGGGGTTCTTAACCTTTTTTGTAGCGCTGCAGGCCCACTCTGTTTTTAAAATCACCCCTACATACACACACACCATATAAATTATATTGTAATAAAATTTAAAATATGAAAATAATTAAATAATTTATTTTTAGCAGTTTTATTTATTTAATTAACTTATTATAAACAAGGAACACTTTACCAATACAAGTTATCCCCAAACAAAATTCACCAGAAAAATATTTAGACGACTGTTGCTAAACGAATGCAAAAAAACCTGATTTTTTAATTATTTTTTTGTTGTTGCTACAACTAGCAGGGAAAAAATACAATTTTCTGGAGGTGAATTCCTTAAACTTAAAGGTTTGTAAAGGCAGTAGTGCACTGAGGGAAATTTAAAAAAGGGGGTGGGGTGCATAGATTTGTGACGTTACATTGAGGCAGGGGTCGGGGTCTAACTTTTTGTGACTATTTGTGACACTTTGGGGGGGGGGGGGAATAAAAAAATCGTCAACATTTGCGTGACGTCATTTTTGATGGCCCCATATATATACAGGGTGGGCCAATAAAAGTGAGAACATTTCGTAGCGTAATATTTTACGAGATTTCTTACTTTTTTTGGCCCACCCTGTATATATATATATATACATACACACATAAATATCATGGGACGCAATAAATTTCTCTTAACATTTTTTTAAATTTGAAAGCCTATAAATTATAACTCCTATTAAATAATATAAATTACAAGGCTATAAGTCATTACCAATTTACCGTAATACAGTGTTTCCTAAACTAGGGTGGTCGCTCTAGGTATTTGAATTGGCATTACCAAGGGATCGATTGAAACGTAATCTGATTATAAATATTATAAAGACAGAGGCGCAATTAACTTCTAATATTAAACTTCTAAGTTATGATAATGATATAAATTTTTTTTTTTTTAATTAATTTTTTTTTTTAAATATAACATGTAAACGAGTTTATTTTTAAGCTCCACGATTCTGTCATTGGTTCAATGAAAAAAAAAAAGTTAAATTAAATTTTTACAAAATTAAAAGGGATTTATTATTTTTGTAAAAAGGAAATAAGGAGAGAGACTGCAATCAGATTAGCACAATATGAAATTAGTAAAACAAAGTAGGTTAAACCTGAAAAAGGAACGCAACAAAACAACGAAAGTGTCTGAAGGAAGCTTTCATCAGCGAACACAAAAAAATTAAATTAAAATTTAAAAAAGCACTTAGCTTAGAAGTAGTATGTGAGAGGGCAGCAAACGAATCTCACAATTAATTAACTAACACTGTCAGTGTCATGCTTAATAACTTTATTTTCAAATTAATTTACGCAAACGGTGTGTTTGGGTACCTAGTCACACATAACTATGTGAATGTGCATTATGGGAAGTAAACATGGTGCTCCCAAACAGTGGTGAACAGTGATTAGAAGAGGATCGTTAGTGGCTATCCATAACCTATTATTTATCGATTAAAGTGCAGATTACCTGTTCAACTAATGCAAATTTATTTGATTATATTTGAAATAATTTTTGGGTATTCTTAAATGGTTCAAAATATTTAAAATGAGTGCTTTAGAATTAAGAAATCAAGGCAATAAATTGTTCGCTGCTCGTAAATATGACGACGCAATCGCTTGCTATACAAAAGCCATAGTAAGTCATTTTGTACTTTCTACAAGTAAAACCGACACTTTTATAATTGGTATAATTAAGTATAAGCCAGTGATTCCCAATCTTTAATGCCCATCATGAATTTGAGTCACCGCCTAAGCATTTTTCATTCCCTCGCCTCCTAGTCCTGTCCAATTTCCCTTGTTATTGTTGTAAGACTGTAAGTGTTAAGAGTTTGTTGAAGTATAGTACTGGTATATTGACAAATTTTGAAAAACAAAAAAAAAGAAGAGGTGGCCAATGATGGTACAGGTTTTGACAAGAGTTGTCACACCCTTAGCTAGTGACTTCATAGCCAGCCTACAATTCCCGCCCCCATTAACCATTAAGGCAAAAATAATAAAATAATTTTCTGTGGAGGGGAGCAACCCTGTATTGATTTGTTACTAGCAGAAAAATGATTTATCCAAGTACCTACTACTACTAAGAGGAATTAGGTACTGTGAAATCCCTTGTTCTGCGCATGTCCTAAAATGTTGAAAAAACTTGTTATCTTTGGAAAATTTCATACTATGTCACATTTTGGCAATCCTCCGAAGTCCGGTCCCAAATTATTTTGTATGAAAAAACTGCAATGCACAGTGTGTATTGTTAGAAAACAGCAGATATGTCAGTCATAGCTTTTGTAAATAACTGTAACTTTACAAACCAGTCAGTAAATACTAAATGTTGTCATTGGCGCATAGCATTTGCTAATACTAATACCAGCTGAAAACGTTCTGCTGGTGACTGTTGCGCCACTGAAAGGCCCCCAAGTAGCTGGCAAACAGATCGCGACTAGCGGGCCTACCACTCTGATAGCGTAGTTTACGTTTTGCTTGCATCCAAAGTCCTTCAATAGTGTGAATCTCCTGGTCTACTGGATCAACAAATTCACGCTCGTGCACAATGACAGCGTGAGCATAAATCTCGTTGTTGAGCTGACCGACATTTTGATATCCTCGCCAAGCGTCTGGGACGGTAGTTGTTCCTGGTAACACATGATTAGTGATAATGCGCTCGAGTGTTTGTGCATCTGGACGGCCAACAACCTCCATCTAACATCGTTCACTAACGCAAACGTGAGTTTCAAAACAGAATGATGCCCAAGACTTTTAAATAAGGATTAATCATTGGAAATAATTTGGGACCGGACTTCGGAGGATTGCCCACATTTTTATCTTCAATAATTTGCTTTCCTCATCAGTGAAATATTTTTTGTGTTGTGTTTGATTCTAGGAAATGTACACAATGATTTATTTTCTGTGTCATGGACAGGATTTTCATAAGGATTCGGTAGGCATATCTAATAATATACTCCTTTGTTAGTGAAAAAAATCAAATGGGAGTATTGGGAGCTAGATAAAAAAAACTATGTTCAATTTACAAGTTTAAACATTCTTATATTATTAAATTCAAATAATTTTTAAAAAAGTTATGCGCTTCTCAAGCTGCTTGGGGTGGTGATGAATATTTTGCCTTATTAAAAGTTAATTATTTTTTCGATCAAGATGCTGGAAATGGCTATTATCACTGTCAATTATGAATTGATTCGTAATTGTTGAATCCTTAACATCTGAATAATACTAAGTAGTTTCAAATTAAAAATGTACAAAATTTAATGAAACATTTTAACCGAACTTGAAAAGGTTTAGTTGGGAATCAGAGGGTCATCATTAGTGTTACCGTAGTTTTATTATGCTAAAAAATTGTGTGTACCAATTTCATCGTTTCTCTTTATAAAAATAGAATGAATAATAAATCGTAACGTCGTTAATTATATCAATAATGATAGTTATTCTCTTATTAATGCCTAATCAAATGGGATTATATCACTAAAATTAGGCCTACATATAAGTTATAACAATAAAATGTATTATTATAATCCCATAGTTTATTTAGGCATAAGATTATAAGCCTAATTACCAATACTCTTACAAGCCTTGCCAAGCCTAATTAAAATCTGCACTTTTAAAATTTAATTAGGTATTTAATTATAAATGTTAATTAAATCTTAATTTAATTTAATAGAATATTTTAATACTCAGTATTAAAACTGTGTGTCTTTACAGACATAGAAAAAGAATTTACATAGACAAATATTTAATATATCAAAATAATCAAATTAATAAACTAAAAAATTGAATAATATTAAAAAGAAAATAGATAGTGTGTACATTCAGGATTATATTTATAATTAAATGTTATGGCTATGCTTCGTCAGTTATAGGGTACATATTTTCTTTTGAATTTTCTATTGGAGAACTTTGTGGTATTTTGTCCATCGATTATGAGGCACATTTGCATGTAGAAGGCACAGACAAAGTTTACGAAGGAGATATCATGGGATTCATCAACAAGACCAAGCAGTCTACATAGAAAATGAACATTCCCATTACCTTTTAAAATTAAATCTACTGGGACTGGTATATTTGAATTAGTCTTGTCTTATGAGTGATTTTACTCATTTTTATTATAAGTTATAAGTTCTTGCATTCAATTTTACATTAAAGAAAGATTTCTACTTACCTTTTATAAATATAAGAATTTATTTTAAATATAACTGAATCATATATTTAATTAAAATACAATGAACATGTTATTTTTTTTTTTTTTTGTTTTACAAATAATAATTTTTCCAATTTTTCTGTACATGATTTTTTTTAACATACCCTCAAAGAAAATTATCAAAAATAAAAAGGCATGACGTAAAATTTAATTAAAATACAATGAACATGTTATTTTTTTTTTTTTGTTTTACAAATAATAATTTTTCCAATTTTTCTGTACATGATTTTTTTTAACATACCCTCAAAGAAAATTATCCAAAATAAAAAGGCATGACGTAATGTACAAGTTTTGCTGCTCTTTGTGTTGTATATTAGATTGGGAAGGTCTCCTGAAAATTTTGTGCAATTATCTTTAAAAATAAAAATGTTGAGGGCAAAATAGTGTAGAGATTTGAAATTTGGGTCACATGTTTTAGGGGTAAAATATATAGATTATGTAAGGGGCATAAAAAATTTGAAAAAAAAAATCATAACTCCACTTTTATAAAAGATAGAATGATGAATTTGAATAGATAGCCCTTTAAAATGAGTTATCATTCATGGCAATCGGAAAATATTTAAAGTTTGTGTCAAAGTACCTTAAGAGGTCTCTATGCTGCATGCGAAATCCAAAATGCAATTGAGTAGATGCTACTGTCAAGAAGATGGAATTTCAATTTCCCGGTCTCTTGAGGCTTTGAGATTCAAATTTGTAGGATAAATATATTACTAAAGAAATATATAGTAATAAGGGACAAATGTTAAAAGTTAAAATATTGCCCCCACTACCTTTTATGAAACTAAATAAAATACATTTCCTGTATCAGAAACGGAAATGTGGCTTTTATTTACTTAATGTTTTAAGGCTAAAATTGTTATTGGTTTTTTAGGGTTTGCTGGTTCAATTATGGTCATACATGCATGATTTTATCACATGTGAAATAGTAAATGGAAGTAATATACCATCATCTGTAAACTGTAAAATGTACATTGTGATAAAAGTAAACTAAATTAAAACTGAAAATTTTGATCTTTAAACTGAGCTAAAAATGTTTTTCTCCCTTATATTTAACTTGACTTCTTAAATACAATATTTTTCTTGGTTCCTGAAATCCTAGAGATTACAGAGCTGAAATTTTGAACTTTGTTTGGTTCATTTTGAAGTACCGATATTAAGTTTTTATTACCAGATATGTTACTTTCTCTAAATTTCTAGATCAACAAAAAAAATTAAATCACAGTAGGCAAAGAAATATTGTATGGATCAAACTTAATTCAAAGAAGAGAGACTATTTTTAGTTGGAACAGCTTTGAATTTCAGAATATGCAGTTTGTACCCTTTAAATTTGTTCTGTCACCATAAACAGACCAGTTTACCCTCAGACTCTTAAAATCGTCCAATATCATGAAAAACCTTTCAATACGTTATACTTATAATTTATAGTAAAAAATAAACATACAGTATATACAATCTATACACCTCAAAATCGTACGTTGTACGCCAAAATCGTAAGAGTAAACAGGTCTGCATAAAGTTTTTAAAGTTTTAAAATACCTACATTAGAGTGAGATTGGAAGAAATGTAGTGATATACATTTATTATGGTGCAATAAAATATATATAAATCTTCATCATTGTATTTTTACTTGTTTTATATCCTTTACATTCTATCTTTTTTAAATAATAATGGAAAAACTCATTACAACCCATAAAACAATAAATTTGGTGTTTAGATTAACTTAAATAGCACTGCACTACCTGATTGCTTTACTTAACTGCCACCAATAGTATTTCAGCATAAGAATCATTTAATTTATATTTTTTGGATTGGCTCCAGGGATCATGTAGTTAGACATAGATAAGTTTGCTGACTGGCTGGTTCAAATCCCTGTTGCACCAAAATATTTGTACAAATGATTTATATTAGTAACATTAGTATTTAGATTTAGTTTAGGAAAGGTATCTTACCTTATGACAATCTGTTATATTTATTGAAACCTTTTCAGTTATCTTTAGCTGTAACGTTTAATTTCTACAAGCTTTAAATGTATGATAATGGACATAAAAACAGCTGTATTATTGGTATGCTTCCTAGCCAACTTTAAAATTATCACATTCTGACTAAGCTTAAGGGCATGCAGTCTTGACCAGTAAGTGTTACTTTAGATAATTCTATATTGCTTAGGAGTGTTGAATGCTGAAAAGCAGCCAGTAATGCCCTTCAAACTTTTTTCAACAGATAAAAAATCCCAACACAGCCCTCTTTTTTACAAATAGAGCATTGTGTCATTTGAAGCTTCGGCAGTGGGAAAAAGCACACCAAGATTGCCAGCGAGCTCTTGAAATTGATAGGTCATGGGTCAAGGGTCATTTCTTTTTGGGCCAAGCATACTTGGAGCAAAATATGTATGATGAAGCAATAGCTGCTTTAAAAAAAGGTAATGTAACTTTTGTTTATTTTTAGATCTGGGAGTGCACAAAATTGCAAGAACTAAAATGTATTTTTTCTTCCTTTTTTTAAAAACTAATGTAGTTTGGAAAAGGCTTCCTAAGTCTTAGCAAATGGTTTCTTTTGATCAGAAAGCAAATACCCAGTATCTATTTTTTGTTCTGACCTGGTGAGTGAGAGCAGGGGGGCTTATAACGTAAAGATTGAGAATCTCTGTGTTACAGATATGGTACATTTTTTTCTTAAAGCACATGATCTGGCAAAGGAGCAGAAATTGAACTTTGGTGATGATATTACAAGTGCTCTCAGAGTAGCTAAGAAGAGGAGATGGAATACAATTGAGGAGAAACGCATTCAACAGGAGATTGAACTCCAGTCATATATTAACAGGCTAATCAAAGAAGACAGAGAAAGGTTGGTCATTTCATGAAATAAATGAAGGACTGCTTTCAAGCTATGTGAAAGAAATAGTAGAAAAAAGTATGTAAAAGCTTGAATCGAAAGACAACATGATAACGTTTCAGCTAAGAGCCTTCCTCTGTCTGCTGAGGAAGTCTCATAGCCAAAACTATATCTTATTGTCTTTTCATTCAAGCTTCCATGTATCTTGTTATACTATTTCATTGGGGATTTTAAGTATGTTTATTTTAAAGGAACTATTTTAGTTCAAACTAGATTAAAAGATTGAAATGTCATTTTATAAAATATCCTTCTAATACAATAAAGAGAAGTTTGTATTTATTTGTTTGTTAAAAAATCAAGTTAATGACGTTAATTACTCATGCTTTGATTGCTCTGTACATTTGCATGGGGGGGGGGGGGTGAATATGTTGAGGCTGACACACAAATATCATCGAATAGAATGAAGATAACACAAATTTCTTGAAGGCTATATATTTAATTCTATCTAATATTCTATATTCATATGCTATCTATTACAATTAACTGTAATGTGACTCACTATCAAGGATTCTAAACAAACTAAAGACACTAATGCAAAGACTGATTCTGCTCTACTAATGATCCTACTCTGAGCGTTGCTTCTGCTCTCTTGCTTATTTCTATTCATCACTGTTATACTAAGTTATAAATAATAGTACACACTTTGCTGGGTTCAATCAGTGACTATTTTAATTCACAATAATATCCAAAAGAAGAAATATATGATTGCACAGCAATAAGATATACTTTGAATCACATCACTTAAATCTCAATTCCTGTAATCATTTCACTTCAAATTCTTGATCTACAATCTCTGTTATTTATCATGGCTGCTCAACTTTCAAACTTGTTGTTCTCACATGACCCAATCAAACAGTCTGATTGGCCAGTCTTTAAAATTCCCAAAACTACAGGGAATATTAACTAGTCTCCCATCTGTGGTTCACAGTTTCATGACGATATCCCTGATACCGGGTAATATTCTAATCCCATTCACTAACTACTCACTTTACCATAACAACAAAGACAATGTCTCACTCGCTTGATATCAAACATTCCACATGGTTCTAATAGGCCCCACCAAAACATACAAATTAAGTGCAACATTTCTCACCATATTCTATCCTCAACATTCAGTATTCTGAGACAAGTAAGATGGAAAAGCTTCATGTCAATAGAAAGCTCTCATAATCTAGACTAAAACCAGTATTTTTTAATAAATTTTTATTATATAACAATTTCATTTATCTTTACCTGCAGGCAAATTGAATCTTTAAAGAAAGATGATGGGATGGCCAGCTGTGATGATTTGGAAGGAATCATTGAGAAATCTGTAAATAATTTTGATGAGCTTAGACCTTAAGCTTCAAATGATTTAAACCTATATAATTTAAATTTTTAGCGTTGCCTGAATTAAGTGCTCAGAAATTGTTCATTTTATTCAAATATAATATAACATACTATGTTATTCATATGTTTAAAATCTACAAAAGTGTTACAAATACTTAAATTTAAAAAGTTTTTACATAGCATTTGAGCAGTTATACATATTTCTAGCTTCATAATATTTCCAACATGTTATTGATTTGTTTTCAGGATAAAAGAATATCAGAAGTAAATAATTTATTTTCACAGTTAGATGAAAGAAGAAAGGTAATACATATGTTTAATAATCTAAGGTTTCTTGGATACAAGACATGTCTTTGTAATTTTTTTAAAATTCACATATAAAAATTATAGTACTATTTGTAATGAGCATGGCTCAGTAAATATACAGAATAAAATTCTTCAGTCTTCTCTAAGCATTTGATTTTGAACTCCAATGGCCATACAAATAATTCCTTGTCTTTAATTCTTAAAATGACATCTTCACTTACAACAACTTTTGGTGGTCACTATTTCGTACAAAGACAAACAAAATCTCTTACAAAGATTATTTTAAAAAGTTAGTACTTAAGAACTTAAAGAGGGCTGCTAATCAATATTTGTTTTAAATATCAGATTTGTAACTTGTTGAAATCATACAGAGTGTATACAAATAAAACAAATAAACCTTCAATCCATCATATTAAAAGTTGGCTTAAGTCAGGGGTGGGCAAACTTTTTGTGAGGAGGGCCACATTGACAAATTTAAAGCTTGGAAAGGGGGGGGGGGTAGGGGAGCACACATGTATATTTTGTCAAATTTTTACATATCGATAAAAATTTCTCTGTATTAAAATCTTTAAATTCGCATTTTAGAATTACATGACAAAATTCATGGACTGTTTAAAAAAAATAGAAAATTAGAATGCAAGTTGATCAAAATGTAAAAGAATCATAACAGTACATGAAATTCTGTAAAATTAAATTTAACAAAATAACTTAAAAATAAAGTGTGTTTTTTTTCATTTCTAAATGCCTTCGTGGGCCGCATATTATCAGTAGCGGGGACACATGGCCCGTGGGCCATAGTTTGTCTACCCCTGGCTTAAGTAACTGCAGTTGCCATACATATTATTTCATACACACAAAATTACCTACATGTTGGCTGATTAAATGAATTATTAACTACTTAAAATTCTCTTAACAGAAGAGAGATGTGCCTGATTATCTCTGTGGCAAGATTAGCTTTGAGATAATGAGAGAGCCAGTCATTACTCCCAGTGGCATAACATATGACAAAAAAGATATTATTGAACACCTTCAAGTATGTCTTCTTCTTCATGGATAACTTTTTTTTTAAATTTGATTTTATACCACAATAATTACAACACAGACACTTAAGTAATATATACCTCTTGGACAATGTTTTATTTTTTTAATTTATTAGGCTTTTCATTACATCAAGTATTTTAATTTTGTTTATCATTTCAGAGAGTGGGTCATTTTGATCCCGTGACCCGCACAGATCTGACTCAAGAGCAGTTGATTCCAAACTTCTCCTTGAAAGAAGTTATTGATACATACCTGGAAGAGAACCCTTGGGCAGAAGAGTACTAGTGTCCCATTTTCATTTGTGTTGATGGTGATGTTTGGGATTTGTTGTACTTAGAGGACAATTGGCACTGATAGACCATGTCTCAGATTTACTGTTGTGATGGATCAACAATGTCTCAGTGAAATAAGATCTTTTGTTTTTTACTTGAGAAAAATTCAGGAGATGTCAGCCTTGTCCCTTTCAAACTGTTAAACTGATGGCTTTAGTGGCATCTAAAGACACATAATAAATAGATGATTCATGTTATGTCATGGCTGAGTTGAGATGGTGTGAACAAAATAAGCATCATACTTATCCTCTTTATTTTAAAAAGTTTCTTTTTGCTGATGTTTAAAAATAATTGAAACTAGATGGTCTGATCCACCAATTCTTGTCTTTCCAAAAGCCAGTTTACTGAAGGAATTGTGTTAAAGAAAAGTTTAACAAAAGTAACCAAACAAATTCTTGCACTAGCTTAATTTTTTTTAACCCTAATGCTTTTAAGTTTTCCTTATTGTTCAGCATATATACTTTGAATAAATCTGGTATGACATTAAAAAAGTAAATTAAATGATCAATGTTCACATTTTTCTTCAAGTGCCCCCTTTATTAAATGGTAAAATTGATTATGTTTGAGTGCTAAGAATGAACTGCTCTGCATGATATTTGAAGTATATTTATATACTATCGCAAGTCTTTGGATTGATAAATTATATTTCAGAGTAGACTTGATTTTATGAAAAATGCATCATATGTTTGACATGTTCATTTAGAAATGTTGTCCTGCAATATCTGGATGGAAATGAATATACGGTATTCAAATGATCGCTCTGAATCCTATATCTGAAGTGAATTTCTCCATTAAATTTTTTGATAAAGTCACTTGGTCTGTCAGAAACAGTGAGATAAAGAATTTTCATTTCTCTGCTTTCTGCTTATCCAGAGATTCCAGGTTAGATGTGCCTCAAAATATAGAAGAAGAAGAAATACAAGGATAGACTGAATTCCAATTAAAATTTATTATAACGTGAATTAACCTAGAAAACATTGGGTATAATAATTGCTTTACACTGCTTCTAAACTTTTAATCACTTCTGTAATGTCCTTGATGGGCAGGATGAATTATTTCTGTGAAACATCATTATTTTAAATACTATTTTACAGAAAATTTTCACAAATAACGAATAGTGTCTCATTTACATTGAAAATTGCATAATTCAGCGAAAACATATTTAAATAGCTTAGGGAATTTTATTTTTAAAATTACTGTCAAGGTATTCCAGGATTTCAAAAGGATGGCGACAATTTCCAAGGGAATTTAAATTAGCTGATTTTTCTACCAGTCATTACAGTAATGTGCAGTTCAATGCAAAATTTATCTTTTTAGTACAAAATATGAAATTGAAGAGAAAATATGCTGCAGTCAAGACATTTAATTTTTAAATTTCAAGTATACTATTTGTTAAAGTCATAGTACACTTGAAATTATAAATCTTGACGATATTGCTTTAAGAAACAAATATGATTATTTTATGTGTCAAAAGCACTACCTATTGCCCCATGCATTTTTTGGCAAATTATTTCTCCTATCCTCTCAATTTGTTTCATCTTCTTACACTTACATTCTTATTTTGTTATACTTGTGATCTGATTTACATGCTTTTTAACAAATATTTTCTGAACAGTCAAGACTGGATGAACAATGTTGCAACTTTTATGTTTAAGAACTATTTTCATTATCATTGAAAACTTCTACATAATGTTTGCATTCATTTATTATCCTTTATTCTTAAACAAATGAGAATGTTTTTGTAAAAACATACAGATATTCAATTGTTAGTTTAATTTTTCCAGTTTCCTTTTTTTTAAAACCACTTTAATTTTAATCTCTTCTTTGGGTCACAAAATATGTCCTTTAAAAAGTGATTTGACATCAACGTTACACTATGTCAAATTTGACAGCTGTGTAAATGTCGCAATATTTTAATTGGCCAGTACCAGCTGATTACTTATTTTACATTTGAATTTTATTTGAATAATGATTGTTAAACTCTAATTGCAACTATCATATAGAAATTTTAAGTTAAAATAAGCAAGACATTTCACCCACACCAGAACATGTCTATACACCCAAATGCAAGCACTTGATCCACTGTTAACAACTGATAACCTTTTAAATATATTTGTAATATGTTTTTGCAGATGTAGAGTATAAACTCCTTTGTTTTATATTTCCGATTTATAAACAATAAAAATGTAATAAGTCTTAATACATTTGGGTAATAACTTGGGAACCTCAGCTTGTTCTCAATTTAAAAAAAATAATAATACCCCCCCTTAGAATTAATAATTATCTATGTTTTTGTGATCTAGCATGCTTTCAAAGTTGGCATTTTTATTTGATTCTTTTCATTTAACGAAAAGCTTCCCCCAAGAACACTAATTTCCCATAGGATACTGACACTGATCTAAATCCATTCATCCAAACAGGTAATTTAAGACAAAATATCAGTTTTCCTTTAAAGTTATATAAGTTTGTGATTTTTTTATTGGGGAAGTCGTTTATGAGCACAAATTCTAGAGCAGAGGTTGAGTGCTGCAAAATAAATTCTCATGATAAGATATCTTTCATTTTCACTTGAGACTTTGTCTTTTGCTAACACTGAGAAAAATGCATAATATGCTAAATAAATATATAAATAAAACTGTGTACATAAATTATTTAATAACACTTTGAATGGGCATTTAGCAATCTATGGCATTTAACTGTGAGTCTACAGACATGATAATAGCAATTACTTTTTGTAGTCATCCTTGCGTTGTTCAGATCAAAATTTATCATCTCTGCTAATCCAAATCTATAAATTGTTCTACATGTTGGGATGGTATGTCTTTGAAAATGTTTTTTTTTTTTTAACTTTAGAACTATTAATAATAAATTACACTACAGATTTTTATGATTTTTTTAATAAGTCGAGAAAACGATTTTTAAAAAACACTTTAAAAGTTAAAGGTACTTTTTTTTTTATAACTTGTTTTCTTTATGGCAGACCACACCAAGATATATTTTCCGTTAAGCTTGTTACCAAGGTAAAAATTATCCTTTTTTAAATAACATTGCCTAACCTAACGATGAATACATTATTAATATCATGTCACGATTGTTTGTTTTATGTGATCATCAGAATTATTCAAAACTTGAAATGCACAACTATGATGTATATTTCACATAACTTTTAGATTAGGATCATTTTATTTTGCATTAAAATACATTTTTTTTATTAAATCAACTTGATTAACTTGAGTATAGCAGCTGAGCTGTGTCAAAATTTGTTGCAATCGTATCAATATTTTGTCTTATTAAAAAAATGGAGGAAATATAAAAATAAACTTTTTTTAAAAATTTAATGCATCAACAATATAGTACTGAGTTTCCGTTTTTCTGCATTAATTATTTTCATCATTTGGATTTTTCATTGTCAGTCTTATTAGATAGTCTTAATAAATATATCAATAACTAATCAGATGAATTAAGTAAGCCCCCATCATATTTTGTCCCAGGGTTGGTGAGGTAAGTCATAGTAATTAGCAGTAGGAAATTCACACATGTAAGGTCAATTTTAAGGAAGTCTTCCCTTTGGCATTCCTGGGGTGGCCTGGTGATTTTCCATTAGGGCGAAACATCCCGGTGGGAGCCCACTTTGTGGCTTTTCCCCTCTGTAAAAAAAAAGAAGCTGGGTGAGATATTCTGGGTAATTTGGCTCCCGGGGGCCCATAGGAGCCTCAGCTCGGGCCGCTGACTTAAATTTCTTATGAATAATTTTTTAGTAAATCTTTTAGAGTGTTGATTAATTTTATTTAAACGTTAACTAAACATGATTTTATAAATATAAGCAACAGTGTAAGAAGAAATGCTCTCTTTTTCCATCATTTGTGTATCCTACAAGTTGAAAATACATTATTTTTTAAAAGTAGAAATTCCTTTATGAAAAACGTAACACTTAAAAAATTATCTGCTGAACTGAATTGATCTACCAAATTGTCACTGAATTTTTTTTCAGTGGATCAGTCTACATGAACCTTAATTTGTAACATAAATTTAGTCCTATATTTTCTGAAACTTTATCATGCATTCGATTACAGATTAGTCAATGTTTTCTTTCATTATGGATTTACGATCACTTTATTAATGTTCTAGCGATCGTGTAAAAGATAAAATAAAACTTATTACAGTACTCACGCTCAATTTGCTGGGATTTTTTTAATATTTATTAAAATGTTCGATTCAAATGTTAAGAATTTTCAAAATGAAAATCGATCTACATTTCCTATTATACAGTATCTTCAGCAACTGGCAGAAAAAACTTTGGACAAATTTGAGTTTTTCTTGTTTGCCTGACCAACCCATATAACAATTTCACATGTGTATCCATAGCACAGGTAAGCCATTTGTGTAAGCCCCACCTGATCACATAATGTTATCTTCTTCTCTTCTTATATTTGAGGGGCCCACGATCAATTTGTTGATCATTCTGGCTCCTGGTTTAAATTCAGAGTTTGCCTTCTCTTAGATGGGTTGCCGTCCAAGACTAACGAGTCCCATCCACCCGGGGTGCTTGGGATGTTGGCTTTGGTGGGTATTGAACTCCAGACCACCTGCTATTTGGTTTGAGACAGTTTAGACCGCTCGGCCACCCAGCACCAATTTGCCCCAAATGCCCCAAACCCACAAAACACGCAAATTAGTGGGTAGAGAAAAAAAAGAGACCTTCATGCTGCCTTAAAGAAGATTTAAATTGGAATTTGTTGCATTTTTTCTTAGCTACAAGATTCACAATTGTAGGATATCATGTACAATAAAATTGATATCTTCGTATTGCAGTATATATTTTAAAAAATAATTAAAGTGGTTAACTTTAAAAAAATCATGCTTTAACATTATCCCACTTTTTTTGTTTTTGAAACATTTGTATTTCCTATATCCCAGAGCTTTGGCTCAGGTAAGTAACTTTCCTCTCTCCTCTTCCCCCCCCCCCCCCCCCCCCCCCCCCCATCTTTTTTTTTTTATTTTTGGCCACTCACTGTCACGAAAAACACTTAGTTAAAAATGGTGTCTGCCCATTTGAAGAGAAAAAAAAGATGGCCGGAGAACTTCTTATCCTCTGCCACTGTTCCAGATGCTATTCTATGTCCTCCTATAATCTACAAATGTTCTCCCTGTGGGTTTACAGCAAAAGTTTGTATAAAAATAGGTTTTACTTCTGAAGCGGCCTGATACGACCAGAAAATACTAAGAAATGCTCATTACAAGTACCTTACAAATGTTAAGGAACATAAGGGGGTGTCCATTAATTACGTAAACAATTTTTACGCACTTCTTGACTCCACCCCTTTGTAAACAACAGTCAAAATTTTTATGACTCCGCTCCCACTAAGTAACTATGTCAAACTTTTATAACCCCCCCTCTCCAGTGATGTTACTAGGGTTGGTATTACCCGGTGAGGTAAACTCATGGTATCAACCCCCCCCCCCTGACATTCACGATAGATTTCTTCTTGTTAAAATTAGTCCACAGTATAACAATGACAAGAGCAAACACAAATTAATTAAGGATAAATGTATTTAAGACTGTAACAACGTTAAGTTATAGTTATTTTTTTTACAGAAATGTACTTGAAAATTGTCCTTTTCTGGACTTCAAAGCTGCAACCTGTCAATCACTTGTTTAAAATCAATATCCTTCCTCGTAACAATTTTAATTGATAACAGAGCCAGATCAGAAAGCCTTGACTGTCTCGTGGTGGATCGTAGTTCTTTGAACAGCTCCGCTCACATGAAGCCAGAGACACACAGATCGTAAGAAAAAGTTGAAGGCATAGCGACAGTTTTGGAAGAGATTTTAGAAGGTCCCATTCAGCTATGAATTTCAAAACACCAAATACTGGTCCGTCCATGATTTTGTCCAATTCATGATCAGCTGCCTTTAGATGTCATCAAAGCCTTGGTATTTCTTTTAAGATTCCATCATATCTAAGTTCAACCAAGCGTTTGAAACTAATGTCCTACCTTCCAAAATATAGGCCTATAAATTAAATTTTAAAATACATAATTTTCTATGCAAAAGTGTCACTAATGATATAAGATATTTACCTAATGCATCAAAATATATATNTATATATATATATGATTGTTAAGTACCGCTAATCTGTAGGGATTTCAATCTTTTTATCTTACTTAATGACACGTATAATGCTGTATATAGCGATACCATTAATTATATAAAATAATGAAGAAACCTTACCCTAACTAGGGCTAATTACAAATAATAATTTATTAAGTTAACTTTACAATAGAAAAATCTAATAGAATAAAATTAAGGCTATTAACTTACAGTTCAGCAATGAACTTGTACCGGCACAATGTTGAAAAGGCTACATACTCACAGGGAGAATAAATAAATATTAATATGCAAATTTTCGTCTCGTATATCGTAATTGCAAAACTCTCTATCAGCTAATCTGGTTCTGGTACTTGTTCTGGTAATGTTTCGTTGCTGCATCCATGTACTGGTATCTTTGCAACGGTTGAGGATAGGATGTTGCTATTCTAACAGCCCCTGGCTGATGCCAGGGCTGCCTTGAAGCTAGCGTCCGATGTCGAGTTCACAGTGGCATCGTTGAGGTGGTTCCATTGCTATTATTGTGCGTGGGAAGAAAGATTGTTGATACTGCACTGTGTTGCACTGAGACACTTTTAAGCATTTGCTATTGTTTCTGGTGTAATTGGTTATGGGAATGTCAGTGGTGAAGTAAGTTTTCAGTGAGCGTTTTGCTCTGATCAGTCTACCCGGCTTCTGTGAGGTGAGGTACGTGCCTACTGGGATGGCCGGCACAGTCCCATGATCACTTTATATAAGAATATCAAGCGGAGTCCCTCTCGTCTGTCTTTAAGGGGTAGGATGTCTTATCTTTTTAAGAGGCCAGTGACGAAGCCAGGAGTGGTGGATTTGTAGTCTCGAGCGATAAAACGCACCGCTTTACGTTGAATTCGCTCCATCGCGTCCATGTCTTGTTTAAGGTGTGGGTCCCAGATGATAACACCATATTCTCTCGTCTTGTATTGTAAGAGCCAATATATATATATATATCTCTATCTCTCTCTAATTCTGTCGATAGGCGTATTTATATAGTATCCGTGCCTCGACCCGTCTTGTACGTTCTAAAGGATTCTAATTCTATAGACTGTATTTAGCTGAGTACAAAGTCAAGGGAAACAATTTGTAATTAAGACACACCCCATCACGTTGCCAAATTTGGGGTCACCGAATTGCAGCCTTTTTTTTTCAGTGCAGATGATACATCCTCAAAAAAGTGAATATTTACCAAATATATCCATCCTGAATGGATGGATATATTTGGTAAATATTCGACCCAATATGCTACCCTTTGCTTTTCCCGTATGGGGATTCAGTGTTGATCACAGATCTATGTACGGTTGATGGTCAAGGAAAAGTATTCCAGCTTCAATGTAATACCATTTTGCCATTCATGACGGAAACTTAACTTTTTTGTAAACACAGTAAAGACATTGTTTATGTCTATTGCAAGTCCAAAGCAAACAGTTTGAATTGGTTTTGAAAAAAAAAATCAAAACACTATAAAGGTTGACCAGCTGCAATGTCAATGTTTACCCAAAATACCAACGCCGAGATGTTGCGAACTTCGATAACTTGGGGGGAAAAAATTGGATAACAGATAGGTTGCGCCGTACACCCATAGCTACCTTTGAAATACAACATCCACGTTAATGTAGGGACTTGTAGCTTAATTCCGAGAGTTAAATACCTCTTCAAACAAGTTTACACGTAGCATGACTGTGACATTTTTTAGCTCAACATTGTTCCCTCAGAACAAGGAGCTATTAGTAAATGAAACGAAGTATAAGTTATTCTTGGTTACCCGATATCAAAGTTCACCTGGAGCGTGTTGGAGTCTCAGGAAATATAAAATGCATCCTTAAACAGATCATTTGGAAAAAATAAATGTTGACCTTAAGGAAAAGCATATAATATGTTTTATATCAGGCAAGGAAATTAAAGCTGAACAGCAGAAAGAATGAAAAGAAGAAACATCTGTCTTGATTTAAACTTAATCGGAAAAATACCCAATATCTGACAAAATTTATATATTGAACTTCCCGAACACTATACACAAAGGGGGATTACAAAAATTCAAAATGGGAACCACTTCTTAGAGGACATGACACTGGAAGTGACAGAATGTTTACCTAGAAAAATAATTCCTTTAAATTCTCCTTCTGTGTTAGAAGAGCAATATCTTTCAAGGACTTAACAACTTTCTAAGAATTCCCATCTTCCTTTCCAAGAAGAGTGAATTGCAAGAGGAGTACCTTATTGTGATTCAGAATGAGGCTTGCCTAACAGACGCTGCTACCCATTAAATGCCACTACAACTTGGACGATTTTTTACATTTATTTGTATCATAATTTTGCCATCGGTTGCAGCAGCATTTTTTACATTTAGAAGGACAACCTTCTCGAAGAAAATAAGAGATGGTTTCTTGATGGAAGAAAAACTCTGAATTTGAAACTTTACAGAAATTAATTTTATCGGCAGTCTTTTGTCTAGAACTACCAATTGGTCACTATGTCGAGTCAATTTCATCTGGGAAATGTTACGATCCAGAAACCGAAAAAGAAAAAATAACAAATTCAAAGAAAAGTTTAAAATGCTCAACCTGGATCAAAGACGGGCTTAAGACAAATTCAGGGACGGAATTGTAAACTTGTTCCTGGCAGAAGTAGTAAAACTCTACTTAAAAACATAGTCATGCACTATGTGCGTAGTAAAAATGAATTGGTCTTGCCATGTGCATATACAGGAATAGCAGCAGCTTTGATTAAGAGATCAAACTGCCAATTCCAATTAATGAAACATCAACATATGATAATTGACATGGGACTAATAAGTCAAATGGACTGCTGACATCCGTCTGTCACAATGTGACGATGGAGTGGGCTTCGGAGGACGAAATCCACATGGATGGGAATAAAGTTCAAGGATTATTAGGTGATTCCCAACAGCAGATCGCCTCTCTCCACGCCACTGGATAACCCAAGGGAACATCATTGGATGATACTGCTTGGCACCAGGGACGTCGGAATGTTTCATTGTATCAATGTTATCCGCCTTTCAGGACTCCATCTCCGGGTTTGATTTCAGAGTTTCCTTCTCTTAGATGAGTTGCTGTCCAAGGTTAACGAGTCCCATCTACCCGGGGTGCTGGTGGTGTTTTTGCTCTTGCTGGAATTGAACTCCAGACCACCAACTTGAGATTTGCTCAGTTTAGACCACTCGGCCACCCAGGACCAGTCAAATGGACTGAAACATGCAAAAGTGATACTATGGAATGAAGCTCCGATGGCTCTAGCACATGGGGTAAATTCAGTTTACTCACCATAAAAAGTAATTTTAGCCAAAGATCCAAAAGTTGCTTCTAAAAAAATCACTTGGATGTGCGGTCTTATTTTTTGGTGTGGATTTTAGACAATTTATCCCTGTTGTTTCAGAGGGCACCAGAACCGTAATATCGAAGTGTTGGAACATACGTGCCAGTGAGGATATTGTCACATCAGTATTTTTCTGCAAGTCATGGTAAAAATCTTTGAAGCTGACAAACAAGGTTATTTAAAGAAAGACCCCAGAGTTTACACAAAGAATTTTCACCCTATAATTAAACTTTATAGCAAGCCATTGCTTTATCAATTTGTGCCAATAAAAATGCTCGCCGTATATAATTAAAATGTGAGAAAAAAGGCACAAGCCACTAGTTAGATCTTGTTAAGACTTAGTCTATAAAGCATGTCCGCTCAGACTAACTAACACACATATTCTGGTGAGGGTCTGAGATAACTCTCGTATGACTCCGGCAAGTAAATTGACTATCAACTCCATCTGTTGAGCTGAGCCATACAACATTTCCCACACAAAGGATCCTCCAACCGCCCTGGCTTCCCCCGGGAGATCTAGTGAGGGACATTCAGTCAACAGATACTCCAGGGTCTCCGGGGCCAGGCTGCAATGCCGGCAGGTAGGATCTCTGTTGTGATTCAGCCTCCAGAAATAAGTGCGCAAGGGGCAGTGCTCGGTGCGCATCTGCGCCAGTAAACTCTGCGATCTGCGACCTAACCCCCCCCCCCCATGGGTCTTGTTTGCTAGGAGTGGGCAAGTTTGAAAAGACGCCTCTGGTGGTCGTGTTGTCAGCCCATTGCCTGTACCACTTCTGCCTGAAGTGGTCCGCCAGCCAGTTTTTAATACCCAAGTAAGTCATTGGTACTTCTGGCTGAGGCTGGGCAGCCCCGGTTTTCGCCAGAGTGTCCGCTCTCTCATTGCCACTGATGTTGACGTGCCCTGGTATCCACTGTATTGTAACCTTGCAGCCTAGTTCACCGAGTCTGCATACGTCGTTGGTAATGACGTCGACCAAGTGTGTGGTACCCGGTCTCTTCTCCAAGATCTCAAGAGCTGATCTTGAGTCTGAGAAAACAACCACATCAAGCACGTTGAGACAAATGGGGCGCATTAATTAATTTTTTGTAATCAGTTGTGGGAGTGGTATTTAAAAAAAAGCGTTTTAAAATTTGTCTTCAAACCTCACCCCCAACTCCTTTCGACTGTTTCAGCTGTTTTAACTATTTGGATCAGTTCAACCAAAATATTACGTAACATAATCTCGTATGAAATAGTTATACAGCTGTGCTATCTAGCGAGTGTAAGCACACATCAACAGTGAGACGATAAATATAAAACAATGCGGTGATTTATTTTACGACTTCAAAAAAATAAAAGACTATGGCTTTCACAAATTTTATGTGATCGTTGACTTTTTGGGGTATTACAGATTGTCAGAATTTCAGGATAATTATTAAATGTATATACCTTCTGCAGAGCACCCCCATCCCCAAACACAAATGGGCATAGTCTCAAATATCACCCCCCTCTTAGGAGATGGTACGTGATCCATGTAAGGACACATACAATTTTGATATAAATGTTTAAATCTGTTGAACTGTTGTTATTTAGAATCGTTATTGTAACTGGGCATTTCGCACTGCGAATTTTCGTCTGCGCATGCAGAAAGCCGCGACCCCCGGGAAGGGAGGAGCTATGCCGTATGTGGACAATGATGCAGAAAGCCGCGACCCCCGGGAAGGGAGGAGCTATGCCGTATGTGGACAATGGGGAGGGAAAATTGAACAAAAATAGAATTTGTGTACTTAGGACCTATATTGACAAACTTTGATGTATTAATATCTTTAGCTAGCCCTATACAAATTTTGTATCAATCTATTGATAATTCTAAGCTGGAAATTGTACTATTTCCTTGACAGCTCTGTTGAAGCTTCCCCAAGCACAGATGAGAACAGTCCAATTTAGATTTCATACTTGATGTAAGTTTGTTCTATTTATCATTTACGACATTTAAATCATTACTTCTACTTGTCGGATTCAACTTTTATGTACAATTTAATTTCTGTCTCTGAACCGATCTCTCTTTTGATTTTAATTTATCTTTTGATTTAACAAGTAGTATTAATTTTCTGTAAGAAATGTTCTTTAAGAGATACTTTTTCACAAATCTGTATATGTCTGATACGAAATCTTTAAAGTGCAAAATAAAAGACTTGGGCAAAATAGTGGAACTAAATTTCTTTAAAAAAAAACACTTGCCAATAGAATGCAATAAAACTTTATACATTTTAAGTTATGGAAAATATTCCAATTTTAAAAAAAGAATGCATAATAATTTTTTTTTAAACACTGTCACACGTAATACATTATTTGCAAGTATCCATAATAAAGTATGTGTGCACTTGGTAGGTGTTGTAAAAGATGAAGAATATATACCAAAAATATTCATTAAAAAAAAACACTCATCTTTCTTATTCTTATATGTCATTAAAGGACTTTTTAGCTCATCTAAACTAACACTTTGTTTGTCCAATTTAAGGGATAAGATAAGATTCTTTATTTATATAAATAATTTGAAAAGTTTCATGTACATATTCGTTTTCAGAACATGAATAAATAGGTATTTAAACCAAGACAACATTTTAAAATTATGCAACTTTAAATACAAGACATCTAAAGCATTTCTCTTGCGTAGAAATCAGTGAACTTCTTTAGTGACAATAATGCAGAGGCGTAGCGAGAGTGTTTCGCCCCCGGGACAAGATTTATTTGAAAGCACCTCCTTTTATTTTTTTCAAATCTTAATTCCACTATTTTAATCAATAAAATAATATGAAATCGCATTTTGGCGCCTCTAACTAGCTGACGTCCGGGGACATCTGTCCCCCTGCCCCTACCTGCTCTACGCCTATGCAATAATGATTTGATTAGTGATCATTTAGATTTGGTAACGTATGGTGTAGCATGATGGTAAATTCGTACAGACTGGATAACAAAATAATTTTTAAATCTCTCAGTCCTAACTTTAAGACGAGTATGGAGGGTAAAATTACGTTCACCATAACATAAATGTAAAAGTTCTAAACAAACCTTTAACTAACCATGTTACATTTTAGATTAACTTAAAATAAAATTATAACATGTCTATAGTGTTAGTAAAAAACAAAAGTTCATTTAAATAGAACGTTATAATGCTTACGTTAAAGTTTAAACAAATCAAATCATAAAATCTTTTTAGCTGTACTAAATCATTATTTTCAATGTATTTCAGATGTGTCCTTCTTTAACAGAAAGAGCTGAAAGGTTGAAAACCCAAACAAGTTAAACAATTTTTTTTGAAAATTTAAAAAAAAAACCGAAAGATACTACATTTCTTGTCTCGAAATAATTGTATGTAGTATATTGCAGTTCAAATTGATGGTTGAAAATGTATGATAGATATATTACTGTCTTTATTGTAATATCCACCTTAAATTATAATGCAATCCAGGGTTTCCTTCAGCTTACGGCGGTGCTCACAAGGAGGGGATTACCAATTGTAAAATTTACAATCAATAAATGTTTTTTTTTTTGAGACTGCATTGTTCAAGACTTATTGTCTTATTTTTATAATCGCCCTCTAAACTTGATAATCAGTTACAAGTCTTAAATAACAATTTGAAATGTTGGATTTCATTAAGATATTACAGATAATTGTCAATATTTTTTATTTTAGTTTAGGACACAGTATTTTGAAGAAAATATTTTGAAAAATTATCGTTTGTCTGTACAATGGTATTAGAATAAAAATTAAGGATGATCTATGCTAACCCAGGGGATTTAAAATTCTTGGACATCTATAATTATGCAAATTCATTAATTGATGTCATTATAATTATGAATGAAAAATTGCATGTGCAAAAATATGAATTGAATATGCCTAAAAAAATATTTTTTGTACTGGTTTGGTTCTAATTTTTTATAATTTTTTACCTTGTTTCTTTAAACATGATGAGGAGTTCTTGTATAAGGTTTAAAACGTTGACAAATAGGAAAAACACATTAGTTTATAAAAAATAATAATTAACCCAAACACTTAGTTTCACTCACAAGGTGATTACCGATTTCTTTTATCTTTACTCTTTGAGCAAAAAGAAGCATATTACCATTCCAAAAATTGTAATTACAGTCCCTAGTATCCAAGGGTCAAGGGCTGGACCTAGATTTATCGTAAAGTACAAAGGGACATCAATTTCATGTTCATAAAATACTTGAACAATTTTTGTTAAATTAACTTGAAAGAATGTCTATGTCTTTGGGTGCCGGAAAAAATATAATTTTTAATCCCCTGCCAAATAGGTTGTTTTTTTTCATGGAATAACTTTCTCTCTAAGAAAGCTGACAATTTTTTAAAAATTTAATATAGTTCATTTTTGGCTTTTCTCGGTATCTAATTTTTTTTTAAATATTGAAAACAGGCTTTTGGACAATTCTTACGCAGAACATTAAGTGTCAGACAAATAAAGAAGAAAAAACAACAACACAAAAGATTAAAGCTAAAGTATAAATCTTTTAATTGATACTAACCAAAAGTCTTGTAAAAGACCCAAGAAGTAAAATAAAGTATTCATCTATGTTGTTTGATTTGCCCTAGTTTTTATTTTGAAAACTCTCATTCTACCATAATATTTATCAGCGGTGTGGCAAGCTAGATGCGGGGGTGCGGACCGCACCGGATGACACCGTTTTAGGGGTGACACCCAACTGAAAAATTGCATATTTACAGAGCAATAACCGCTCGGTCTAACCGAGATTCATAAAAGGATAACCGATCACACAAACATTTTTTCACAAATGTAACCAATAGAAATGCGTGCTTTATTAAAAGTTCAAGGTTGATGCATCAGAAACGAGACTACCCTATTTTTAGGTCAGATTATTTGTTGTTAATGTTACAGCAACAACATCCAAATTTGTTACTGGCTTTGATAAGTGGTGGAAACTTAGCCCAAAATTACAAAATCATCCGATGAGCACCTAAGTTTCCTTGAAAAGTTGAAAGCATTGGAAGCAGGACTTAGGATACACAAAAAAATTGATTGATGCCTTAAATATTGCTGTGATGGACAGGGAGAAGGAAAAAAATGAAGGGAAATCCTGCACAGGTTGCTGGATATCACATTGTATGTTGCAAAATCTGGAATTTTGGGGCCACAACGAAGATGAATCTTTACATGAAACTTTCTTGAAATGTTTGAGATGCTAACTAAATATGACCCAGCGCTAAAAGAGCACCAATTGAGACCAAAGAGAAGAACATCTACGATAAAAAAAACATCCGCATCTTACTTTTCACCACAAACCCAAAATGAAATAATCAATGTCCTTGCTAATCATGTGAAGGAGACTCTTATCATTGATATAAAGGCTGCGAGGTATTTTGGAATTATGTTCGAAAGTACACCTGATGTATCACACACTGACCAGATGTCTGAGTGATCAGATATGTGAAAATTTACAATGGGAAAGTTGAAATGAGAGACGTGTGTTTTTTTTTTTGTTTTTTTTCCCCCGTTAAGAGGGAAAAAAGCTGATGACGTCAGTTCTGACATTCTTACAAATCTAAAACGTGATGGGCTAGACATGATAATGTTCAGAACTCAGGGTTACGATAATGCTGCCAAAATGTCTGAAACCCATGTAGGTGTTCAGGCCATTCTGAAAGGAACAATAAGAAAGCAATTTTTAAAGGATGTGTGGGCCATTCGCTTAACTTGTCTGACAACACTTTTTTTTCAGAAAATGCTTCATGTATTACATTATACTTCTTTGCTGGATCCACTTACCGATGGAATGTTCTAATTGAACACACTGGAATGACTTTGAAAAGACTGTCAACAACACATTGGAATGCTCATCATGTTAAAACAGAGAAATATGAGTTTGATGAATGTGTGGCTGCGATTGAAGCTCTATGTAACCCTCTTGAAAATTTGGATACAAGATGTACAGCACAAGGTCTTTTACATGCTGTCTGTGATTTCACGTTTATCTGCTACCATTACCTACATGAGGAAGTTAATCTTACACAGCAGTGTCTGCAGACTAAAGGCTGTACTCTTGACGAAGTAGTGAAAAACCAAGAGGCCTTAAGATTGTTTCTGAACTTTCTGAACGAGAAGCACTGACACTTGGTGGAACATGCTATCGAAAAGGCACTTTTAAAATTGGACCAATATGGAATTTCGGTAGAGAGGAGATGAAGGTTTAAGAAGAGAATTTCAGGAGAACAATTAATAAATGCTTGACTCTCTCTGCGAGAAGAAAACAGTAGGAAGATGTTGGAGTGCATGGGTAACTTTCTTTGTGAACTCCAGATCAGATCATTAGCGATCCAGGAAGTAGGAGATATGGTTTGGGCTGAACAACCCAAGAGTCTAGTATCAGCAATTGAAGAATAGTTATTGGTGTCCTAAAGGCAGCTGATATTGAATTTCACAATGTCATGGACTGGTCTGTATTTGATGTTTTGAATTTCATAGCTGAATGGGACTTCCTAGAATCTCTTTCAATACTCTCGTTAAGCCTTCAATTATTTCTTACGATATGTGTGTCTGGTGGCCTCGTGTGAGCAGAGCTTTTCAAAACTAAGGTTTATCCAACATGGGGAAGTCAAGGCTTTCTGATCTGGAGGTGCTATCAATTGAAGGTGATACAGTTAATGCCATTGATTTTGATCAAGTGATTAACATGTTTGCAGCTTAGAAGACCAGAAAAGGAAGATTTTAAATAAAGAAAATTTTATTTTAAAATAACTATAACTTATTGTTGTTACAATAATTAAATACATTGACATCACGACCTTTAATTAAAGGTTGTTTTCTTTTCTTGTCATTGTTATACTGTGGATTTAATTTAACAAGAAGAAATCCAATAAGGAAGTTTGGGGAGATGGGTGACACCATGAATTTACCGCACCGGGTGACACCATCCCTAGCTACGCCACTGCTATTTATTATTCCTTGAAAATGTAAATGCAATGTTATTTATTTTTGATTGCAATACTAATTTTTTTTTCAAAATGATAATTAAAAAAAAATACCAATATGTTTATTTCTTTAAAAAATGTGTGTATGATGTAATTCTTTGATAGTGTTTCAAGAATGCTTAATTATACACTTAAATAAAAGCGATTTTTTACAACTCCTCCTTCATTTCTGTTTTTATAAGCGCTTTATTTTATCTATAAATTACCTAATTTGACATTAAACCATGTCCAGAGAATAATAAGATCTAGATCAGTGGTTCTTAAAAGTGGGTGGTATGGGATGGCTCAAGGGAGGGTTGAAAGGATTGTGTAGGAGTGTGAATATTTAGCACAATAACAACCCAGAGAACACATTCAATGAATGGTTTCAATTATGAGATGCTTATTTAAAACAAAAGATATTTGTTTTTTTTTTTAAAAGCCGTGACTTTAATCTCATCCAATATTTTTTCATTCATCGCCAGCATCTGATTTAAAAGAAACTCATTGACAATTTGATTAAGCATAGAAATTACTAAAAATTGATAACTGTAAGCATACGCTCACAATGATGGTCTACTCTTGTTGCTCCGTGTTGTGAAAAAAATGAAGAGTTTGAACATTTGCTCTTTCACTCATTTGCATCAAAAAGCAAGTGAACGATTAAATCTTACAAGCAATCTGAAGATGCAGTGGACACATTTCTTCTTCTCTTCTATATCTTAAGGGCCCACGATCAATTTATTGATCATTTTGGCTCCTATGCATGTAGATGGGATTTGCAATGTTTCTGTTACTGGTGGTGATGAGGAAATTATGCACTAGGGGTTTGAAGGCTTGAGGCAATAGACACAAATGCGTCTAGTGTTGTCGCCTCAACTGTTCCTTTTGAAAGATGGTTCCAGTCCCTGATTGTCTTGGGCAGGAATGAGCAGCTCCTATACTGGCTTCTTGCTGGTATGAGCCTGAATTGCCTGTCATGGCCTCGTCGCTGTCTATGGGGGAGAGGGACGAGTTTCTGTTTAATACTGGAACAGTGGACCAGCCCATTATTTATCTTGTACATCATGGAGAGCCTGGATTGTCGTCGTCGTTTCTCCAATGGTGACCAGCCTAGTGTTTCTAGCATGCTGCCAACACTAGAGGTATTCCTGTAGCGGTTTAGGACAAAGCGTGCTGCTCGTCGCTGGACCGCCTCCAACCTGTCAATGCTCTTCTGGGTAAATGGGTCCCAGACTGAAGATGCATAATCTAAAATCGGACGGATAAAGGCTTTATATGCTCTTTCTTTCACACAGGAGTTGCCAATCTTTAGATTTCGCCTTAAGAACCCCAAGGCTTGGTTTGCTTGGTTACATACATTGTTAATATGCTCGTCCCAGCGGACCTCTCTTTGAATGGTAACACCCAGGTACTTTACGGAGGAAACTTGCTCAAGAATATGGCCGTGCAGTTTGTATTGGTAGTGTAGAGGAGTACAACTTCTAGAGATTGATAGTGTCTGGCACTTGGCAGGGTGAAATTCCATGTCCCAGCTCATCTCCCACTCAGCTAACAGATTGAGATCCTGTTGTAGCTGGTCCTGGTCAGATCTGTTGGCGATCGTCCTATACACTGCTGTGTCATCTGCAAACAGTCTTGCCTGTGATGTCAGTTTCTCCGGTAGGTCATTAATGTATGCTAATTTAATGAAGCAAACCCTTCTATTATTTTGATCTGACATACAACACACACAAGATTGCTTCTTCATTAAAAAAAAATTTTAACTTAAGTATTAATATATTGTTAATGACCTTGAATTTGCATGGAAATGCTAGCGATCGTATTAAAACAAAATCTGTTTTAAGTACTTTGGTGTCAAAATTAAGTTAGCCAAGATTATTTTTTGCCGTCTCAATTAACATAACTTAGAATAAAGTAGAGTTAGAAAAGATGCAAGATGTAAATTATACACTGAGGGGGGAGGTTGTATTTTGATTTTAAAATATATTGAATAGTAATACTACTGCTCTACTTCTTCTATATGTTTAGGGCCCACGATCAATTTATTGATCATTTTGGCTCCTATGCAATTAGAGGGGATTTTCAATGTTTCTGTGTCTTGTGTTGATGAGGATAATATCACTGAGGATAATATCACTGATTGCTAGTGCTACTTTGTGAGGGAATCATGGGCTGAGGGTTGGAAGGCTTGAGGCAATAGACGCAAATGTGTCTAGTGTTGTCACCTCAACTGCTTATGGCCCGATGGGGAATGGGGTGGTTAGCACTGGCAGAAAGTTTGAATATTTACGCAAAAATTCACCAACATTTTCCTTGCTTACCCAAACACCATAGTTAGCCTCTTTATATATATAAGGAATAAAGCAATATATAACCTAAATTTTTTTAAAGGCTAAAAAAAATACCACTGCAACGTTTAATGGTTAATGATTACTTTGTGTTTTTCTTTTTTTAATTAATGTATTTGCTTGATATCACACTAACAACAGTAATATTTTTGCCCTTGTAGCATATACATGTTTTATTGCTTATGATGTACTGGTTTTGCTAGGCTCCGCCAGTTATACCTAAAATATTTTGAACTATGTACGTCTTTGTCAGATTAAAGCGTTTCGAAGCCCCTTATTTCAAATTTCAACAAGTGCACCTCAAAATATTGAACACATTTTTTTAAACTTAAAGGTTGGGTCAAATTAATAAAACACTTATGCAGATCACTAAACCTTATCTAGTAAAAATTGGTAATAGCCGCTGCTGTCTTATAATGTTTAATAGACATATTTTATAACCTAGTTAGCTATTGGTGTGCACACCATGTCCGCTCATACAGCCCCTGAGAGCAAGCCGAGGCTACAAAGTGCGCCACAGCGCAGATTTTGGGAACCACCAGGTTACACTTAATAGACAATGAAGACAGCTCTTGACTTATTGTCAACAAATTTTACTGTGATGTCGCACTCATTTGCAGAACAAAAAAATGGGGTCGGGGGGGGGGGGCAGGGTTTAAAAAATTATTGTAGCAACGGTGAGGGGATGTTGTTATTGTCCTTTTTTTTCATACATAACATTTATATATATAAATTAAAAACAATTAAAAAATTGCAGAACAAAAAAATGGGGTCGGGGGGGGGGGGCAGGGTTTAAAAAATTATTGTAGCAACGGTGTGGGGATGTTGATATTGTCCTTTTTTTTCATACATAACATTTATATATATAAATTAAAAACAATTAAAAACATGAAGAATATAAAAATGTTAGGAACCACTGGACTAGCCAAAGAAAATACATACATACAAAAAGTGTCCAACTATTTTTGATTTTTTAAAAATCCCATTCTCCCACAATCTCAAGGCAACGTGTTAACACAAATTGGACACTAAAATTTAATCCCAAATGTTCACGAGTTACTCCTTTGATTTCTGGCCTCGATGTAAACAATGGCCCAAAAATAGAAATCTATTATAAATAACAATTTTTTCAGACAGTTCTATCGTTTTTTTTCAATAATTGCATTTTTCGACTTTTTTAATATCTGGATTGCGTTGTTTCCCTCCATTTTTCAGAGTTCCACTTATCACCGGTAAGCGTGACAAAAGTTATTCACATCATGGCATAAAATTAGTTTAATTAAAAATTAAAAATATATTAGCAACTGAAATAAACTTTCCAAATAACAATGTTTTGTTTGTGATACTAGCTTAAGTGTCAATGTCTATTTATACATTAAAAATGATGTTGAGGTTATTTGAGAGGTTTGTCACTAGCTACAATTAGATGTAAGAGAAACGTAGATATGTTTTATTTCTCTTCAGTTTGAAAATATTTTTTGCGCAGACTTCTTTTCCTAATGAATTTTAGAAATTATTTCCTAATTTTCATGCGTTTAAAATAGTTAAGATCATAAAGTCTTTTTAAAGGCTGTTTTTAATATATTTTTTTCATTTTCTACTTTTAATTACAACAATTTTAATCTATAAATTATGTATAAAAGATGTTTAAAAACAACAAACAAACAAAAAAACAACAACGAATGCTTAAGAAATCCCTAGTATAGAGACTAAGCTCTTAACTAGACATACAAACAAAAAGTAGAATTTTAAGAAATGCTTGCCCTTCTGTTGATTAAAATCTAATTGTGTAAAAAAAAATTAATAAGCTCAAATTTATTAATGTCCAATAAACCACGTGAAGGTAAAATAATCGCTGCAACAATTGTTTATTTCAAGAAAATTAGAGTCCAGAGATTGTTCTTCTTCTTCCATATATTTTAAGGGCCCATGATTAATTTATTGATCGTTTAAGCTCCATTATCTGTAGAGGGGATTTTCAAAGTTTCTGTGATTGGTGTTAATGAGGATATTTCAATGGTTGCATGGGTTACTTTGTTAGTGTATCATGCACTGGAGGTTGGAAGGCCTGAGGCAATAGACGAAAATGTGTCAAGTGTTGTCGCCTCAAATATTCCTTTTGACAGCTTGTTCCAGTCCCCGATTGTCTTTTTTACTACAGTACCCATTAAATTCATCATTAAACATTCACCCATTTTGAATTTAGACTGGAGGAATTTCGAAGAAAAATTCCTCTAAACTCGTTTCTTAAAGTTTCCATTCCCAAGTTATAAAAGCCACTCGCAAAAGGATTGGTGTTTTGATGGGACATTGTGCTCGATGGCAAGTATATTTTGGTCTAACTTTAGGACCTCAATATTTTTGCAACACGTGCAATTTTACATGCATGAAGAGAGTATATTGATTCTTTTTTGCCGAAAGTCTCCACAGAAGAAAGATAACACCTAAAAATAGTTTTTTTTTTTTTTTAAAAGAAAGAAATTTCCTTTTAAAATAAAAGATAAAAGATCAAATTTCCTTCTGCCAAGAGCTCTTTATACATTATGTCAACTGCATTTACCCATTGTTCTGAAGTAATTGAAGCTTCATCCCAGATAAACACTTTGACCTTTTTCAGTTCCTTAATATATTAATCCCATGTCAAATATTACAGGTTGATGTTTCATTCATTGGAATAGGCAGCCTGGAACGATTGTGGTTTAGTTCTGTCCACCTCTAGCAAAGTTTCAGCTGTGCCTGCAAATGCACTTGGCAAGGCTAATTAATTTTTGCTATCTAAATTGTGCATGAATTGGTTGTAAACGAATGTGTTAGTTCTTCTGAAAGGACTATGAATAAAGAATAGACGTTTGGGGAAGTTATGGTTTTCAATTTCTTTCTAATTTTGTCGAAAGCTCTTCTTTACTCTAGGTTTAGTATTTAAAAAATAATGTTTTTTTTTTTTTTTTTTTTTTTTGTTGGGTGGGGTGGGGAAATGGATTCTTGTCATAGTAATCGTCTAGAAGTTATGGGCAAAAATGTGCCGATGACTTTCAAATGTGTTAGGGGGAAAGAATCAACTTCTTTAAGTATCACATCGAGATCTTTTCTACCCCTGGAGAGCGTCTCTTATTGTCTTACACAAGATTGACTTATGTCTCTTAAATAATGCTGCTGGATCCGACGCTCACACATAATACAAATTAATGCAAGCACTTGACTCATTTGTACTGACATAAAATAAATTGCTCCTTATCTTTGGAAAGTATCCCATTATGTGTCATCCACACTTCTATTGCTGCCCACAGATACTACTTACCAGCTAAGTGCTATTTCTTATTTTTATAACGTTTTTCTGTTGTTTTGTTCGCTGACGAAGGCTTTCTGCCGACACGTTCGCTGTTTTGTTGCGTTTATTTTTTCAGGTTTAACCATACTCTGTTTTACTCATTTCATTTTTTTACTGCTGTGACTTGCTAAAATGTCAAGACGTAAGCCTTAAAGGAACTCTTTCTATAACTAGATATATTTGTTGAAACGCATTCTTTTTAGTTGAAATTTAAATTCATCGTTTATCCGCAATTATCATTTATCAGCTTATTTGATGTAGAAATAGAAGTGTTTTCTTATTAGTATTTATCGGTTCTTCTATTTGTTTATATTTTGCGGCTGCACAGGTTGAAAGACTGTATTAAACTACCTTAATATCCTTATAAATGTCTATATATTAAATATAGTTATTGATAAGTAATTAACATGTGCAATATGTTTTCAATTTATTTTTCAACATATTTATAAGAGCATGACGGCTAAAGTAGAGATGATGGTTAATTAAAAAAATGTATAATAATTCATTTTTAGCTAACATTTTAATGTAGTAGATTTCATACATGTGTATTGGACAGATCAAATGAAAATTTTTAAGAAACACACACACACACAAACAACAAACAAACGATACTTTCAAAAAAAAAAATAGGCATTTAGGCTACCGGTTGCATTGGGAACAACAGAGCAAAATGATTTATAAAAAAAAATACATAGCCTTTATTTATTAAATCTCCAACGACTTTTCTCTGTTCAACTGGAGAATAATCAACAATCTTCCCCAGCTTTATGAACTATTTAAAAAAAAAAAAATCATTTTTAGCTGATTCTCCAGTAGAAAGGATATTTATATTTAAACAAAGTTGTTGTTTTTTTTAAATCTAGTTTTTTCGATTATCTTGTAAACGCCATTTTTGGTTATAATTGAAAATAAATTATATGGAATTGGTAAAAAAATTGTTTTAAAGTATAATATCGAAGAGGCAAGTTGTAATTAATCTGCAGAAAATTATAGTAGCTTGAAAATCTAAAATAACATTTCAATCAACTGAATATTGACAATTAAAAATTTATTTTTATACAATTTCCTTCACAAAAAAAAAATTAAAAAATCACACATTAATGAATATATGATGTCTTTTGTGAACAACTCATGTCTTGTTAACAATTTTGTCGGTTACATACGATTTATAAATATAAACCAATTTTCAAAACCCCTAAAAATGTATCGACCATTCTACATTCAAGTTTTGTTGTTGTTTTTTTACCATGGTAAAATTTGGAAATATTTAGAAATAAACGTATTTTTTTAACGTTTTCTTTTTCTGCTAAAATGTAAAACTATTTTAGCATTTCCTTTTTGTGATGAATAACTATTTTGGAAGGAATTCTTTTTTAAAATGTAAAATAATTTATAATAAATCCATTATTTTTTAATGTATTTTACCCCAAAATATTTTACATAAAAAAATGACTCACTAAAGAATCACATTACTCTTCAATATTTTTTTGAAAACTATATATTTGTGTAAAGCACTTAGTCAAGCAGAGACGTCGCGTGACCTTTTGTGGCACCCCTGATACTTTTCGGGTTTGTCCTTCCCCAACTAGCAGTAAATTTTAATAATTTAAAGTAATTACGGCACATCTTTAGGCCACTAAAATATACCAGTCCACATGCAACTATACGGGTTGCAGACCTCACTTGATGGCTCCGAGGTCAAGTGACACCTAAAATCTTAAACATTTTCTCTCCCGTTGCTCTGCAGTTAAGTGTGTAAAGATGCAAAACTATATTTAACTATGTACACAAATGTTTTCTTGCATTTTGAATTATCAAAAATTTTCCGGGCCTATAAAGTTTTAAAGGGCGTGTCTTAGCTAGGGAGTATCTCTCGACAAAAAAAAGCATATCCTTGGGACTCCCAAATGGAATGAATTTAGCTAATATTGGGCTGGTGGAAGAGTTAGTGATGTCCTATTATTATGGCTAATTCTAGCACTTCCCAACCAAAAGTCTGAAGTGTCTTCATCGATGGCGCTCAATCCCATGTAGGGCTCTGGTCTGCTCCACCACATTCTTCCATTTGGGTCGATCCACCGCTTTCTGCCGCAATGCACGAACTCCACACTTTGTATGTCCTTCTCTACATCGTCAATCCATCTCAGTCTTGGTCGACCGGTGAGCCATTTGCCCCTAGGTATCTGCATGTAGATCGTTTTTACTGCTCCAGAATCCGATATCCTTTCAGTGTGTCCTGTCCAGGGCAATCAGCCTTTTTACATTTTTAGGACAATGGATGGTTATTTGTGCAGTTAATATAGCGTTTGTTTTGTACTGATTCCCAAAACAAAATTGTCAATAATCGGGGCATATATTGAGCAGGTTCTTTGCTTTTCTGGTAGGAACTAAGTCTCACTTGCTTAAGTTACTACTTGTCTTATGATAGTGGTGCATATTGGCTCTTTGTTCCCCAAGAGTGGTTTTTGTTTTGAAGTAGCTTTTGTAAATTGAAATAAGAACGGTGGCATGCTGTTTTCCTTTCGTTCACCTCAGATTGTATTTCCTTTGGCTTATGTATAGTCACCCATAGATATTTTAAAGTAGCTACTCTCTCAAAGATGTGGTTGTTCATATATATTGATGTTGTCAACAGTGTGTGTATTTCCTGCCATTATCATACATATTGCTCTCGATTTATTTATATCAAGACCAGTTGTGACCTTGACATCTTCAAGTTCCCTGAAATCTGTAATTATATCATTGCTGTTTGTACCAAGTAGCACTACATCATCTATGTATGCCATGTACTGCAGTGGCTGGCTTTATAAAGTTCCTTTTGATTGTTATGTACTAACTGTCTGGTGCTCACACGTATGCTTCAAATGTCTTTTTCTAACGTGATGCTGAAAGGGATACATGGTTTTCCTTGTCTGAGACCCTAATTAATTGGGAACTCTTGTGACTACACTTGTCTCGTAAAGTTAAAAATATCTGTCTCAATCTCTCTATCAATCTCTGTAAATCTCGGTCCCTGTCAATCCCTTATATATGCAGCGTGAGACGCTTTCCAGAAACGACTTAGACATTGTTTACTTTTCTCGTCAAATCGAGAACGTTCCACAAGATACTAGGAGACAGACTAACCATGTTTAATTGTTAGTCAGCAGTTAACACGACAGATCAAAAGAAAATAGGCCATGCCCAATCCGAACGTGGTGTCTGCTATATTGGCAGCATGGGGGAAACATGGCATAACACGTCCTACATACTAAACATTTACACAGTTAATCTCTATTCATAATACGCTCACTAACAAATCTCTATACCGATGACTGAAACTGTACCTACGCCGTTATATTATAGATATGTAATAAACGAATGCAACATTTTAATTTTAATTTTTTAATATATTTTACAGTGATCAATATTCCTATAAACACATTTCAGTCCAGTTTTCTGCTAGTAAATATTATTATATCTCCATGAAACCTGGCCTATTTAGTAAGTTTAACAAATAGATCAAAATGAGGTGATGGACCTTGTAAAATGTAGGGTTAGAAGATTTTTAGGAACGCAAACCCGAGCAACGCCTCGTATTTGATTCGATATTTATAAAGTACGCACCAAGCTGAACAAAATATTCAAACTGCGCACATTGTGGTGCAATATGGTGTTAAGTTGAAACACGGAAGAGAGTGATGCAAACTATTTCTAGAAAACATTGATTTCTAAAAGGTATGAATAAATCAGAAATGTAAACGCATTTACAATCAATTTATCTATGATTTTTAATCAAAGCATTGTGTACATCTTCGTCTGGTAAGTCGACAGCAGTTCTTAAAAGCTGATTTGCGCGACATATCACCTGATTACCGTGTGTTGAGATATACGTGACAGATAACTACCGTGGTTTGGGTGCAGTGGGGGCAGTGTCAATACCTTCTGACATCGAGTCTATTGAAGTATCAATTTATTGGTCAGGGCTTGGCTCTAATCTAAATACCCAGGCGCTAATTTAAAAAGGACACTATGTTTCCACCTAATGCTGTAATAACTCGATCGATTTTTACCTTATAACTTTCGTGTGTGCTCCACACACTTCCACGATGTTGAAAAAGAATGTCACAATCATAGGTAAGTATTGTGATTTCAAAGTGGTCTGGATTTTCGATAGAGCGCCTGCTACCTATCTATTCTAATACTTCGAGGTTTTGAGTTTACTCTGGATAGCGTCTACCACGTAACAGTCACGTCAGCACTGCAACCATTCGGCACTATAAACCTTCGGATATATGTAGATCTAAGGGTCTAAAGCTGTGATACGGGAACGAAACTATTAGATTTTTGATGCAGCTGTGCATAGACTAACATTGAGTCAAAATGTCACGCAATAGCTGTGTTTTAACACGTCGACGTAGAGCCATCGCGTAAGTTTTGAAAGACGCCTGCTTCTTTTATATACTAGTTATTAAGTTATTGAATGTTATTTTTATACTAACTAACTAACGCACATATTCTGGTGAAGGTCTGAGATTTTTATACTAAATTTTATTATTTTCCATATCACATATAGTCACAACTTTGGGCCCCTTATATTTTCTATTTCAAGCTTTCAGATACCTTGTTCTGCTATTTAAATTGTTACAACATTTTGACTTGTCAATAATGATAGCATATTGATAATAAAGATTAATATATAGATCATCGCACAAAAAAATAATCCTTCACATTTTTCAGCGATTGAAATTATAAAAGTTGCACTAAAAATTAATTTAAGTAGACTTTTAAGCTTTATTTGAGCTTTCATTCTTAAATTCTTAAAATTCAAACATCAGCCTGTGGCTCAATACACAGACCAACAAAAGCAAACGTCTGGTGTGGACCACGGAATTATTTTTCAGGTTTGTCGTTTTCTCACGTGGCAAAAAAAAATATTGTTTTAAAGCATCAATTATTGTCTAGTTTCTAATATTTATTTTAGCTAGAGAAATTCCCCTTAACTCAAACTGCAAGCAGCTGCACCTCCCTCCCCCCCCCCCAGACACGTTTTGTTTGTACCCATGGTTACTGGTACAGAAAGTTCTAAGACAACAGTTTACACTGGAAACACATGCAGCGCTGTTTCAAGGTGATCTGTCGTTCAAGAGATTAAAAAGGTTTAAAAAGACCGAATGGTCGAAACTTAGTAAATCTTAAGTTAGTGGTCTGGAGTTCAATTCCAGCCAAAGCCCAGTCAAGCACCCACGGATGGATGGGTCTCGTTATCATTGGAAGAAGAGAAGGCTAACTCTGAATTCAAACCAGGAGCTAAAATAATCAATATATTTTTCGTGGGCCCTCACATTTGAAAAAAACAGTCTCCTACGATAATGATTTTTTTCGAACACCATTTTTAGGTCATAGATTTATTAAGTGTGTGCTACGACAATTCTTTAAGTCAAGATTACTTTCAATTAAGTGTTTGGGTAATAAGGAGCAGAAGTAATGCCTGGATACTTTTTCCATTTGTGTTTGATACAGTTTACGAGAAACGCTGGAATATAAGGAACATAAAAAAGTGCCAGAGTGGAGAAACAAATCTTTGAATATGTAGAGATTATGAAATAATAAAATATCTTAATCAATCTAGCTACTTGCAAAGGGATTGACTAAAGTTCTTTCCTGGATGTAATTAATTATATTACTATTAATTCAATTAATTAAGGTGCTTTTCACGATGTACATTCAGCCCCTGGGTGCAGAGATCAGGCAGTTTGACATGTTGTATCACATGTACGCGGACGATACACAACTTCATCAATCCGTGATTCCTTCTCAGTTCCCTCAGCTGCTCAGTATGACACAGAAGACAATGAAGTCGGTTAAGCACTGGATGACCATAAACAAGCTCAAATTAAATGATGATAAGACTGAGCTGCTCCCCATTGCGACCGATCAGAAGCAAAAATCTGCAAATAACACGACATCCATTACTCTCTTAGGTGTGCGTATTGAGTTAGCTCAAACAGCGCGGTACCTGGGTGTCTACATAGATAGAAGACTAAATTTTGAAAGTCATATTAACATGCTATGCAGGGCGATTTTTGTGGAGCTGCGCAGGATTAGTCACATCAGGCCCTTCCTAACAATTGATGCAACAAAGAGGCTGATGTCTACATTTGTGAACACATGGACTATTGCAATGCTCTCATGGTGGGTCTCCCATCTACGCTCCTGGATAAAATTCAAATAGCACAGAATAATGCGGCTCGCATTGTTCTCCACAAACGCAAGTTCGACCATGCAAAAACACTTCTGAGAGAGCTGCACTGGCTGCCGGTGCGTGCTCGCATAGAGTACAAAATCGCAACGTTGTGCTACCGCTGCTTACATGACCTGGCGCCTTCCTATCTGAAAGAGCTGCTGACGCCCGATGTACCCACTAGAGAGCTCCGCTCATCCGATAGTGGCAAACTCTCGACACCACGTGTTTGCCTTGAGACTTACGGAAAGCGCACTTTCGCATTTGCTGGTCCAACAATTTGGAACGCCCTTCCTGTCGATCTCAGAAACAACCAGACACTGGAGTCCTTTAAAACCAATTTAAAGACACATCTATTTCGCAAACACCTTCTGGGATGATTGTCAACCTTATTTTCCAGTTAATGCATAATGGCTGTGTTGCTTGGGGTTGACATGGCTAGAAAGACTTTGCCATTGTATGCTAGTAATTAGTTTTTGTAGTGTTGCGTTTGTTTTAAATATAGTAAATTATAGATTTGTATTTTGTTGACTTTGTACCGCGCTTCGAGCCTTTGGGGATGAAGCGTGTTTTTGAAATGAACTTTATTATTATTATTATTATTATTATTAATAAAAATGTATAACAGTTAAGTGCAAAGTGGTCATAAGTGTAACTCGTGACCGTCAAACAAAATCACAGGCAATGTCCAATGGCGTTTCTAAAGGGGTACGGGGTGGGGTGTGACACAGCACTGGGTTACCATCTCAGTGGGTGACACTAATTGAAAAAGCTATTTTGTAAATTTATATTTATTTTGTAACATTTTGAAAATAATATGAAGCCAGAGCATAAATATGTTTAGGTTTACTTGGCTGTATTAACGAAATAAATATAAATATGTATCATATCAAATGTTTTAGTTAATTTTCTTAACTTTTCTCACCATTTCATTTACAGAACCATTGTGAGAGTTTGTTTTAGCCTCGAAATCTGAATTGCAACTCAGTGTTTTTATGCGGCAGCTAACAGCGTTGTGGAGAATGTATCCTTAGCATGCCGTTAGCTTTTCATAAATAATTGTCATCAAAATGTGTATGACGAACTACACTCGTGGGTAAGCTATTATTAAGAGTGTTGTTTTAGCGCATAAACAATAGCAGAAATGTAATAATTAGGACTACAGACAAATCTAAATACTTGTGTTCATCTTTGTTAAATATTGGAATGTAATCATACTTTTTTATCGTGGGGAAGATTTGAAAATTGTTTCCTCTTGAAATCATTTTCTCGTCCTTTAAGAAAACCGCTTTACAATGTGGTATTGATCAAAGTTCAGATCAACACAAAATTTCAAATTAAAACTGCGAGCAACAATTTTCTAGATTCTCTTGACACAAATCGTGATTAACGAGTAACCGAGTCCGTTTGGTGACGGAACAAATATTGAATCTGGAGAATGGGAAAATAGGTTCTTGACGATCTGTAGGCACACTCCAGTGGTTTAATGTTGTTCTTGAGGGTCATCTCCCAGCGATTTGGAGGCGATGAGGCGCTAATTAAGGGGGATAATCGACTATATATTTTTAAAAAATGATTTTAATGATTATTCCCCCTTTGTAGTGTGTTTTTTTTTTTACATTAATTCTCTTATAATTTGATAATTTAGTAAAAACTTTCAATTAATTATCGTGTTTAGTGAATCTCATTTGAATTTTATTTAAATTTTTTTAGTAGTTCTCAAATTGTTTATGTGGGTGTATAAACGTAGATGGATTTCTTGTTCTTGTTGTATAATTAATTATTTTAAAATAATAAACACACTAAATTTTAAATTTTCTTTAGTGGTTTTTGGTCACTAGTCATAAGATGATTTTAAAAAGAAATAATAATTATAAATAATTTGTATACAACAACATTAAGATAAAGGACATTAAGAACGAAAAAATAGTTGTAATACAGGCTAAAATGTTTTATTTTATTTTAAAATAATATGTTATTTTCAATGCAATCATAGTTATCCAAGTATTTAGCATTTAAGAATAATATAGAAATATATTAAGTACAGGCTCATTCAAGCTATACAATATATATAAATATATCAAATACATGTTAAGTACAGGTTCATCATCAAACTGTACAATAAATTGTGTTTAGTTAACATGTGCTATGAAACCGATTCAGCGGGCGGACTCTTCTGTGATGGTTTCAGAAAGTGCTGCACTGACCTTACAACATATAGCGTAACTTTTGATCATACTAATGGACATATTAACTTTGTTTGAGCTCGGAGCAGTAACAAATAAGTATCGTTTAAAACTGTGGCGGAGCTTGAGTTTCGGTTTAAAAGACCTTGCTCCATAACTCCTGGCACAACCCTGTTTCAAACATCATTTTCTTTAGTTTGTTTAAACATTTGAGCTATTGCTTCGATTTACTATCTTTTTACACCCTTTTCCAATTTTGATACCTGATAAACTTTTTTCTGTATTATTGTTTATTCTCTTATTGTTGACGTAATGATGAGTTTTCTACTCCATAGTTAAATTTGAGTGTGAGCTCTACAATTTATGTGGTTGAATATCTCGGACCGCTGAGTTGTGAAGCCGGGTCATTTTTGTCTGGAGCTTGAGCAGGCTAGAAATCGTATTGCTCCGAGCTCACAACATTTTTTAATAGATTAATTTTTAATAAAATATTATTTTAAATTATTTTATTAAATTTAATGCTCTTCTAAACAATTCTTCTACCAGCTGTGTTGTCCAACTCCTCTGTCAACTAAGACCACATCTTCTAAAAAAATGTGTCCCACTCTTGTACCTGTTACGTGGTTGCTACATGGAGTTTTAATGGATTGTTAATAACATGGTTAAGTGAAAATAATGAAGACATTTAATTTAACACTTAAAATCTTATCAACCCCTCATCCATTATTCTTTTTAAAATTTTGCTGGAATTCGGAGCGGAGCTGGAGCTTGAAAAAATTATCCATATTTAAGCTCAGCTAATACAAACCTGTTCCAAACCGATTATTTAAACTTTTGAAATAACAGATCATTCAGAGCAGTTCATTATTGAGAATATGAAGAAGTCATTTTCCTATTTGATATATTTTATTTTCCAATTTCCGGGAACTTCATTAAAAATATCTTAAACATCTTATTAATGAATATAACACACTGACACATATAGACACAATTAAATATATTGTTATGTAGACGACGTGTTTGCGTCATATTTCCCCCGTGCTGTGAACTATCGCAGACTCTACGTTAGTATTGGGCTGGCTTATGCTCTTTGATCAGGTTTACCACAAACCAATCTATCGCCTGTTTTTCTTGACTTGAATGCGTTAGAAAATTGTATTAAATAATAAAATGTTCCAGTCACTAATACAGTGCAATTTACGCCTGGAGTTTTCAGTAGAATACAATAAAAAAGCGGGATTTAAAGAGCATTTTGAAGAACTAGACATTTTTAAATTAAGGGACGACAGGCTAAAGTTATTTTTATAGCGTGTTATTCTTGATAGAGCTGTGTTTAATTATATCTGTGAATTCCTATTTATCGTTGTACCTTTTTTTTTTTTTGTGCCACATTATAATTTTCATAACTTTTGTACCGGTACAAGAAACGCCATACTCTGTAACTTAATATTTAAATTATATTTCTTTTATTTTTTAATTGATTGGTAACTGAATAAATCTTATCGACTGTAATTAGCACTGTTTTGAGTGTCGTATTTTTGCTATTGTATTTCCCATATGGTATCGACTTCTTTTATCCACTGTTAAGAACGAGCCATAAACTTGAAATAAGAGATTAATTTCTTCATTTAGACAGCAGAGCGTAAACAAATAGAGTTGCCCGTCCGTGGATAACTGAATCCATATTTTTTTTTATTTCTAACAAGGCCCAAATTTAACAATTGTGAGATTGTCCACGGATACTAAAATACATATTTTTATTTCTCAAAAGTCATAAATTTAACAAAAAGGGTGATTCGTCTTTGGATTCTTCAATCTATATTTTTATTTCTCATAAGCACCAATAACAAAATTGGATTCTTTGTCGTGAGATAATTTGAATCCATAACTTTTCTTATTACACCAATAATAAATTTTGTGTTTTTGAGCCACTGCTAACGTTATATACTCAGACTAAATTGAGTTCATGATACTATTTAACAATACCAATAATAGAGCTAGTTACGAATCTTCTTTAAATTTAATTTTAATTAGTGTGTTCATTAAGCCCTGTGTTATATTTTGCCTGTGTCAAAATGGATTTTTATGTAAACAACCGATGATTTAGACCAATTTTCTAGAAAAGAGCTATTTTCCATTCCTAAAGACTCATGAATAAGTGTAGCTCATTTTGCAGTAAAAAAGGCAGTTCGAGATATGATCATCGTCAACTTAATAAATGAGGATATGTTGTCTGAGGACGAACTGGCCTCAGTCACACAGCCGAAAGGTCCTAGTATGGTTGCGATGCATTTAAATTTACAAAAAATAATACCTAAATTTTCAGAAAAAGAGATGGACCAATATTTTGAACAGTTTCAAATAACTGCACAAAACTGTTAAATTCCTGAAAATATCTGGTCTACCCTACTGCAACCAGCTCTGACTGGAAGGGGAGCAAAGTTTTTGTGTCCTTGAACGTGGAATAGCGCGGTGACTATAACCTTGTGAAACTCTTAATACTTAAGGCTTATGAATGCGTCCCAGAAGCCCACCGTAAAAAGTATAGGGATTTATGGAATCGGGATGGCCAGACTTATGTTAAGTTCCTCCAGGAAAAGGACCGACTCCTAGATAAGGGCTACACTCAACGAACACCGACGCAGACTTCAAACAGTTCAAAAACCTCATTCTGATGGAGGCGTTCAAGATATGTGTTCGTACAGAAGTGCGAATACATATTGTAGACCGTGGCGAAGGTGACGCACATAAGGCAGCCATCAAATCTCAAAGAACCCATTTGACACCAAAAAAGACAGGTACACTAAGACAGCTGCATCAACTTACAGTATACCTCCTCAAAATTCATACAAACTTGGTGATCCAGAAATAAATACAAAAGAAGCATGTGCCTACTGTAAAAAAGGACATACGGGTGATGAGTGCTGGAAAATCAAGACGAAAACTTAGAAGACCACACAACCTGGTACACGCACCTCCATACAAGTTTGAAATGTCAACTCAAATTGTCTCAAAGAAACACTGAATTCAATTATGTGCCAAAATGCACACTGGCTTAAGCAAACTCAATTTCTACACCCTTTATCTCACGCTGATTAATGTTACAGTATGGGGTTGAATAAAGTCTTGTGTCAGAAGATTACCCTTGTACTCCAAAACTAAAGTGAAGTCAGTTTATGTATGGAATGACACCATAATTCCTCCCAATACCCTTAAAAGTGTCCTTCCCCTGATCAGAAAGTCAAATAGAAACAATGAATTCAACTATACTCTAAAATTAACTTCTTGATTTGGAAATTTAAAGAAACATAAGGAAAGCCTCCCCAGTCTCCTCTACCACTAAATCTCACCTTACAAACTTACATAGGCCATGTATCCGTGTTACGTATCGTTATAACAGCAGAGAATTTAATCTCTAATTTTACTATATGGCAAGTTGATAAACAGTACACAACAAAGGCGATACCATTAATTGAATAGAATAATGAACAAACGATACCTAAACCTAAGGTCATTACAATTATTACTTTTATTAAGTTACTTTAAAATATAAACAAATCAAAAAGAATAAAAGCTGAAGCTATTGACTTACAGTATATAATAACTTGTCACGGTACAATGTTGAAGAAGGTGCACAATGTTGAACAAGAAACATACACACACACGGTCAATATTAATAAACCAACCTTTGTCTCGTATCGTAATGGCGAATCTCTATCCGTTCTGTTGACAGGGGTATATATAATCTTATCAAAGATCGTTTCTAGAACTGGGTTTGGCAGTGAATAAGTACCTCAGGCAATCTAGAATTTTCTAATGATTTTGTATTCTAAATTCTATAGATTGTAGACAAGGTCAAGGGAAATTGTTCATAATTACGTCACACCCAGTCTCGGTGCAAAACTTTGGTCAGTTAAAGTCCGTGTATGAGAAAACATGACGTAAACAAGACATTTAGGTTATAGGCAGTCTTCAATAATTTTCATTCATCACAGTCCTTTGCTTGATTGTCCAGTTGCATCCTTGTGTATCCCATACTTTGTGTGTCTGCCTGTAGGTCGCGTCCAGGGTTTCTTTGAGCTATATCTCCGGGAGGGCCATGCCCACCCCCGGGGAAAGCCAAGTGTCCCCCCGGAGCAAACATATGTCCAACAATAAATCAAATGGTACTGATGGCACCCCCCTCCCCCCCCCGAAAAATCTGAATTCCCCCCTCCCCCTCCCCCCCCCCGGGGGGGAAACTTCTGAAATAATCACTGGTCACGTCTTCATGTATTTTTAAGGCTTCCTCTATTTCTTTTCCCTTTTTGATATCATGTTTGGCAGTACTTCCAAACTCAAATCATCCGGTGGCGCAGGAGCTTGGGTCTGAGTGAGTTTGGGCCGCATCAAGCATTCCACAAAAAAGCGATTACACATTTAATGAATTTCAATTGTTATAATCTGCTCAAACTTTTTTAATACCTATTAAAACATTAAGGGTTCTCAATCAATTAGGCTTCACTTTCTTCTCCTATTCCTTGTTGCCAGAGACCTTAAAGCTTCTTACAACTGAGCAAAATTTGGCAAGGGCGAGGAAGCAACTAAGACCCTCAATATAGCTTATAGATGCGCATTGGTAATTTTGTCCCTGAATTTTGACTTGTTAAACTTCATAGAGAAAAGAGCTTTTCAAACTGAGAGGTACTCCCAAAGGGTCATATGATCGGCTTGAACAACCTGTCTATTTTTTTCATTCACCTCCCTGAACTTAGAATTGCATTGAAGATAAATAAGTTCCTTTTGAAGACCAAAACATAAAAATGGTGGGGGGGGGGGTATCTTCCACATTAATTAAGAAAGTGTCAGCAAAATCCTGAAAAGTGGCTGTGTGTTTTTTGAAGTCTGAAAAATGTGATCAAATATTCTTCCTGTATCTTTGCAATTGCACGAGTATACATACTTCTGCATGATGTGCCCGAGGCCATGAGTACTTTAGATATTGGGAAATAACAGAGGTTTCTCTGAAAACCATAACAAAAGTTTTGTGCAGAATTCCCTTATATTGTCATAAGTAGAACTGACAAGCTGACCCTGGTCTTGAAACTTCTTATTGAGTACATTCAGATCCTGTGTGATATCAACAAGAAAAGTCAACTCCATTAGGCTTTTGGGATCATTTAGTACAGGAACAACAACCCCTTCCTTTTCCATTACATGCTTTAATGCTAAAGTGTGTTTAAACAATAGGCAGGAGCAGGCCATATTGATAAAATATTAATGCGAAGTAAGAAGCCATTGTAGGGAGAATGAATTTTCATTTTTTATTTTAGAAAAGGTCTTTTTGACTAACCCTTTTTTAAAGTGAACAAACTGACAGGCTAGGAATTTCCCTCACTCGTACACATAAGCTAAGCGGCAATTTTAATAGGGATGCATTGACACTTTGTCAGATTGCTACAATTTACACAATTATGGTTGTGCATTATCCATTAACTGATATTTAAACTGCCTCAAAACTGTACATTTTAAAAAAGTTTTTTCTCATAAAATGCTAAACGAGTTTTTAAAAATTGTTCTGAATTTTTTAATGGCTTTTACCAGTATAATCAACGTCCAAACCTGTACAAACATAATAAAAAGGAATTAGACTAGTGTGTGCAATTTTACTGAAACTTTCGAGGAAGGTAACACTATATATATATGAGAATGTGGAAAACGCGCAGGCCACATTAACATTAGCGGGCCGCAAAATATCGTCTTATTGGCGGCAAATGGCCCGCGGGCCGCGAGTTTGAGACTGTTTTTTTTTGTTTTTTTGGTGATGCTACCTGGGTGTTTGAGGAGAATGTACCCTATCCACATCCATCTTTTCCTATAATGTATTCAGCAATACCCTCTGGTATGTTCCATCTAGTCAGTCTTGTTGGTGCCGGTGTTTAGCCATTTGATATTCAGGATCTTTTTATTGACAGTTTTTTTATGAAGATATGTACTTTGTGCGTACTGCTCGCTATTGTTCTACAAGTTTCAGCTCCATATAGTAGGACTGTTTTGACATATTTGAAAATTCTAACTTTGGTTTGAAAAGTCAGCTCCTTTTACTCCCATATTTCCTTTTATAACACAATTGCTAAACTAACCTTTCCGATTCTGACCCTGACATTAGCTTTGGATCCACCATTTTAAGTCAATGTTGCTGCCTAATTATGTGAAGGCCTCCACTTCTTCCAATGCATTTCCCACCAGAGAGATATGCTCTTGGTTAGCTTGGTTTACTAGTATGATCTTTGTGTTGCCTTTACTTATATAAATAAAAGCAAGATTCATTGGCTTCCTAGATTTTTTGCTCACACCCCGAGGATAAACGATCGATAATTTTGGTGACGAGAGATATACTACCTACAGGAGTAGCTACTATTAGTGTTCACATGGGGGAAAATATATTTTTGCCGCTCTCCTTTTCAAGATACAAGCTGTGCAGCTGTCTGAAAATGCCGCACATCCATAAAAAGAAAAACTGACATCTGGGTGAACAACGTCATCCTTCCCCTTTTCTACGCGTGTGGATGAGGCGTAGCTAGATTGTTTTGCGTCAGGTTTTATTTTAGCGCTTCCCCCCTCCCCATCAAAATTCTGAAATTAATTATTTTCAATCATCAAATACTATCAAATGCAAGCCCCTGCTAGTCTGCCCCCCCCCCCATTACAATTACGTATGCCCCATCTGCCACCGCTTAGCTACGCCTCTGGCAGCTTTCCACTGAAAAATTCCCACTGGAACCACCCCCCCTCCCCCAACCCCCCCGAAAATCTAAAATGCCTCTCGGGGAAAACATCTCAAAGCAAAATTTCTTGTGATAATATGTCTGGGATAAACGTTTCCTTGTAAGTCTTTTTTTTTCCAAGAAAAATTTCCTATTTCATGAGTCTTCAAGCATCCTGTGAAGCCTGAATTACAATACGATCCCATCTCGACTGTGGTTCTGTGTAACACCTAATCTTTATTCCCCATTCTACATTCTTTTTTTTACCTCACATAACATAATCATTCAACTCATTTCTCCAATCAATAAAAACATTTAAGTTTAAACATTCATGATAACTACTCACTGCGCCCAGTCGTACATCATAACAACACCACAGGCGAATATGATCACAAAGTTCACTCAAAACACACAACAATAATTGTCAGGCATACATGCAATCCTATAAATAATATATAAATATGTATATGCAATATATATAAATGATAAATATTTCGAATGAATTTTATTTCCAATAGAAAAAATTTGTCATCGTCAAAATGAAATCATCTTTAATTGTTCATCTGTGCAATTTAATGATTGGCTTGATTGAGCAGACCTTTCCAGGTAAACAAGTTTGTATACAGCTATAATGTCAGTGATTATAATTCCACATCAAGAAAACAAACACATATTTTATGTTATATATATCACTATGAAATAAGAAAAGATTAATGTGATTTTAAAAAAAAAGTACATTATGCACTATAATATTTAGTTAAAAACAGAGGCCCTTTAGTAGTCCTCACCTGTCTGTTAGTTGCAGTTCCACTTTATAACACGCTCTCTCCAGAATAGTCCAGAAATGGTTACATAACAAGCTAAATTTTAAGGGGCCCTTAGAAAAATAATGATGTGGCAATACGAAAGAAGAAAACGTAATGATCTCAAAGGCATGTCAGCCAACAAAGGCGAGTTGTAATTGTAGTGGTCACAAACCAGTGAAGAAAAGCCAAGGACATTTAACTTAGTAAGTTACATAAATTTATGTATTTATTTTTTTAATACAAAATGTCCCTTATGTGGCCATCCATATAGTACGTAAGCACTGAGGGGAGCGTGGAGGCCTGCTGATTTTGGATATTTTGGGTATGTTTGCACCAGGACCGCTCGACGTCAATTTGGATATAAATGACAGCAAAAAATGTGTACTATCTCACGGCGCCCTTTTGTGGAAGCAAAGCAACCCAGGTCAAGGCAATGTTTAGGAAAAAACAGCGCCTGAGGCCAGGTCGGAAAAAAAACAAACATCAAGATGGAATTTTCTTGTATTTTAATTCACTCTAAAACAACTAAATAAAGTCGATATTGGCACCCCTGTTGTTTGCGCCCGAGGTGACTGCATTCTTTTCCCAAATGCTTATGGCTCTGCCCGAGAGCAAAATGGTACAAAGAGTGACGTAGCGTATATTATTGGAACCAGTGGGCTCTCAAAACAGTCCACGGTGACAACCCATGACACCTTTCTTTTAATTCATATTATCTATAAATTATTTGATTCAGTTGGTGAACTTTTGTCATAGGGTGACGGGGAGAAAGCCGCTTCTTTGTACGCATTGGGATGGGCTGTCAAAAAGTTTGCTCTCAACATTTGGGAGGGGGTAGGACATGTGTATTTATTTGCGTATGTGTAACAGGGATTGCATCCGTTTACATGGGGTTGGCCATTGAAGCCATTGTCACGTAAAGTTCAAGAATGTATTCTAGGTTCATTACTTAAAATTATCTTCACTTGTCTAAATGTTTGCTGATAACACTTTCTTTGATTCTAACTTGAAGCCTGCACAACTGGATGGTTTGGATGGCCAGACTGTAAGTACATGTGTCACTGTGATACGATTGGCTGTGAGGACAACGGTGGCTGTTACCCTGGCTCTGTTTGCCAGAATCCATACTATGGGACAGGCTGTCAATATGGTAAGTAAAAAATGCTAATTAATTTTATTTTATTTCCATACCCCTTTTAACATTAGCTAAAATAAATAGATAAAATTATGAATTTTATAATTCATCAATGTCCAATTTAAAAAAAAAAAGCTGAACTTCTAAAAAAAATCGCATCTACACATTCTAATAAATAATTATTATTATTTTTTTTTTAAATAAAAGTTCTATTATAATTCAAGACTAAATCCTTTCCAAATCTTATCTAGCCAAAACTGGTTTATGAAATATGGGATTAGAAGATTTTGCTTATGTTTGCTTATTTAGTGGTATATTTTCAGCTTTTCAATGCTCCAATACCTGTTTAAACAATGTCAAATATCCGTGAAGACTATTTCTTTAATGACTCCGGCCACTAGAAAGTGACAGAATAGCCAATACTTTAAATACAAGTTACTATTTTTGGACATACGCCCAGTCTCATTTCAGAAGTCAGCCACTCATTAGGAAGCTAAAACAAAGAAGTTGACATTCGTACGACTACGTTATTACTGTATTTGAACATGTAATCTTGGCCAAGGGGCTTGAGTCTATTGTAAAAAAAAAATCTTAGCACTGTTCAATCACCAATTGGGTTTGATTATACAAGTTCATACAAGCAAGAAGAAATAATAAAAGATCAGCGTGCCCGTATAGTTTTCTAAGGTGTTCTTCAATGCCTCTGTGTAGTTTTTTGTTCTGTAGGATGATCTGAATAAGGTTTTAAAAAAGTGCAAAGAACGTAAAAGGAGGTTTGCAGAGTGTGAAAATAAGCAGACATTGATTCGAATTGATTGCATTAGAAAAAAGATGTAAAATTGCAAAGAATTAGAATCGTCCAGCCAAGATTGTATCATGACGTATCGACATTGGCGCACGCTTATCTCTCTGTCCTATTTATATATATTCATTTATTTTCAAGCTTTCTTGGTAGAGATTTTTTTTATATGTGAACTTTTTGCGTTTTGTGTGTATGTGTGAAAAATTCAAGGTCCAGCTATGGGGTGACAATGTTTAACTCCTCCACGGGTTATATGATTGTGATATGAAAAGAGCATTTCTAATTATTAGTTTTAATTTTTTAATAAGTTCTAAGAATTTAAATTTATTACGGTAGTGGACATTGTTCCCATTTCCATAGAGCCAGGCATTTATAGGACAGTGAACATACTGATAGAAAAGGGAACATAACATGTATAGTGTGATGAATGAAACGATTTGAGCATAAGACACCCAACTTACAATTTTCTGAGGCACCGTTGAATATTAAATGATTAAGTACTTTCATGTGGCTTGATAAAAATGTATAAATATGACCACCATTACGTTAGTCATTTAACATCCTTAACAAATGTATGTCGGGTTTTTGTATCTCTATAGCATTTATTTCAATTATACCCAGCCATATACGAAATAACCTAAAGGAATGCACTTGTTAGTCTAGAATAGCTGAGGTCTTAGGGAGTAAAAAAAATATACCGGCTACCTAATTCAGCCGCCAACTTTGTGTAATTTTCAAACTCGATTGTATAAACATGAATATTTGTTGTTTACAACTGCCAGAAGAAATCCCGAAACTAAATTAAAAAAAAACAAATGTTCATCACCATCATCTTTTAGATCCGGTAGCCAATTTGGAATATATCTTATGGCTATGGTCAGCGCATAGCAAATTTGTTCCCTCTGCAGACACACAATTGAGAACATAACTATCATCTTTTTTAATTCCCAACCTTGCCTACCTACCAAAAAATCTATACCAACACTAAAGACCGACCGAAAGTTATTTTCTGATTTCTCACGAAACCGAAACCAGGCCGAAAGTTAAAAATGACTTTCGGTCGAAACCGAAGGTGAAACCAAAAAAATGTTAGATATTTTGAAGTTCATTCACGCATACATGCTGCATACATCGAAAAATGATGTTGGGAAGTATCAAACTCATAATTCTGTTGTTTTTTTTAAAAATGAGATCATCAAAAATAATAATGAAAATTTTACCATTTTCGTATCTTTTTTCTACAAACAGATTTACATTTACCTAGGCTTAATTGAAAATTATTTTTTGGAAATAAATTACAAGTAGGTCATCAATCAGTTGTGTAGAGTTTTCGCCGAGCATTAGTCATATGAAAATACGCTGATAGCAAAACGTCAAGCAATAATGAATATCGGATTGACAGCCTACAGAAAGACGATCTGACGTCTGGTAGATGACCAGAAACCTCAATCACTTTCGACCAAAACCGAAATTAAACCGAAAGTTATGTTTTCAGTTTCAGCCGAAAGTGATCAAATGACAATTATCTTCACCGAACCCGAAATTTGGTCGGTCTGGAACCAACACATTAAAATTGTTTTTTTTCGTATTTTTGTTACTACAATATGTTATTTTTACAATGATTATACTGTTCATTTGGTGACATCCTATGAATTAGTTAAATCCCGATACAAAATATTAACTTTGCACGTTCATCACTTTCGTTATAAATCAAACCTCTACAGAAAAACAATAAGTGAAGATACGTCTTTTAATTTGCACTTATTGTTTTCTGCATAGATTTGAATCATAACGAAAGTGATACATTTATAGAGTTAATCTTTTGTATCGGGATTTGACTTATTAATAGGACGTCATCCAATGAAAAGCACAATCATTTTAAAAATAACATATTATAGGACCATCAATAAGAAAATATCTGGCAATATCTCCTTAGCACTTTGATAAAAATGTAATTGTTCAAAAATTATAATAAAATAACTAAAATTAAAATAAAACAATTAACATAATAATGAAATAACTAAAATTATAATGAAAATTTTAAAAAAGCAAAATATAGCAAAAATGATTAACATTGAAATAAAATAATTAACCTTATATTTAATACCCTTTCAGTCAATGTAGGTTACAACGAATCTATTGCTTTGTTAGATAATAATAATTCTACCTGCAATGACGGAAGCCCGGAGACATGGCGGCATAATTTGACCTACAGCTTTCAATTGCTTCATTTGAGTTTTAAAATCAACGACCAATGTAAGTAATGCTAGCGGTACAAAAAAAAGAAGAAAAAAAAAACAATTCAATTGACGATCATTTTATATTGAATAAAAATGTTTATTCACTTTGTCAATGCAATAATACAGTAATATTCACTTTAATTTGAGGAAGATGAATGGTCAACAAATAAATAAAAAATATAGATTTAACCGGGTTTTGATAAAAGAGAACCACAACTATTGAAGGATTTAAGGAGAAGCAGCATAAGAAGGGATCAGCTATAAAAACAGAAGAATAGGAACAATAGTAAAAAATCAATAGAAAAAAAAAGAAGTACATAATAAAGAAAAAGATAAAAAGAATCGATGGAAAATGTTGAAAAAGTTTACGATTGGAAATAGGAAAAAACAGCTTTGAGTCAAAAGTGAAAAAAAGGAAAATACTAACTTGAAGCGTAATAAAAATTTAGGAAATAGAAAGTATTGTATGATAGAATATGGCAAGCAGTAAGAAGGTAATGAGGGGAGAGACTGCAAACAGGCTAGCACAATAAAAAAGTAGAACAAAGTAGGGTTAAACCTGAAAAAAGGATCGCAACAACGCGTTTTCAAGTGGAGCCCTACTTTGTTTCACTCATTTTAAGCAGTAAGAAACATGCTCGTTTGGAAAGCCTGATCTCTCAAGGTGACTAATAGGGAACATTACCCAGACATCACAGGTACTGGGGAAAAAATACCCAGGGCAGAAAGAAATTAACATTTACTGCCTTGCTCAACTGCTGTCGGTAAAGGGATTCACAAAAACTAGTGATCTGTTTAAGAAGCAAAGCAATCGTTTCAGAGAACAACCTCAGCAGCTGTTGTGTGCTCACGTAAAAGAAATTGCAGTGGAAACAAAACATATTAAGAAAGCTAAGCTAACAAGTCTTGCAGATGAAAAAAAATAATTTAAGGCAAAAAGTCACTGCGATAGATGAGCGGAAATAAACACAGTGGGAAAAATATTTCTAAGTACGCAAGGGTACATTAAAGGGTTTTTAAATGACCCTAATGGAGGAAGCAATGAGAAATACGAGTTACCAAAAGGACGACCTGTATCATTGGTAAGCTAACTGGATATAAAATGAATAAATGACGTTGTCGGGGCATTGAATAATGATAAAGTCACAGAGAAAGTGCTGATAGCTAAACAGATCTGATAAAACTAGTTGAAAATGCATTGCATGGCCAAATAACGCAACCTTAATCCAGATTTTTTAAAAATCAAATTATAAAAATAAATAAGGTTCAGTGCTTATAAGAAAGCAAAGTTCACAAGAAGATATCACAACAGTATTATTCAAATTATAGAGGGACCTACCTTATTTACGTAATTACAAGGGAAAATAATTAAATATTTAGTGAAAAGATACTACAAGTGATACCTTCGTGGAATCAGACAACATTTATTGAACACAGATAAGATAATGTGACGAAATTAAATATCGCAGCTCATCAACTTAGCGAATGACAAACGACTAGCGAATGATGGCACAGACAAGAGAAATATATATGGTGCATCAGTGATTCTCAATTTTATTTTTTAAAATAATTATTATGTTCCGAAGGAGCACTATTCTAATATACAAATTTAATAAAAATCCATAACCTGATTACCAAGGCCCTGACGGACCCCATAAAACTCAAAATTTAAACGTTATCCATGTAGAATATTCTATTGGGTTGACGCAGGTAGTTGGATTTTCATTGACACCCTTTCGCTAAGGTTTCCTATGTGCTTTCCACCAATTGAACACTAAGCGGATCGGAGAACTCCTTGTCCCTAATATAAACTTTACATCTGGAGGTACAAGGCAGCATGGATGTCACCGTTTTGTCAACTACCACCCATCAGCTGCAGCTTTAAGAATAGTCGTAACATTTTGTCAAATGACACTGTGCCTAAGATTATTAAGCTTAAAAAAACTTCATTTTTTTTACGATAGTTGGCTCTGAGTAGGCTTAGGAGAGTTTGTATGTCTAAACGGACGCTTGCAACCTCAGCTGCAGACTGACATTTTGGGCAGACCGAGATGTGAGCAGATTGCGTTTGTGTAATGCCCGAGATTGTGGCCAGACTGCCTGGGGATCAAGAGAGACTAGCATACGAGTTGGCCGCAAGAGCGAATTAAAGGACATTGTATCAAAACCGGCAAGCACAAGCTTCTTATTGATAATTAAAATCTTTAGTTGTAAGCTGTTAGCCAAAAAAGTACATGAAAAATAAGTTAACCTGTTTTGAGGATTGTTCTCTTGTTCTTACAAAATAAAACTAAGTGATAAAATTAAGTGAATTATTTTTATTATTTTTACCAGCAATATGACGAAGTCTCAGAAGTTTCGCGGCAAACCTAGCTAGCCTCGCGGCATGTTAACTATATTATGTTATTATCATGCAATTGCTATTGGCAAATGTTAATTTGTCATATGTACTCTGACATCATAATGTGTTTATGTATCAACTTGGGATGCGCCTTGAAATTCTGGGAATGTTTAAGAATGATTTGCGTACAAAAATGTTGTCGTGTGCTCGTCTAGACTTAGAGCAGTATTTTTCAACCTACTAATATTGGAGCATCCTAAAGGAAATAATTTTATCAGGCAAGTGTGGTATATGCCATTAATCACAATGACCCTACCATGAAAACTGGAAACCTGCTCAATAATGGGAGAGTAGAATCCACGCAAAAATATACGGGGTTGGACAGGATAATGACGGATGAAGATTTCAGACAAAAAATGAAATGTATCCAAACATATTAGCAACAGTTAAAAGAGAGTGCCTGTGCTGAATAGAGAACCTTGAGAGGATGTTAGAATATAGAGGAGAAGAAGTGGTTTACAGACAGAAACCAAGAGGAAGAGGATTCACCGCGCGACCAAGAATGAGATAGACTGATAAATTGGTGGTCTGTGCATAGAGACAAGAGTCCATGGATCAGTCTGAATTGATAGTTGTTGGGGAACATTTCTGTTGGTATGAATTTGATATATTCTTCCAACATTAGCAATAAGCAAAGAAATGGAATTTGATGCTAATAACCATTTTTGTTTTGGTGAAAATCAATACACAATATACATGAAAGTCTTTGACTTTTTTGTCTATTCACTAATAGAGTGCCGTCTTCTTTGCCTGAAAACATATAAACGTTAAAAAGGTGATATACCACTGAATTAATCTTATCTAAATAATAACATTGCATAATCATATACATTTTACTTGGGAAATGGATACTAAGACATTGCGATTTTACATTTATTCTAAATGGTGCTCAAGCATTTTTTACCCTGTAAAACGTAAAGATCATGCCGAAAATGTTGATTCTGACTAATTAAGGTTTTAGTGAATAAAAATAATTGTGAAAAGTTAATAAACTAGAACATCTATAATGTGTATCATTTATATACATACAATTATAAATCTTATCTCACTTTCATTCACAGGTCCTTATTTCAAGAGTTTATCATTTGGTTTTGGAAATACCATAGTTGACCGTCGCTCCTTTTTTGACAAACAATGGTTTGACCTAATATACACATGTCGTATGTATGGCAATTCGTTAAGATTAAATACTGCATTTCCAAGATGTCTGTGTAATATCTATTTATCAGGAGGTAAAAAAAGTTCATTTTAACACTTTGGATACATTGTTTCCTGTTTTATTCGCTATTTTCTCTAAGATATTACTAAATTTAAGATAACTTTGTCTCATTCATTACTAATGGTCTTTTAAAATGCATTAGATATAATAGTTATACATGTAAAATGCTATCAATATTTTTTACAATGGTAGAATTTCCGCTACATTTTAAATATTCATTTTATTAAATTATTTTTGTAAATTATTTGTTATTTATAAGTTTGTATTTACAAACCAAGTTCATGCGGACTGCAGACTACATTCCATAGAGCACAGACTAAGCAATGCAGACTACAGATCACAGGCAGCACAAAATAGACTACAGACCACAGACTATAGACCACAGACAAAACAGACTACAGACGACATACTTAAGAACAATGACCACAGACTACATACCACAGACTATAGACCACATCCTACAGACCCCAGACCTTAGACTACAGACCACATACCACAGACTACAGACCACAAACTACAAACAAAAAACTACAGACCACAGACTATATACCACAGACTACAGACAACATACCACAGACTACACACTGCAGACCGCAGACTACACAATACAGACCACAGACTGCATACCACTGACTACAGACTACATACCACAGAATACAGACTGCAGATTACAGACCACATACTACAGATCACTGACCAAAGACTACAGATTACTGACCACATACTACAGATCACAGACGAGAGAACGAAGTTTCGGCTAGACATAAGATTTCATTGAAAAAGACAGGTACAGGATCATTGAGGCTGCAGTGAAATATTCTTTACAAAAACCTCGATAAGTTCAGCGCAAAACTGGACATGGAATTACGTAATATTGCATTTTTATCAGCTCATCTACAATCGTTTGTTGGCTCTAATTTAGCTTAAACTCTATGTGGGTGGGCCACTATAGCTCTTTAGAAACAAGTAGATAGAGCAGCAGTAAAAAAAAAAAGCATATCAAAGGAAGCATTATAGCAAGCATCCAACAAGTTCCAAACCAGCACTAAAAGAAGCCAAACGATTTTAAGGAATTGAAAGAAGAAAAACAGAACGAAGTCCCACTTACTGATGGTCTCACTACATGTGTTTTCAGGTTGATTGAAGATATTGTCCTGAACAGACTCAGTCTACACACATTGCTGACAAAGAGTCATTACTATTCCCCAAGATAAGATCTTCAATGTGTTGTCGTGGCTTCACACCACAAGAATTAACGGGACACATCTACAGCGGGCATTCATGGATAGCTTCAAAACTATTCAATACTTATATATTTGGTGCAGTTGCTGCAAAAATATTGTGTTTAATTTTTTTTCTTAATTAAATATAGAAAAATTAGCTTTCTTTATGTAAACAGCATGTTTAATATAAACCAGGTAGAAATCTTGCATTGAAAGCAACGACCATAGCTTCGACTATGGCTAAAAAAAGGGAGTTTTATTTGGCTGTTGATGGTAACAATTCTACATCTCAAGACAGTTGTGCGTCAACTAACCCCGAAACAAATCCTTGGCTACGAATTGTACTAGAGCACCCAGTCGACACATTTGCCGTACAGATATATTTTAAGAAAGGTAATAACAATATTCGTAAATTATATTACACTAGCTTAAGTCCGCAAAGCAATGGCGGCCGCCATTCATGCATCTCCCATATACCAAAGTTACTTAACAAGACATGCATTCAAGTAAAGCACTTTATCAATTTCCTTTTTGTGCTAGTTATGCCACCTCCACTGAACTCTATTAACATACTAATAAGACACCCGCATTTACACCCTAAATTCGTTAAACCATATACACGTAAAATGAAAGAAAGTAGGACTCACCAAAAGCACGCAGTATTATTTGTTTTAAAGCTCAGTTGTCACGAAATTGTAAAATAGTATCAGCTCCATCTGGTGGAGTTGGTGAAATAAGTAACATTGTGACATAAAAATGCGTTTATTTCGATTCTTTAGCATAAAATTGATCCAAAATTTCGTGTGCTGTTTGACATCCAGGAGATAACGAACATTTTGAAAAGTAAAAAAAAAAATTATATAAATAGTAAAAAAGTTAAGGGTACGAAATTTGAAACTTATTGAGCTGTAGATTTTTTTCAACCTACAACTATCGGGGCATCTATAAGCGACCTGCATTCTATCAGACCAGACATAATGCATGTAAGTGAGACAAACAAAAAATCCACTTTGTCTATCCAGATCAGATCTCTCCAGTTCGCAGACCACGGACCAGCATCGGTCCACGAGGTTTACGTTTCCGGTCTACAGGACATAAATATTTGTGGTCAAATAAAAATAAAATATATTAATACATTAATTCAAAATAAAGATAAGCATATATCAAAGTACTTTCATACTCCAGTTACGTGAACTGATATATATAT
>CAXITT010000017.1:1658231-1695799 GCA_964033795.1 Lymnaea stagnalis
TGTATATATATATATATATATGTATATATATATACAGGAGCTAATATAATAGGTGTTTACCAGGAAAACATCAACTTCTAAAGCTTTCAATTTAACAAAGAAATTAATCAACAAATAAATAAACAACTACTACATAGTATAAATTATAACAATTAGTTTATGTCCTATACAAACACATTTAATATAACATTTGGAAACCTTTCGTTCCCCGATGGGATCCCAATTCCAGTGGGATATCAATCGGATCATGTTTTCCGGTGGCATCCCATTTTGATCCCGATCTCGTTTGGATCCATATCCCGTCGTTATCCCGAAACCCTGTGGGATCCCAATGCCATTGGATCCCGATCCCAGTGAGATCATATTTCCGGTAGGATCCCGGTCCCTCTTACACCCATTTGTGGAGGGATCCCGATCCCTTCGGTATCCCGTTACCATTGGGTTCCAGTTCTGATGGCGTCTTGATCACTCTGGGAGATAGGAAGAAACTATAAAATCAATCAGATTAATATTAGAGTTAAACTTTAAAATCAGTCACATTACGATCTGTAAAAATGCCATAGATCTAGCCCTTTTAAATAATTGAACTTTCTAGAAAAGTCTAAATCGGAACTAAATAGATTTGATATTATTAATTTTAAATGCAATACGGACTAAGAAGAGCAGTGCTACAATGTTAGCCTTAGATTAAAATCAGGTTTTTTTCAGCCAAATCTCCGGGGGAAGGGGGGGGACCCTTCCCCCCAGGAGAAAGTCAAGTGTCCCCCGGACCAAAAAAAATGTAGGCCTACAACAATAAAACAATGCATATTTTATTTTTAAAATACCAAATTATCATTTTTTTAACAATTTTAAAAAAATTACTGGTGTCATTAACCGATTACAATTAGTGGAATCTATGAAATATCGCTACGCTCGAAATATTTGATGATCCGTATATATCCGGCTAATCTTCTTAGAAGCTTACGTTATCTGATTAAAAATATCGCAGTATTCCGAAAATTTGCCGATTATGAGGCGAAGTATTAATTCCCATTCACACTTATCTGGATTTTTTTTTTTTTTTTTTTTTTTTTTTTTTTTTTTTGCAAACTCACAAGTTTAAGATTTTCATAACACAGTATTTAACTACATTTGCTTCAATTTTTAGGTCAGTAATTTTAATAGAGTTCCCACTATCAAATATGAGCAATATTTCATGTTTTCAAATTATATTTGATAATAAAGGCATGAATATTAAACTAGGGAATGGTGTTAATAACAAATTGAAAGATGACATCATGCTTTGAAAAATAGGAATATTGTTAGCAATAAGTTTTTCGTTCAGCTATCTGTCCGGGAGGGCACGCCCCCCCCCCCCCCCCCCCCCCCCCCCCCCCCCCACTTCCTCACTCTCTCTCTCCCCGTCACGCCCCATTATAAAGTCATCACTCCCTCACACTCTCACTCCCACACTCCCTCACTCCCTCACTCTCTCCCTCCCCGAAGCACAATGGGTACATAATATAAGTAAAATATATTTTTTATATTAAAAATAATAATTGCATAGTAACTGGTGCCTTTAACCAATTGCAATTAGTGTAATCTATGAAATATCGTTATAAAATGATTGTATATTTAAGGCTAATCAAGTTATAGTATTCGGTTATAAAGATCGCATTGAACGCCATAGTCTTACTTCCTGTTGTTCACATATATCGCTCTTTTTATTTATTTATTTTTTGTAACTAAACAAGTTAAAAGACTTAAATGACACTATATTAAAATGCATTTACATACCTATAAAGGTCTACAATTTTAATAATAGTTAGTCAAGTATTAAACATGTACAATCTGTTTTCAAATTATATTTCATCGTAAAGGCATGAGTAAAAAATGAGACATTATTTTTTTTTTTCTAACTTAGAATTGAAAGGGCGCAAAGAAATAGTGCGCTCTTCATCAATTACTATTAAATCAAAAGTGTTTTTGTTTTCTTTAAATGCGCTACCCTTTTTTTAAAAAGTTTCCTGAATAACAGAATTTTTGTTAAAATACTTGGCCGCTGGCATATAAATTATTATTAACTTCCCAACTGCTTTTCTCCTTTCAATGTCAGAATAACAAAGAAAGTACCATATCCATTGCATTGCCATCATTTTTTGAAAAATATTATTAAATTTATTTTAGATGAGAATCCAGGAGAGAGATAAGAATTGTTTTTATTTTTTTTTTTGGTGAACTATCATTTCGACTATCATGCCAACTCCCTTTATTTTTTTTTTGGTGAACTATCATTTCGACTATCATGCCAACTCCCTTTATTTTTTTTTTTGTGACCTTTCTTTTTTACTTTTTTTCCAACTCCCTTTTTTTTTTTTTTTGGTGAACTATTCTTTCGACTATTTTGCTATTTTCTTTTTTTTTTTTTTTGGTGATTTATCATTTCGACTATCTTGCCAACTCCCTTTATTTTTTTTTTGGTGAACTATCATTTCGACTATCATGCCAACTCCCTTTATTTTTTTTTGGTGAACTATCATTTCGACTATCATGCCAACTCCCTTTATTTATTTTTTTTGGGTACGTGTTTTTAAAAATCGTATTCCTAATTGGTCTATTTAAAATGGATTCTGTGGATTTGAGAAAGATGTTTTTAAGTATAGTGAAGATGCAATTTAATAAAGTTATAGAAGTTTGAATTCCAAATACAAATTTCAATCTACTCAATATTGGGAAATGTATACTTTATTTTCATACAAATTTCCTTTACATAAAATCACAAATTAATAAATATAATGTCTTCTGTAAACAGCTCATGTCTTCTTAAAATAGTTATGCCGCTCATATGCAATTTATAAAAATGACCAGTTTTCAAAACCCAAAATAATGTATAGACCTTTCATATAAACCTGTTTTTTTACTCTGGTAAAATTAGGACATATTTAGAAAATTTAATCTAAACATTATAATTAAAGTAAGTTTTTTTTTTTCCACTTGCATTTATCATATAAAAATTGTTTGCAGTGTTTTTTATTGATGGAACCCTTTTTAATTGAATTTTTTTTTGGTTGAAAATTCATTTATTATTTAAGTAGCTTTTTCTAAAAATAATGTAGATACAAATAAAAGCCACATTTATTTTTGTAGTTAAGTAATAATTTTAATTTTGTTTTTGCAAAACACAAGCAGGTCGTACTATTTCCGTTTTGACAACCCTGCATGGAAAGATGATAATTAAGAAAATATCCTCATCACATTTTTAACCCCCTAAAATATCCGAGGCATCCTTCAGTCGTAGGTAGGGGTTGATGGGCGATCACGATGGTTCTAAGGTTAAGTGACACAATACCCGAGGCATCCTTCAGTCGTAGGGGTTGATGGGCGATCACGATGGTTCTAAGGTTAAGTGACACAATACCCGAGGCACCCAGCAGTCGTAGGGGTTGATGGGCGAACACGACGGTTCTAAGGTTAAGTGACACCTAAATTTTTAACAGGGATATCTTTCTTTCCTCTCCAATTAAGTGTGGAATATTGCAAATCTAAATTCAGATATATCAAAAAGGAATTTTTTGTATTTTGAATTTATCAACAAATTTCTGGGGACTATAATGATTTAAAGGGCGAGAATAATCTGGTGCAAATCGTACCCTCAAGATTGACATAACAAAAGTGAATATAGTTTACGTCCCACTGGTGCAAAATTTAAGATGTCTTTGGTCATTATTATGGTCAATTTTGCCATTTCCCAACGGAACGTTTGAAATGCCACCTCAAAATTGTCTGAAAGAAACAAACAATTCAAGTCTGCGACAAAATAATGCAGCCCTGCATTTTGATTTTATACTTAGAAAGTTATTGGTTTCACGTTTATTTATTTATTTAGGCATTTTTTATATAGCGCTTATCGAGGAGTTTATAAAATTTTATCTAGAATGGTCCAGAAATTTTTATACAGTTTTACGAGGATATATAAATTGATGTAAAAGCTTATTGCAACGAAAATGAGATCCAGGAGTAAATTAAACCCACCGGTAACGCAAAAAACACGCGGCAACTCCACTGGCTTCCAATATCCTCTCGCATCAAATACAAGTTTGCCAATCTATGCTTCAACTCGTATCGAGATACCACCGGGATCGGCAAGACGACGGGATTGAGATCATACCAGATTGGGATCCGGAGGGATTGTTATCCCACTGGGAACTAGTATGCTAACGGTAGCGGGATATCGAAGGGATTAAAATCCCACTGGGATCGGAATACTTATAAGTCTGTAGACTGTAAAGATTCCTTCGTTTCGAATGCTATTCCGGCAAATGCCGGGTATTTCCCTGGTATCCACTGTATTGATGATAACAACTGGTTTATTTGATCGCAGAGAGAGAGAGAGAGAGAGAGAGAGCGAGAGAGAGAGAGAGAGAGAGAGAGAGAGAGAGAGAGAGAGAGAGAGAGAGAGAGAGAGAGAGAGAGAGAGAGAGAGGTGTGGCTGTAATGCAGGGTTTTCACAACATAATAACAGAGGATGAGGAATAGAAAAAAATACTTGCTGCAAGGCGTACAGGAGTGTCGTAGGGCATTACCTGACTGCAAGAAAACAAAATTGGACACGTAATTTTGGACATGAAGAGATAGCTATGTATATTAATAACGCCTCTTCATTTTTCAATTCTAATATTCAATTTTACGCAGTAGGAATATTTTAAAATACGTTTTAATTGTCAACACTATAATAATTAACCTCTTCGTATATGCAAGTATCTTGCGGAAAATTCAAGGCTACCTCTAAATGAGATTAAAATTCACAATATGTACATAAATTGTTTTTTTTAATGTTGAATATATTTGCATATTTCAGAAAACCCTAATGAAAATGAACAGATACATGGATTTTCCCTTTATGGAACTTTCATAAACAATACAGAATATTTAATGTACACAGAGACTAGCAGCAAATTTCAAGAAATGTACAAGATTCCCTTCGAGCTTGCACATTCACCTTTCAAGAGTTTCACGCTTTCTCTAAACAATAATGAGAGCTCTCCAGCATCGTTGAGAACTCTCTCCGTTTGTGAGTTTGAGGTTTTTGGGGGTAAGTAATCTATTTAGTATTGATTGATTGTACAAAAATAGCATGATGAAGTTTTTTTGTTAAAAGATTATATTAAAAAATAATAATTTAAAGGTGTAATTTCTAACAAGAGAAATTAAACAAAATTACTTTTAAAATCAAAAAAAAATTTTAAAAAAATAAAAAATCAACATTTAACATTTTCTAAATAAATGTTTAGCCCAATCATTTAAAAATTACATTTTCTCACCTCTTTTAACTTCAGATTAAATTCCCAACATTTTGTTAAAAATGAATTACTCTAAGGTTTTCTTTTTTTCTTTGGTTCCTCCTCAGTGTAACTTTACTAATACAGCAATTACTTTCATAACGTATATTTGTATCGTAGTTCACGAAATCCCACTTCTACTAGCTTTTTGATGGTATCTCAAATATATTTCCGAAACTGTCATCTTTATTAATGCAGCCTCCGTAACTTACATAATGTAAACAGGGGCTTAAATAGAGTCTGTTTTTCATTCAGAAATTTAGAAGTTCAAAGACACTCCTTTAAACGAATCCGGTAATGCAAATAACAGAAGACCAGTCTCTGTAGCATCAGGGGGACTAAAGTATTTACCTTGTTCAACTCAATTAATTGGAATGATTAACCCCTGGCTTGTCTAGAGTCAATAAAGTCCACGTCAGTCCCAACACGTGGACGGTCTAGAGTCTCGACTGTCCACGTCTGTCCCAACACGTGGACGGTCCAGCGTCTCGACTGTCCACGTCTGTCCCAACACGTGGACGGTCCAGAGTCTCGACTGTCCACGTCTGTGCCGCAATTCCCTTGCTTGAGTCAAAATGCGTTGATCATCGCTAAATTAAATTATCGCTTTCATCATTCCTCAAAAAAAAATAAAAAAATTAATACATATATGTATAAACAGTTAACTCCTTTGGTCTAACAACTTATTTCGTCATTCTGGCTTCGGAAAATTTACTAAGATGAACAAGATTTTGCCTGACGTAGTAAAGTAGCGAGTCTTTGATTAAGATGAACAAAGTTTTGCCTGACCTAGTAGACTAGCGAGTCTTTGGCTGAGATGAACAAGATTTTGCCTGACCTAGTAGACTAGCGAGTCTTTGACTAAGATGAACAAGATTTTGCCTGACCTAGTAGACTAGCGAGTCTTTGACTAAGATGAACAAAGTTTTGCCTGACCTAGTAGACTAGCGAGTCTTTGACTAAGATGAACAAGATTTTGCCTGACCTAGTAGACTAGCGAGTCTTTGACTAAGATGAACAAGATTTTGCCTGACCTAGTAGACTAGCGAGTCTTTGACTAAGATGAACAAAGTTTTGCCTGACCTAGTAGACTAGCGAGTCTTTGGCTGAGATGAACAAGATTTTGCCTGACCTAGTAGACTAGCGAGTCTTTGACTAAGATGAACAAGATTTTGCCTGACCTAGTAGACTAGCGAGTCTTTGACTAAGATGAACAAAGTTTTGCCTGACCTAGTAGACTAGCGAGTCTTTGACTAAGATGAACAAGATTTTGCCTGACCTAGTAGACTAGCGAGTCTTTGACTAAGATGAACAAAGTTTTGCCTGACCTAGTAGACTAGCGAGTCTTTGGCTGAGATGAACAAGATTTTGCCTGACCTAGTAGACTAGCGAGTCTTTGACTAAGATGAACAAGATTTTGCCTGACGTAGTAAAGTAGCGAGTCTTTGACTAAGATGAACACGATTTTGCCTGACCTAGTAGACTAGCGAGTCTTTGACTAAGATGAACAAGATTTTGCCTGACGTAGTAAAGTAGCGAGTCTTTGACTAGGATGAACAAGATTTTGCCTGACGTAGCAGAGTAGCGAGTCTTTGACTGAGATGAACGAGATGTTGATGCACGTAGTAGAGTAGCTAGTATGTTACTAAGATAAATGAGATGTGGCAGTGCGTAGTAGAGTAGCTATAGTCTTTTACTAAGATAAATTAGATGTGGCAGCACGTAGTGGAGTGACGAGAGTTTATGACACTTGGAGGGTCCTTTACTTTGCCAACATTAAATTTAAAAAAAAAAATTAACAACAATGAAACAATCAGAAAGCAGATCAAAATTAAGCCTTTAAAGTGTATAAAAATTGAAATGCCTTATATACAAATGTGTTAATATGAAAGTTATAATGATTATGGTAGAGGCTTATACGACAATGGACCTACAACAATGCGTTTTACTTTGTTGCTATAAAAGTTGTTGTTTTTGGTTGTTGTTTTTTTAAAAACTAATTCCACTTTTAAAAATATAATTAAAAATGTTAAATAACTAATGCCCTTTTCATGTTAAAAGCTTACCACTGATACAGGACAAATTAGTTGTTGTATTTCAAGCAAAAAAAAGAAGAGAAATTTGGTTGAGGTATACTCAGAACATAGATGAAAGACTAAAAAATTATCCTAAACATTAAAATAAATAAATTTATAAGAGTCATATTTTTAATGAATCTAGATAGATAAAGATTCTACCATAATAACAGCACATACTTTTGCCATAAAAATCGAAACATAATAATTTGTTTCTATATTTTTATATTGTTTAAAGAAGTAATTGTCATATTTTATATTTTTGAAACAATTAGGTACGTATTCAAAAGTGTCATGATCAATTATGAAAACTAAGCATAGAAATTTTGCGAATAACATAAATTAATTCTAGTAATAAAAAATATCATACCTTAATGAGCTACTGCAAAACAAGGATGGCCTTCCCCATAACTTTTGAATAATTTATACTACTATTATCCTTCTTGTGGCTTTTTAAGCTTCCACAGTACCTCAGTGATCTGTTCTTGTGCCTTCGATATCCGCTTAGCATCCATGGCAATAAAATAGTCGAATGTTAACTGACCATCGGACAGCTGCAGAATTTTTAGAGGTACATCCAACACTTAGGATCCATCGTTGAAAGAAGCATATTCAACTCCATTATTGACAGCTATTTAACCATGGTATTTTGTCTTAGGGCACATAAATGGAGAATCGATCAATAGTATAATTCTCGTTTGGTTTTATCACCTGAGTGTGTCTAGTAGTTTTTTTTTTTGTTCGATCAAATTCACTCACTAAAGACATAATTATAATCATAGTCACTTATGTCTATGTACCAAAAGAATCCATAAAAATTTTTCATAAAATTTAAATGAAATTATTTATTTATATGGATTTTACAACACTTCAAATTGGTTACATTAGTTAAGGAGATTCGAAACCTTTGCTAATAATTTATATCTAGTTTCTATGGAATATCGACATTGGCGTCTCGTGATGCCTGACGTTCATCATAATAGTTGATTGCTTTGAAAACTAATTATGTGATCAGACTGTTAAGACTTAAATTTATTATCATAAATGGTTTTGATGATCTGGCTTGATCAGTCAATTCGGGAGGTCTCTTCAAATTTGGAAATGGTTTCTCCAGTCCTCTCCGTTGCTTCTCAGGGCTGGAACGAAAGTGGACGTCACAGCAGGATGGTGTTGAACAGCTTTTCCCTTTTAAGTTGTGATATGTGGACTTTCCATTGGTGTGTAGTGGGTGTTGAAACCTATAATCTCACGGTACTGTCAATGCGGCCAATGGCTTGTCTTTCCGGATGAGTACTGGGCAGAGTTTTTGAAATTCTCGCAATAGGGAAATACTGCGGTCGTTTCATGCAATACGTGAAATGATACACGAATTAGCAATAGAGCAACTTTTCCAATAGTCATAAACTGAAGTATCCCCTTCCAACTGCAATGATTTCATATCGAGCCATGTAAGGGGACATGAGCTTTGAACACAAAGATCCAATTTTTAGTCTTTACCATGGTTGGCGCAAGCATGTACGGCCAGCGTCAACGTCGGGTACAGGACATTTTCAAACATAATCTGACAATGAATTTCAAAATCTTTAAGATGGCATGAAGTCTTCACATAACTAATTCTCAAAAAGGCCATCACGTGTCTAAGTATAGAGATGAATGGCGATCGTAGTGTAAAATGTAAAAAAACACTATGTATTATACATATTCTTTTGTATGGGAACACCACACATTTACATGATCAAAACAAACTTTAAATATATGGTGATAAAATGTTTTCAAAAAAGGATTGAAATAGAAATGTCTTAACAATTAACTAGGTTAGAATTTCCCGGCTTTTGATATATCTTTAGGATAGACAATGACGTAGACAATGTTGCAGCATGTACAAAGGAAACCGTTGCGTATTTGAAAACTGCCCTTTCAGAAACGTATGTGTTGAGACTGGACGACAAAAGGGCAAGTGTTGGAACGGCTGCGTCAACATGGCTTGGTCCCAAAGTGGGAGGGGGCAGCGTTGATACGACTGCGTACAAGGAAGTCTCTCAGATTTTTATCCAGTCTGAAAACAATGAGAGGTGGGGAAGAGAAAATTTCTCGTGTGTCGCTGTCTGAAAGAAGCATAGAGTGGTGTTAAAGAAAAACACGTTTAGCTATCCTTAAACTTGTGTGCACCCGCTGTCAGATGACGTACATAGGGAAGAGTGGACGCCGCCTCTCTGATAGGTGTACCAACCACCTTCGTAACATTACACGAGATAAAAAGTGTCCCGTCTCCAAACACTTCAATAGTAGCGACCACCAGGGCAAGACGGACTTTTCAATAAGTGCGATAGTTGCTAGCACGAACACGTCCAGCCAGGTGACTTTGGAACACAGGCTTATCCTAACTTTGACGCCCCGTGGGATGAATGTCACATCTCTTTTCACAGCTTGGCCCTAGCTCCGGTCAACGTCCTGACCTATCGCAGTGGATTTTTTTTTCTCCTCATTTTTTTGCTCTTCCCTATTTAATCTCTCACTCATTTACTTTCTGACACATTTCTTTTGCTGCCCAGGGATACTACTTTTAAGCTAAGTGCTATTTATTATTGTTATTTTCATACCGTTTTTTCTCTTGTTTTTTTTCGCTGACGGAGGCTTTCTGCCGACACGTTCGTGGTTTTGTTGCGTCCTTTTTTTTTTTTTTTAGGTTTAACCCTACTCTGTTTTTTTCATTTTTTTAGGTAATATAAGGTAAGGGTGGTCTATAGCAAGGTGTTCTATAAATATCACTGTATTGGAATTTGAATGACCAGCGAGATATACTTTTTAGTTTTGTTCTTTTTTTTTTTTTTTTTTTTTTTTCGTTTTTTCTCTTGTTTTTTTTCGCTGACTGTGGCTTTTTGCCGTTACTTTTGTTGTTTTGTTGCGTCCTTTTTTTTTTTTTAGGTTTAACCCTACTCTGTTTTATTCATTTATATAGGTAATATAAGGTAAGGGTGGTCTATAGCAAGGTGTTCTATAAATATCACTGTATTGGAATTTGAATGACCAGCGAGATTTTATCACAAATATAAAGCATATTTTATTTTCAAAGATTTTTTTTTCAATTTCAATGAATACTGCAATTCGCAAAAAAGAAGGATCGTTGTTCGAAACAATTATTTGGAAATCCTTCATTGCCTTAAAGGGATTAATTTATGAAAAGAAAAAGTTGTTCGGTTCTAAATGTTGTCTTACCCCCTCCATTTAAAAAAAAAACCATTTCTTATTAATGATTTAACCTCAACTAAAAAAATAATTATGAAGAATTGAATAAACTTTATTTGGATTTCAATGCTAAATCAAAAATCTATTTTGTTCCATGATTCTCGCTGTTACTCCCCGCTTCCTACACCACTGGCTATTATTGTCCCAATGTACATGTATACAGTTTCTTACCTACATACATATTATCATGCATATATGCATGTCTACACAGATACCTTACACGATGCTTAAGATTGTTTTCACTCACTGAAAGAAGTATATGATAAGATTGTATTCTGAGCAACGCCTTTAGAACAGGCCTGCACAACTCAAAATATAAGGCTGGCTGCAATACTTTATGAAAAACTTGTGGGGGGCGAAAAAAAAATAGGACAGGGGGAAAGCTAATAAGCAAATAATAATAGAATATTTCGTTGTTTCGAGGGCCCCAAAGTGGACGCTAGCAGGCCACATGGGGCACATGGGCCCTAAGTTGTGCAGGCCTGCCATAAAAGATGGACAATGTACATGTTTACAGTTGTTGTTTTTTTCACCACTCGCCAAAACGAATGGCTATAAATTGTATCGCTATTATACTGCTTACTTCTTTTCCCAGAATGCATGCAAGGAATGTGGGGAACAAGATGTAATAACACCTGCTCGAATTATTGTGAGGACAATTTTTGCTTCCCAATGCATGGATTCTGTTACGGCTGTCAACGTTTAAGATGGGGATACACTTGTAGTAATGGTAAATGAAAACAACCAGTTTTTGATTGTGAAGAGTCAAGAAATATGTGACATTTTATTTCTTGGTTTAATTTAATTTTTTTTTTTAAATTGTGTGAGATTTTTTGGTGGCGAGGGGGCTATACAGGTGAGAGATTGATTTATGGCTATTACGTTCAACGTCATATCATATGAAGGTCACCATTCATCATTTTATTGTCCATAAAGTTTAGATTTAAATTGTATTTATTAACATTTTAAAATAAAGTTGTTTTAATGCTAATAAGCCAATAAATAGCAGTGAACACTAATGTATTTTTGGTATCTTAATTCAACACTGAGTTAGTTCACTATACGACTTTATCACAAGGTGGGCTGTGCTGTCTTCTATTTTTCATTGCTTTTTGAAAAATGCCTGTCTCACCTACAGCCTGCGTATGAAGTCAAAGCAGCGTGCAAAGCAGCTTTCCATTTGTTTGTATTTGATCACACTTTGAAACTCTGTCGTAGTGATGCTCATGTTGACTCTCATGTACCGTGGATTCAAATAGTGTCTTCTTATTGTTGATGATTTTAAATGTGCAATCGACTCAGACAAGAACGCTGCTTGTCTTTGTCACTAAGCTTAAGTTTCAATATTTCTCTACGCAGTTCTCAGCCTTTTAAATAGCAGCTAAACTAATTGCGAGACCAGCAGTAGCTGTCTTATCAAATTTGAGGAAGGACATGTATCATCAAATGAATGTGCAACGAAACAAAGGACATGTATCATCAAATGAATGTGCAACGAAACAAAGGACATGTATCATCAAATGAATGTGCAACGAAACAAAGGACATGTATCATCAAATGAATGTGCAACGAAACAAAGGACATGTATCATCAAATGAATGTGCAACGAAACAAAGGACATGTATCATCAAATGAATGTGCAACGAAACAAAGGACATGTATCATCAAATGAATGTGCAACGAAACAAAGGACATGTATCATCAAATGAATGTGCAACGAAACAAAGGACATGTATCATCAAATAAATGTGCAACGAATCAAAGGACGTGTATCATCAAATGAATGTGCAACGAAACAAAGGACATGTATCATCAAATGAATGTGCAACGAAACAAAGGACATGTATCATCAAATGAATGTGCAACGAATCAAAGGACATGTATCATCAAATGAATGTGCAACGAAACAAAGGACATGTATCATCAAATGAATGTGCAACGAATCAAAGGACATGTATAATCAAATGAATGTGCAACGAAACAAAGGACATGTATCATCAAATGAATGTGCAACGAAACAAAGTTACATTTATGCGCCAAGCAATCTTTTTAAATCGGCCTGAAAATTCATCGGGTAACTTTTCTAACGATAATGCTCAGATTGCTTTAGAAGTCATGTGATAGTGGCAGCAGAAACATCGATTCGTCCTTTCCTCTCAAATGTCTCACTGTAACAAAGTTAAATGTCATTGGTTCCAATCTTGTTTTCTGTGGGTTCTGTGTTGTCAGTGACTCAAAAAGTACGCTTATAAATAACTATTTAGGATCTACATTGTGATTGGGACAGTGTTTAGCTAGATTCTTAATTTTTCTTTAATATAAACATATGGCATTCTAAATTATTTTAATGACCAGGAAATGATTTGTACATCTTTAATACTACTGTTACCGTAAAAGTAGCATACTTTTTTTTCCACGTTTTTAAACATTGTTTCCTCAAACCCTATTTGTTTAAATTATGTACTAATTAAATTTTAATATTTAAGTTCAACAGAAGAGGTTAAAATTATCTTGGTTAAAATGTTTACTTCAATCAGAATGTTTTTTTTTTTTTTTTTTTTTTTTTTTTTTTTTTTTTTTCAAAAATTTTTTTTATTTTTTTTTTTTTTTTTTTAAATTTTTTTTTTTATTAGAATTTTTTTTTTTTTTTTTTTTTTTTGATTTTTGTTTCATGTCCAAAACTAATTTCAATCATTTTATTTATTTATTTGATAAATATATTTAAAATTTAACATTGTAGAAAGGGGAACATTACTAAGAATAATTGAATGGAAATGTTTTGGTTTTTTTTTTTAAATGGTGGTATTATATTCATTACTGACTTCTAATTCACTCTTTTAACAAATTATATTCTTGAAAGTGTTTTCAATGAATTCACCTTTACTTTCAAACGATTAGTGATGTGCTTGCTTACACTAAGTTCTAGGCTTCGGTAAATAATGGCGGAAAACCCTTTCATCTTCCGTGATTAATTGTAATTTTCGTTCGAGGCTGAAATAAATTATATTTATTTAATCACAAATGTAGTTTTTCAAAAGAGTCTTTGGAAATTATTATTATTAAGTATCTGATCAGATCGCTCAATCAATTCTGGACACAAGTTTTGCTCAGGAAACCATGTTCAGTATCCCCAATTTTTAAATTATTTGAGATACATGCAAGAATTATCCTATGAGAAATGTGATTGTTCAAGGATTAAATTAATATACGTAAATGTCGAGTGCAAAACAGGCCTTCTCGCTAAAAGCAGATAAAGATGGTACTCTTTTTTAAGAGCACACCTTCATAAAATATAGCCCACTATTAGTTATCACAACAGAAACAAGCCGAATGTGTCCTTCGATCTTAATATTGCGTGCAATTTTGTGTTAGTATTATAAAAAATTTCGTTCATACAACAAAGGGGTAATTTAAATACATATCTCAACCTGGGAGTCGCACGACCCATTCATTGGGGTCACCTCAGACCAACTAAAAAACACATATACTCTACAGTTATAAGTATCAACGAAAAATATCTTGTGGTTGGGGTCGCCACAACATGAGGGACGGTATTAAAGGTTCGCGGCATCAGAAAGGTTGAGAACCACTGCACTATATAGTAAAATAAAATGATGCCTTCAAATAGAAATTTGCCACAAAAATGAAGAAAATTTTAGCCTATGAGTGTGAACTGAGCATTAGCGCATAATTTCAAGAAGAGTTTCGAGTGAGAAATTGTGATAATCTATTTATCCAATTTTTTCTTTTTAGTAATTAGTATATAATTTTTTTTGTTTTATGGTTTTCTTCCATAATTATTAACCATTTTTTAATAGTGCATAATAAATAAATAAACCAATAATTAAGTTTTGAAAATTTGATAAAATATTAACCATTTCAACTTTTCCCTCTTAAAATGTACCTAAAATTTATGTTAGCAACGTTTAGTAAGTTTCCTTGCAATTCTTTAAACCGTCGCTAAGGACATAAGTTGTATTTGACAGTAGTACAATATTGGCACAACTAATTACTTTGAATTGTATTTGTCTGAATATGTTAATACCATTTTTTAAATTTTTGGAATAATTTTAAAGGGATCATTATTAACTGCTAGAAATTCAGTATCAGTCTGTGTTTCATCATATATATATATATATATATTTCAGCATTACCTGATACAATGTATACTATGATGTACAAAAATTGACGCTTGTGATAACAAATTGTGATAATTCCATTGTGATTATTGTTGTATTTAATTAAAGGCAAAATATTAGCCTGAATATTGGATTCAAAAGAACTGACAATGCCGGTTAAACTTTCTAGTGAATTTTGATATTGTCTTCTTCCCGAGGGAGGCTCCCGACCTCTAATGAATTGTTGGTGATTATGATTAGGTCAACCTATCCAATGTTATCTCAAAATAATAAACAATTATCTCAGCTTCGGGTGTTAAATATTTCAGCTGCAAAGTAACTCAAAATCATTCTAACCACATCTTGTTTAGGTGGTAGGCACAAATGTGAAGCTGAAAAGATTCGTATCCTTAATTCAAATTCTGGGTCAGAGTTAAAGTTTAGCTTCAAGCTATTTGTTTCAAAATTTAACTAGATACATTGGAAGAAGTGAAAACATTCATCAACGAGTAATTATTTGAGGAAACTTGACATTTTACGCCTTATACCATTGCAAGGTACAGGTACATGAGAATAGGTATCTAAGCATTACAAGTTGGCTCAAAAACTTCGATAGCTCTTAAAAGCTAGGCATAAAATTGTACAGTTTTAATTGGAAGAAGTGCATAGACTTATGTCACAGCAGTATGTTATCGTAAGCCATGTATATTCTATACAGTTGTTCAGATAAAATTATAAAATTTAAAGGCACAATCTAAAAAAACTGTTTTTTTAGCTTGAAAGTAAAAGCATATTACTTCTAGTCGAAAATATCAAAATTTCATGATCTTGGCCCCTAATAAAAGTCTTCATCATCCTCTATAGCAATAAATTAACAAATGAATCTAATGTCTCTCCTATGAGAAAGAATAGCTGGACCCCAAGTGTCTTTTATTTTATTATTTCTTCTTTTATTTTCATAGTTTCAACTTTAACCATTCGTGACAGGGTAAATTTAATGAAGCATTGGGAAAAATTAATGAGAAGGGTCACATGTATTTTTAATCTTGTTCATAATTATATTTACTTAAGCTTTGAAGTTATCAGCTGTTGGTGTTTTTTGTGTGTTTAGTTGTAGCATTAATAGCAGTTACAATTCTACACGGACACTTAGCACTTATATGAATGGAGAAGAATTTTTGTTTCTAGAAGTTTTCGCATTTCCAATAAATTGTATCGACAGGTTGCTTTTCCGAAGTTATAGACATTCTTTACAGAAACGTCGCAATAATATGAAAACTTATTTTTTTAAAAAAATTTCAAGTTGTGGTATTTACATTTTTACTAAATACGTTAATTTATCAATATTGAAAGAACTATTGACTTCTCTTTTGTATTGTTTAGTTTTAAAATTAAACAAAATTCCGACACACATATGTTCGCACAATTGCGCCTATATTTCACACGCAAATCGTAAAAGCATTTATTTTAAAACAAAAAGGAAGAATCAAACTAAATATCATTCGAAAATAATTAAAATTCCAACAAATTTCTACATTTCTCAATGGTAGATGTTACAAAAAAAAATGCGACCAACTTTCTGTTCCACCAAATTTTTCGATCCATCAAAATTCTGATCATTTTTTTAAATATTCGCGTATGCCTGTTATTTTATTCGTATTACTTTTTAAATTTACAAAAGATTCATTTATTTTGTATAACTATTTTTTAAATTCTCAGAATGCAGCATTGGCTGTGCACTAGATGGATCATGTAATAAACTAAATGGAAGTTGTAAATATGGCTGCAAAGAAAATTATATTGGCTTAAGATGCCTCGGTAATATCTTGTTTAGCTGTTCAAAAGAAAATTCTTTTTTTTTTTCTTTTCTTTTGTATTATATTTTTAATTTGTCAATGTCGATGTACATAGCAATGATTAATATACAATCCAGAGTAGCACAAATGGTTTCAAATTAACTATTTTTAAAAATTATATTAAAAAAATAATCCAACTATTACTAAGACTTAAAAAGTCGTTATGAATCGAAATAGAGTTACTTTTACAGTTTAGTCACTGGCATACTTTGTCTTCATCTCCAGCCAATGGGGAGCAAGAGTTGCGGACACTGACTCTTAACTATTTCGTACAGAAAAAAAAAAGAGTTTGTAAAAAATATAATATTTTTTTCCATTTTCCAATCACTTGAAAACGGGATTCCATTGAGATCGGGATCCCATGGGAATCGTGATCCCACCGTGATTTTATCGAGTTCTTAATTACCATCGGCAAGGGGATCCAATCGGTAAATAGGACCGCATTTTGAAACGAGATCACATTGAGAGCGGGATCCCTTAGGGATCGGGGTCCCATCAGGATCTTTATCACATACTGTGTAATAGGATCCCAACATGGAATGGATCCGATGGGGATTAGGTATTCAATGGGTATTGGGTGATTTGGAGTCGTATATTATAAATGTGTTTTTTAAGGAAACCATATTGAATGCTTGATACATTTTTTTAACGATTTGTCATTTACAGCCCCTAAATAGACAGTGTTTTATAATACAAAATACGCAATATTTTATAAACCCCAAAACACAATGTTTTATAAGTCTTATTACACAATGTTTTAGAACCCTTAATATACAAATATTTACTAAGTTTCTCGTGACTGTAATTTTGCTACTACCTACGAATGTTTTATGGCATTTTAAGTGAATGATATTAGGTATTTTTTCAAATTATTGTTCTTATAAGTACATTATGATTTTATAAAACAACCTTTTTTTTATAGCGGATAAGCCATACCATCAAAATGTACAAAGCAGGGAACAAATTCAGATATTACTTTTAATTTTTACTAGAATACCAGCAAGTATCCTTCATGCGTTGCACTGCCACTCAAAGAAAGATGGTGATTGCATTTTAATTATGTTTCTTGAAGAGCTTTTAAATACAAAATGTTTTTGTTTGTCCGTCCATACACGAATACATCAGAGGGTTTTCCAACGTGAGAGTAGGCCATATACATCTGTCCATGGGAGAAGCATTGGGTTTCCAAGTTTAGTCTGCAAACGTGTAGCGATTGCCCTGTGCTTTGGTGATGGTCATTGCAAATGCGTGTCGCACCGGAAACTGCAGACGTTTTGAATTCAAATGGCATATCTGTTGGAATCATTAGGATTCATTGCAACACTACATCTTGTGCTTTAAATTTTCCGTTTAAAATAGTAGCTTTTGTGCTATTTTTCATTATGGTTTTCATCGAAACGTGGTACCGTTGTAACGTCATGGTGGATTTATGTTTCGTTTAAGAATGACAGGCAAGCCAATTTTCAGTGTTAAAACGTGCGATGGAATGCCTGGCAATTCAAGTGATTGGATAAATGACAACTTCGTCTTAATTCAGTACAGTATCAATGGACTTATACGTTGTTGTTTCGCCTGGGATTTCATTTTGAATGCTTAAGTTGGTGGCATTGACATCGTTGTTTTGTCGTGCTAATATAGCACGTGCACTGAGCCACTGATAATTTTTGTAATCATTGTAGGATATTTGGAAAAAAACTTTATAAATCAATTCGTCGGTGGTAGCTGTAATTTTACAGAAGCTTGTTGGCAGTGTAAAACATTGTGTGGATACATCGATTGCTATGTTCCCATTCCCTATGTCCAACAATTGTTTTGCGAAACGTTCAGAAGATGTATCATTGTGTATTTGTACTCGGATTTTGGTCTTCAAAATCAATTTCTGTACATGTCGCCATAAAACTGATGATTTGAGACATGCATTTAATTCATCGGCAGCTGTTGAACGTCCTGAGTTTGTCAAAAATCACCAAATAATAAAAAAATGTTCGCCACCGAAAGCTGTTCATTTCCTCTCAAATCTTTTAGTGTACGATGAAGCGCTTCCAATGCTTTTTTGTGAGCCATAGAGAATTCGTCCCATATAATGAGTTGACATGATTGGAGTACTTTACCCATTTTTTTTTATTTTTATTTATATTTCCTGTTGGTGTCTCAGTGAATTGCATATTCAACAAGATTTTTCAGTGCTGAATGCGCTGTTCGGCCACCATCCAAAAGAGTTGCTGCAATTCCAGATGATACGATTGCCAGTGCAATATATTATTATTTTAATGGTCATATAGATGCTAAAATAAGTTAAATTTGGAAAGTTTTGCATGTGCCTCCGGGCAAAGCTAGGAAATATAATTCACCGCTTTGACTGGTAATTGCTTGCGTAATTCTGTCATATACGATGAGTTTTTTTTTGGAACCGATTTCGGAAGATTTTTAGAACAAACATACGCAATTCTTCGATATCAAAGTGTGTTTCTTGTTGCAAATCACGATCGAAAAGTTTGTTTGCAAATCGGTTCGGAGAAGTCATTCCCAAACTCTACCAGTGTATTGTTAGAGATTGACAAACATATGTCCTCAATAGAAACCAATGCCTCATGATATACGTTTGGTGTAAATTTAATGTCCGGATTTTTACTCGTTTCACGCAAACGATCTAGGATGTCTTCACTTATGTAGTCTTTGTATTCTCCCAAAGATCTTTTGGATTGGATGGGAAGAGCGTTGTCAATATGATTGCAACCAACAGTACGTATTTGCTGTGGTTGAGCAGTATTCGATGCATCAGAGAGCGAAGTGTCCCAGTAGCATCGTTTTCCAGAAGTTTTAATTCTTGGCAAGCTTCACGATAAGTGGCAAATACTTGACCGTTTACTGTTCTCAGTTCTTGGAAGGATGTTGGTCCACGTACGTTTATTCACAGTAATCGCAAGTAAAAGCATTCTGCATTGTTTGGGTGAACAGTGTACAGACGGCCGAATGCGTCAGCCTAATATAAATTGAGTTGTTTTTCAAATGATTTTTCCTGTTTCCGACACTGAAAACTTTTTGCTGATGCATTCCATTTGTAATATGTTGGCACTTCAGAGTAAAGTAGCGTCTTTGCAAAAATATCATTGCAGCACAATGAGAAAAATGCTGTTAACTTTGTTGACGGAGGTGACACTGCTCTTACACGTGCATTTTCTGTTGTAAAGGTGCAATGCCAAATGAACAACTGTTGGATGGCGTTCATCGATTGGAAGTGATGAAATGAGCCATACTGCTGTATTGCTATTGATGTAGCGTCCAAATTGATATTGGTAGACTTCGTCGATGGATCCAGTTATTTTTTCCACTCCAAAAACTGCCATATCGCTTCCTTTGTTGACATATTTACAAATTTACTTGATCGATTTCACAGAACTGCAATGCTCTACATTGATGAAGTTCAAATTTAAAAGTTGTCCAATTAAAATCGGGTTGAAAATGACATAGCTGTAGCTTTATTAAATTATCGAACTTTCTATAAAATTCTAGATTGGCCCCGAATGGATTTGATATTATTACTTTTAAATCGACCGAAATTTCTATACTGACAATGAAGGGTCAGAGCTACCAAGCTAGCCCTAGATCCATCTATCCACATATAGCTTATATAGTTTTCTAAGCCTATTGATATTTATAAAAACTATAGAAGTAAAAATGAAATAGAGTCCATGTCCACAGGGAAATGGATATTATGTGTTGAGTACACTTAAGTATTTGAATATGGATAATCAAGTGTATGTGTTCTAAGTTTGGTCAAAATGAGTATTTGTTGGTCACTTTGTTATATAGCTTATATCAGAAAAAAATGTTTTGGGAACCCTGTCCCCAAACGGTATTGTATACAAATTTATAACCCCCACTTAAGAATGGCTATTGGATATTGATGGATATTTGTGCCAAGTTTGGTAAATATCCATTACTCCATGTAATAACGTATGTGGAACAAACACACATTGTTATACACATTTGATAGTCCATAATTCAACACAAAATTTAATTAAAAGTTATTATAATCTCAAATACATTTCTTTTGGCTATTTTAAGACAATGTACCATTCAAGTAATATCGCCTTATAGGTAGATTTTTAATATTTTTTTAAAAAAATCAAAACCCATGATGCATCAAATAAAGTCTTAAAACATTATTACTCAGTATTAGTTTGTAATAATGTACAACTTTTTTGTGTAATTTCCTACTTATGCTGCAGCGCATGACGTGAAAATGTAACACATTTATGTGTTACGAAAATGCGTTAAAATCTAAAAACATCGAGTAAATATTGTTAAATTATTTAAATATAAATCGGGAAACTAAGATCTATCTTTAGATCGAGGGTACGCCTTTCAGCCCCCTACATGATGGGGATCCTGGTCTAAATGCAATTTAATATGAGTTTGACTGATTGCCGTATCGTTATTTCTATATTGGGATAACCACCATGGTCAGCTTCTTTGATTCGGCAACGTTTTCTTTCCCTCAAAACTTGTGACTGTTACCTTTTTTGGCTCCTTTTCGCGGAGAAACTCGGCGCCCTTTGCCAGCTACACCGTAAGCAATCTCTGTGGTCATCGCGATCATCGCTCCTGCAACCCGATGATACGGTTGGTGGCACATCCCGGCCACACAGAGGTATTTGACCTGTTCTTGTATGCACAGGCTATCGTCTATTGTTTAATGAATTCCAAGCGTACGCACTTGACCGGTAAACTTTTGTTTCAACTGAAAGATTTGATGGAGGTCTGCCCTGAATGCGTTACCATAGTGATGGTAGACGGAAAATAAAAATACAACAACGTTTCACTCATTCCTCCTGAAGGCTTACTCTACGCTATTCTAACACAGTAAATCTCATTAACTCCACTCCATCTCTCGTGGACAGTCAGCTGCGTATCGCTTTATTGAACGCGCGGTTGCTGGCTCTTTGAAAAACGCATCGCAGTTTCCGAATTTATAAAAAAATGGGTGGATTGATTTTCCTTTTAGCCAAGGAAATTGGTTTCGACAGACCGGCTATGAGGAGAGGTACCTTGATCTCGCTCCGCCTGATTATTCTGCCCAATCATTTCCTCGTGCAACTCCCGTTTGTGGCTTTGCTGTCATCTATAAAGACCAGTACCTACACAAGCCTTTGTCACAGAGTGTCATTGTGCTTACAAATCTTTTGAAGCAGTTCAACTTACCTTTCGATGCCCTTAGCAGAAAGTTCATTTTAAATGCATTTACCACATCTGCATTGTCAGGCAAAAATGAACATACTGATGATGTGTTTTATCAGGAATTCCTGGAGTTGTCAGAACATTGCAACACATTGGCTGGCACTTACATTGTAGATATATTAATTTTTACGTCGACCAGCACCAGGACTCCTCTATTGCTAAGAACTGAATTATAAACATGTATCCTTGAAGAGTTCGCAGTGTATATGAACACAGAAAAATTTCTTATTGAGTGCGCTCTTTTGAAGCGATAGTGCATAAATTATTGAATAGTTTGCATAATCTTTTTTAGGGAAATAAAAATGATAAAAAATTATTTAAGAAACATTTAAAAACTTTTTTGTTTAAATAGATTTAAGAAAACCAGAGTGCAGTGAGCATGCTTAAAAGTGGCATGGATACCAGCGCTTTATAAATATCCAATCAATCAATCAATCAATAAGATGATGGATCCTTTGGACTTCAGCAACCACTCGACTAAACAACTCATAATGAAGGAAATGTTATTGATGTGGTACTACATAGGCCTGAGTAAGGTGTAGTTAAATCTCCTTCAATCACTCAAGAACTGTCTTCAGAATACTTCTGTATTGTTCGTAAGCTTAGCGTCAGTGGCACCTATCCTCTCCCTCAGTTCAAGGATTCCGTTGTTGCGTGTTATAAACAGCGATGCATTTAAGCACGATCTGAGTTTAGAAGTGGATCCTGCTCTCTGCCCTACTTTTGACACGAAATACAGTGCTTAACACACAGCGCTTGACCGGTACGTCCCTGTTACTCGCCGAATTGCTATGTCTTCATGGACAGCGTACTGGTATGCGACCATAAGAGAAGATTTACGCAGTGCCAAGAAATTGTGGCGAGCTGCGGAAAAGTAGTGTTTGAGGTCAGGCCTTGTTGTTTATAAGCAGATCTATTCCAATGCCAGAAGTGTTTGACGCAGATTGTTTATCGTGACAAAATTCTATTCAAGCAACAATATTATAATGATTATAAACAGCAAGGAGGTGTTTGACGTATGGACCCACAAGGTAAATTTTTTCCTTTAGTGTGTCCATTGGCTCACAACCCAGACATTTTTCGTAATTCCTTCCCAAGCAAAGTAGCTGAAGTTAATGCTGAGCTTGATCATCTTACGTACTGCCCCTTCACATGCCTCCAAATTCTTGTATTAGTTCACACGTAGAAGATTTTAAACCTGTTTCAGAACACAAGGTCAAAAGTGTTATCTAAAATCATAAAATACGTCATGTTATCTCACCCCTATTACAACCCCACGGTCGATTGAGTCGTTGGATGACTTACTCCCAATGATAGGCAATGAGAGCTAGTGTTCTCGCATTTTGTTCCCCTTTTTCAAAGGCGGCTGTCATCAAACCATTAATTTAAAAAGCCTGGTTTTGATCAAATAATTTTTTAAAATAAAGACCAGTATCTAATTCATCATTTTGTATCTTAAGTCATTGAAAAAGTAGTTGTTAATCAGATTTTTGCTGACTTGAATGACCAATCTCTTCTAAGTCCTAATAAGTAGACCCATATATCTTTTCACAGCACAGAGATATCACTCTTCAGAGTTAACAGTGACATTTTGCCTGCATTGGACTGTCGTAATGTCTTCATCATGATTCTTTTTTGTGTCGACGAGACCTTTGATACCGTTGACCATCAAACTCTTTTCAAAACAATTGAAAGTTACTTTGGATTTTCTGTTTCAGTTTTGGCTTGGTTTCGGTTCTACTTCACAGCTCTTGATGGCTTTCTTTCTGGTATTGCTGACAAGGTGTACGGAGTTCCACGGGGTTCCGATTTGAATCCAGTTCTATTCAAAATGTATACCAGGCCACTTCTCCTCCTGATCGGTGGGCAGCTGTTGAGAGCCAGTCATTCGTATATGACATGCAGGTATACAAGCACACCCGTCCTTCTCATGTCGACTCTGCTATCCACACCTTGCAGGAATGCATTGGTGATGTCAAGTCATAATTGACTCTCAAAGATGACAAAACGGATGCACTCTTCATTTACAAGCATGACTCATCCGCTAACTCAGCTATCTCTACCTCGTCCTGAGTGTGTAGCTTCGAAATATAGTTCACAAACTCTGCTAGGAATCTTGGTTACACTCTATCTTACAACATGTTCCTCGATAATAATATTTCTTACATATGTCGCTCTGCATACACCGCCACCCGTAAGATCAGCTCCATCCACCACTACTTCGCAGCTAGCGCAAACAAAACAGTATTGTGTGCCCTTGCTCTGCCTCAGGTTAACCAAAAGACTTCATAGAAAAACTGCAAAAAACTTCAAAACTCAGCTTCTAGACTAGTAAATAAGTTAAAGAAACGTGACGTCACTTCACTAATCCATTCAACCCATTGATTTCCTCTACAGGCAAGCACTGATTACAAAAGAATGAAATAGCGAAACGAGGTATGTGGAAGCTTGAAATAAAATAACAGGACAAAAAAACAAGGACGTTTCGGCATAAAGCCTTCCTCAGCCAACAATAGAAATGAAAATATAACAAAGAAAAGAGCACAGTAGACAACTCAAGCTGTTATTTTATTTCAAGCTTCCACATACCTCGTTTCGCTATTTCATTCTTTTACTAAGCTTGAAAGCAGTCCTTTCATTTATTTCACTGATTACAAGCTGTCTGCTCTCTTTCACACGTTTTTATCTTGATCCATTCCTTACTATCTTGTTGAACTTTTTTCCGTCATTTCACCCAAAAACAGCATCGTTCCCCCACAGACAAGCGTATTTTTTCTGTTCCCAAAACACGAACTAAAGCATATGGTGAACGATCTTTCTCATCTATACCTCCAAAAAAGGAAATCTCTCCTACTACATAACCTCAGTATACCGACAATCCAATTGTTCAAAACTCCTTCAAAACACCTCTTGCAACTCTACTCTTTTTACTTATTCTCAACACCCCCCTCGACTGATAAACAACGCTCGATGCTGCAGAATGCCGTCCATGGCTAGACATAGGTAGATAGTACTTGTATGGTCTATTCTAATCTCTTTACAAAGATATTTTAAATATATAATTTTCTGTAACTGCTAATTGTGTGAAGAGCGGTGAGCCTAGCACTAGCCTGGGGTATTGCGCTATATACGACCACATTAATAATATATATAAGGAACCGCCAAAGAACCGATTTGTATTCTTAAAAACAAAACATAGTTATTTTCTAATATTTTACAGAAATCAAATAAATTTAAATGCGCAAAATGTATTATATATCCGCTTTTATTTTAGTAAAAGTTTAAGTATTTTTATTTTAAATTAAAAATATATTTAAAGTACCTAACAAGGAACTATTTTAAGAATGTTAAATATTTTTGAAAGTTATGAAAAAATCTAAAAAAATAATAATAAATAAGATCAAAGAATTACACTGTAACTAACCACTTTTATCGGGAAACCCAAACGTCAGTTGTTTTTAGAGCGTTGTTAATATTGCGGGAAAAAAAAATATAATATGTACTTAACAGCATCATAGCGCGAATTGCCTATTTAGGCAAAGCTAAAAGGCCTCTGATTCAATAACCACGTGTGACAAAAATGATATTGTATTTCCCCTTTCTTAAAATTAAAATTAAACAATATATAAATACTTATTTTTAATTGCTAATATTTGCTAAAATTAAATAGAAATTTTGCTTTTTGTTTTTTAGATTAAAAAGGTTTTTACATTTTATTAATTCCAAAAATGTAATTTGAGGAAATTTATAAAGCATTTAAAAAGTAACGTTTAGATATACTTTTGATAAGTGTCACAGATCAAATATTTAGATATTTGTTTTGATTCTGAATAATGTATTGTTTAATTAAGTAGAAAGATCATGAATTTAAGGCTGTTAGGATAGACAGGGAAGGACCCGGATGAATGGCGATTTGAGTATATTTCTTGATTAGCACGTGCTATGATTACGTTTGTTTAATACAGAATCTTAATATTGATTCAACAAATGTGAAGTGGAAGAGGTTATTACAATTATATTTGCTCTGATTTGTGAGGTATTATTTCATTTGGTGTACATTATTCAGTAAAGAAATGTTTTAATGCACACTCTTAGTTCTGGCCATCGTGCTTTGTTTGATAATCATGGACGCTTGAGAATGTAAATAAGTAATAAAAGTAATAACTACAAGCAACATCATCACTCCATATGATCGTTACAATTTAAATTTTCCGTTTAGTTCAGTCAGTACAGCGAAAATACATTACATAGCCAAATATCTTCAATAATCAACTTACCACTTATCAAAAAAGAACAAAGCGTATAAAAGGAAAAAATAATGCGTTTGCAAACTTAAGAGTATTTCAATCCTGTGGATAATTTTATTAATAAAAAAAAACTCTGCGGTTTGGGGGGGGGGGGGCAGTAATACGATACATTCATTTAGCCAAGAGGCAGCACAAGGAGGTACGGCTTAGAATGAACTTGATATATAATTAACCTTCTTTTATACACAAAAAAAAAACCCTCGGGGGGTGGGGGGGGGGGGGGGCGCAGTAATACGATACATTCATTTAGCCAAGAGGCAGCACAAGGAGGTACGGCTTAGAATGAACTTGATATATAATTAACCTTCTTATATACACATATATCGGCGTTAGGAAATAGGGTGTGTACATTTTTATGTGGATGTCAATATTTTTAATATGCATTGATATTACAGTTCTCAAAAAATATAAATATATTCTCATTTTATTCGTAAAATCAATGACGTTAACAAAACTAAGTACATTTACAAAATTATATCAATGTGTTTAAAAACCCAATCATTTTACACAAGTAAAAATTTAATTTTCAAAAAAGAGATTGGTTAAGATTTTCTTTGACAGATAGATGATAGATAGACAGACAGACCGACATATAGTTAGAATAACAGACAGAGAGATAGATAGACAGACATCTAGAGAGATATATAGAATAATAGATCGATCGATAGCTAGATAGATTATTCTATCTAGCTATCTATCTGAGAGCTAGAGAGCTAGAGAGCTAGAGAGCTAGAGAGCTAGATAGATAGATAGATAGATGGATAGATGGATGGATGGATGGATGGATGGATGGATGGATGGATGGATGGATGGATGGATGGATGGATGGATGGATGGATGGATGGATGGATGGATGGATGGATGGATGGATGGATGGATGGATGGATGGATGGATGGATGGATGGATGGATGGATGGATGGATGGATGGATGGATGGATGGATGGATGGATGGATGGATGGATGGATGGATGGATGGATGGATGGATGGATGGATGGATGGATGGATGGATGGATGGATGGATGGATGGATGGATGGATGGATGGATGGATGGATGGATGGATGGATGGATGGATGGATGGATGGATGGATGGATGGATGGATGGATGGATGGATGGATGGATGGATGGATGGATGGATGGATGGATGGATGGATGGATGGATGGATGGATGGATGGATGGATGGATGGATGGATGGATGGATGGATGGATGGATGGATGGATGGATGGATGGATGGATGGATGGATGGATGGATGGATGGATGGATGGATGGATGGATGGATGGATGGATGGATGGATGGATGGATGGATGGATGGATGGATGGATGGATGGATGGATGGATGGATGGATGGATGGATGGATGGATGGATGGATGGATGGATGGATGGATGGATGGATGGATGGATGGATGGATGGATGGATGGATGGATGGATGGATGGATGGATGGATGGATGGATGGATGGATGGATGGATGGATGGATGGATGGATGGATGGATGGATGGATGGATGGATGGATGGATGGATGGATGGATGGATGGATGGATGGATGGATGGATGGATGGATGGATGGATGGATGGATGGATGGATGGATGGATGGATGGATGGATGGATGGATGGATGGATGGATGGATGGATGGATGGATGGATGGATGGATGGATGGATGGATGGATGGATGGATGGATGGATGGATGGATGGATGGATGGATGGATGGATGGATGGATGGATGGATGGATGGATGGATGGATGGATGGATGGATGGATGGATGGATGGATGGATGGATGGATGGATGGATGGATGGATGGATGGATGGATGGATGGATGGATGGATGGATGGATGGATGGATGGATGGATGGATGGATGGATGGATGGATGGATGGATGGATGGATGGATGGATGGATGGATGGATGGATGGATGGATGGATGGATGGATTGATTTTCTGAATTGTTACCTACATTTTACAATATTCCGTTTTGTTACCGGACGCTCTAAATTCCAATTTTTTCTTTATGAGTTAAATATAATTTCCATATGCGTTCCTATACCTTTCATCCGATTGCGATAAAACTTTAGTAAGTTGTTATGTGCACGCCTGCTAAGGTTTCTGAATTAGGTTATCCATTTTTAAATAATCCTTTTGGGGCCAGGGGCCTAAAAAAATTTCTTATAGGAGCTTTACAAATATAATTTCAAACAGAATTATTGCATGGTTGGATGTAATTGAGTCAAATACAAGCAACATTTCTGTTTTAATTTGATGTAATAAGTAGGTTTGTGAATTAGAAAAAAATTGTACAATTTAGCGTTTGGGGTCGGGGGCCTTAATTTGTCATAATTTTTATTATGTGAGATTTATAAATATAATTTCAAACAGAGTACTGCATGGGTGGATCAATCGCTAAAAGTGGGTGGACTAAATTTTTAAAATTCATGCTTCTCACGTGGACAGCTGTCAGTTGCCTGCTGACGCGTCGAATAATATTTTATTTTATTTGTGTACCCACTAGACGGAAAAAAAGGAAACAATATTTTCTATTTAAAAACTACTTAAAAAACGTTATTAAAACACAAACACGTTTTTTCTTTGAGTGGCATTGCAATGCATGATGAGTTCTCGCTAGTAATAATAATAATAAATCATTTCAGAAGTAATATGTTCCCCTAATAAATTAATACATTCTCTTGATGCTATTTCTTTTTTTCATTGTGATACATATAGAGTGTCCTAAACTTTGCACAATTTTGTCTACTTTATTTTCAGTATGTTAAAATTTCATGCCTTGAACTTGTCCCCAGTCATAAAGTTTCTTCCCACATTTCTTATATAAGACCCTTTACAAAACGAAATTGCCTTGGTGTGGAACCATATGGGATTGTTGACATTTCCGTTGGGCTAGCTGAAACAAAATAATATATTTTTGAATAATATAATTAATTATAAATTAAAACCAATTCATTAAACAATCTTTTTCAAAAACCATTTTAATGTAAATAAAACGAATGATCGTAAAATGGCACCTGATGCCGCCATATTGTAATGAGAATGATAAAGGGAAACAAGTTTTATTGTAGGCCTATACTTACTCAAAATTGCAAAGAACCTTGCTACGATGCTAATTTTTATCATATCTTAGCATAACAAGTGCATAACAAATAAATGCTACTAAATGAATAAAATTAACCATTTTTTAAAAATATGTGTGTCACTGCTACAAATAATGAAAGAGGCGATCCGCAGGTTCAGTTTATTGCTTTACATTTATAACTTAGACGATTCACAATATACAAATTAAAAGGAATGAATATATATATATTATTAACAATTGAATCCAGGAATATTTCATACTCTCTTGACTAGAACCTTTCAAACACCAAAACTGTCGCTAACTCAGATGATCAAAGCAAATACTGTAATTTGCAAGTCCTTATCAAAATATCCCCTATTTCTATACATGGGAATAAAGAATATTAGCTGCATTGGACTGCCCGCCGTCAGTTATTTTCATATTCAAAATAATATCAATGACAGTATTTTTGGTAGAAAAACATAGACTAATTTAAAATAATATTAAAAGATGTTTGCACTATATTTCCAGTTACTTAAAAACATGTTTTGTCCCTTCAGATTCATCCATGTGGAGCTAGATTCTCAGTTATATAGCTTACTGTCTGCTCTAAAGAATTAAATTAAAACTTGAAAGTTTGCAAGAAATTATTCAGATCACTGATTGTCAACTATTTAATTAAAGCATGTTTCTATAGATTTAATTCCACTTTCCTCTTTTATCCGCTAACAATAATGCAGATATTAATTTTAAAATATTGTGTTTCCTAGCTTGCTCGCCAGGCTGTAAAGATAGAGTCTGCTCCAACCTGACAGGAGAATGCATTGGGGATTGCATCGACGGCCTCCATGGATTATATTGCAATCAAAGTATGTCACTTTTCAGAAATAGCTATAGATATATGAAGCGATCACATAAGTTTTAAAAATATATAATTTTTATGTGTTTACATCTTTTTATCCATCTGCATCAAAGCTTGCAAACAGTATTCATGTTCAGCAAACACATTTTCTCTATATATATATGAGGCTCACAGTTGTTAAAGCATTTAGCTGTCTGGTTGCTACTAAAACGATTGAGCGATAAATTCGGCAACGCTAACTAAATACTATTGAAGAGTTTATCTACACTGTACATTTTTTTCTACATAGTAGACTAGATTTTACGATACATATTTAGGAATTCCTATCTTTTCAAATGTACTTCAAGACTCAGATTATCAAGCTCTTGACAACTCTGAAATCGTTCTCTCTTTATCTTTCTATGTGTCACAGTACATTTATTTACCACTAATTTTAAAAACATCAACACAGCTTTTAACCAATAGACCCAAACTTACTTTTGACATGGACTTTTTCTTCATGTTATTTAAACAGTTCCACTTAACCTATTACTTATGCATCGCCTTAACATCTTTTGACCAATGAGCACATTCGTCCTATAGACTTATCATTTTTTATTTAATTACAGTGGCTTCCTGCCCTATTTAATAATTAAACATTCACACAAGATCTTGGCGGGTAAAAAAGTTGTATATATATATATGTATGTATGTATGTATGTATATATATATATGTATATATATATATATATATATATATATATATATACATAAGCTAGTATTTATGGCGTAGTATATTTTTGTTACCAGCTTAGGCCTTCAAAATAGCTAGTGATGTCGCAAGTTAACTCGCTGGTTATCCAGAGTTTTGTCATCAGCAATACAACTACATCTTGCAGGGAGATTTCAAACATAACTTACCAAACTTGAAAGGCTGTTAAAAATTTCTCCTATTGTTCTATTGGCCTAACCATATTGTGAAGGCAGATAATTTTTTTGAAAATTAATAAAACACAATATTTATTAAAATAAAGATAGAGCAGGTAAAAAATGCTTTGAAAAAATAATCAGTTTTCGTGAATTATGCATTTTTATTGCACTTAAATACTGGGTACTCCGTTTACTTGAGCTCATGTTTGACCTATATCTAAATTTTTTAATAACGGATTCTCAAGGGTGCAGCTTTAGTTCTTGCTGAAGGTGCCATAACTCTTCCAATATCTAATAAAAAATAATACATATTTTACTTGATATAATATTAATTATTTACGAAACTTTTTTTCGTTACGGTTGACAAATTATACGAGTGTTGGGGTGCGATAAGACTTTCAAGTCCATCAATGAACGTAAAAACTTTGTACAAATAAAGCAATACAACAAAGTAGGTTAAGTTTTACAATGGTTATATACAAACATACGCAAAAGTTTCGGTAAATGCTTTCTTCAATACAAAAAAAACAAACAAAACATTATTTATTTCAGTATAAGTTAAATTTAGAATATTTATATAAAGCAAAAGGTTCGGTAAATGCTTTCTTCAATACAAAAAAAACAAACAAAACATTATTTATTTCAGTATAAGTTAAATTTAGAATATTTATATAAATATAATATGTGTGTATATATATATATATATATATATATATGTATATATATATATATATATATATATATATATATATATATATAGAGAGAGAGAGAGAGAGAGAGAGAGAGAGAGAGATATATATATATATATATATATATATATATATATATATATATAGAGAGAGAGAGAGAGAGAGAGAGAGAGAGAGATCTATGTATATATACACATATATATATATATATATATATATATTTCTTTTTATTTTTAATCAGCTTGTATTAGTGGGTGTGCCATACCTGGTGCCTGCAATAAAAATACAGGAGATTGTGTAAATGGCTGCAAGTCAGGTTACTTTGGACCACATTGCCAAGGTAATTTTTCTTGCCTATTTTTAATTAGAAAACAAAGTATACAGATAAATAATAGTGTGGATATGTAGTCCAAAACTGTAAACAGATAAAGAATCATCTTATTAAAGGAAGTTCATTTATTGCATAAACAAAATTGCCAACAAATATTTGATAAATGTAATTTACTGACCAAGCTAGGCATTTTCCGAGGATTAATATTTTTTGTACAGCCATGCAAATTCATTGCTGTATAAGAGGTTCTCGAGCAATCAAATTAGCCGTCATTGCATTCATTTCTGGTTCCATGGTGTGTTTTTTTTTTGACATTTCTAGTCTGTAAGATAAGAAAGTGAGATAACAAACAACAGGAATACTCAAGTCTCCACTTTAAATTGCTCAATGTCTGTTGATGGTAAACTTAAAAAATTTAAGAACTAATCATTTAAAAATCTAAAAAAAATAAAAGAAGATGAAAAAGCTATGTCACTAATCTTCTAATTGCGTTTTTTTTTAATTAAAAAAAAAATCTTGCAGAATGTCTAAAAAAAATAAACGCTCAGGGAGAAAACCCTTGCAAAAACCTACATTTTAAATTTTTGATGCCGCTTACTCTGTAAAAAATGTCCCAATGAACATGACAACTCTTAGTTCTATACTGTCCTTGGCATCAACGACACCAAAATGAATAATAATAATAATAATAATAAAGTTTATTTAAAAAACACGCTTCATCCCCAAAGGCTCGAAGCGCGGTTCAAAGTAAAAAAAAATTATCTCTATATATATATATAATTTACCACATTTAAAAGAAACGCAACACTAAAAAAAACTAATTACAAGCAAACCAAGTCAAAGTCTTTCAACCCATTTCAACCATACGCAACACAGCCAATATGCATTAAATGGAAAAAATGGTAGAAAATCATCCCAGAATGTGTTTGCGAAATAAATGTGTCTTTAAATCGGTTTTAAATGACTCCAATTTCTGGTTAATTCTGTGATCGACTGAAAAGGCATTCCAAATTGTTGGACCAGCAAATGCGAAAGTGCGCTTTCCGTAAGTCTCAAGGCGAAAACGTGGTGTCGAGAGTTTGCCACTGTCGGATGAGCGGAGCTCTCTAGTGGGTACATATGGCGTCAGCAGCTCTTTCAGATAGGACGGCGCCAGGTCATGTAAGCAGCGGTAGCACAAAGTTGCGATTTTGTACTTAACGCGAGCACGGACCGGCAGCCAGTGCAACTCCCACAGAAGTGTTTTTGCATGGTCGAACTTGAGTTTGCGAAGAACAATGCGAGCCGCATTATTCTGGGCTATTTGAATTTTATCCAGGAGCGTAGCTGGAAGACCGACCATCAGAGCATTGCAATAGCCCATGCGTGATAGCACAAATGCAGACATCAGCCTCTTTGTTGCATCAATTGTTAGGAAGGGCCTGTTGTGACTAATCCTTCGCAGCTCTAGAAAAATCATCGCCTTGCATAGCCTGTTAATATGACTTTCCAAGGTTAGTCTTCTATCTATGTAGACACCCAGGTACCGCACTGTTTGAGCTAACTCAATACGCACACCTGAGAGAGTAATTGATGTCGTGTTATTTGCAGATTTTTGCTTCTGAGTGGTCGCGATGGGGAGCAGCTCAGTCTTTATATCATCATTCAATTTGAGCTAGTTTATGGTCATCCAGTGCTTAATTGATTCCACTGTCTTCTTTGCCATACTGAGCAGCTGAGGGAACTGAGAGGGGATCACAGATTGATGAAGTTGAGTGTCGTCCGTGAACATGTGGTATTCCATGTCAAACTGCCTGATCTCTGCACCAAGGGGCTGAATGTACATCGTGAAAAGCATCGGACCTAGGACCGAGCCCTGGGGTACTCCGAATTCGATATTAGATTTCTTCGAGGTCAAGCCATTTGAAATAACTGACTGGACCCGATTATTCAGGTACGATCGGAACCAACTCAGGACGGTAACAGTGAGACTGAACTTTTTTGCAGACGCTGGAGCAGTATGCCGTGATCGAAAGCTGCCGATAAATCGAGTAAAGACAAAATCAATACCTGACCCTCATCACAAGACGACAGAAGGTCGTTTACGACGCGCAACACGGCTGTCTTAATATAGTGATGCGCCCTGTATGCTAAATGGAAAGGATCAAACAAGTCACATTGAAAGAGGTGATCCAGGAGTTGGCGAGAACGACGTTTCTAATATTTTGGATATAAATGGTAGATTTGAGATGGGGCGATAATTTTCCATCACATTTGGGTCAAGATTTGATTTCTTTAATAGTGGAGTGACGATCGCCTCTTTAAAAGATGATGGAACAATACCAGTAGCTAAGGACTGATTCATGATACAAGTGATGATGGGGACTATATTTCATCCAGACATTCATGGAAGAGGGTCAAGCGAACATGACTTTCTTCTGGTATCAGCAAGGATTTTTCTCACATTCGATTCACTGACCTCAACAAATTTACCCATAGAAGAGCCGTTTAAAGGTGAGAATTCTGGAGCAGTATCGGTGCAACTGTCAAGTTTCGCCCTGATCCTTTTAACTTTCGTAATAAAGTAGTCATTTAGAGCGTCTGGCAGCTCTTCTACAGCAATGTTATTTTGCGGAGATGTAGACTTGTTTTTACCGGTCAGCTGACCCACAATGCGAAATAGGTTCTTGCTTGAGCTGCTGTCTATAATCTGATGACTAACATGCTCTGTCCTAGCTGCAAAGACCAACTTTTTGGTTCGTTCCCTTTGGTCGACAAAGATTTGTCTGTGCACGGTTAAGCCCGACTTCCACCATAGGCATTCTGCACGTCGCTGCCTCTGCTTCGCTTCCTTAATTTCGGGCGTGAGCCATGGGGCGGAAGGGCGGTCCGTAACGCGCCGTGTGGACGGTGGTGCATGTTTGTCTAAAATGACTCTGATGCCACTGTTGTAGTATGTAGCAGGGTCTTGTCACTGCACCTTAGGGCGGCGACGTTGCATCTGAAGGCCACTAGATCAATTTTTCGCTGGTCACGAGATGTGACTGTGCGCAGAGGGTGCACTGGCTTCTTCAAGTCTAGGTCAAAGAATATGAAGCTGTTTATTACGAAATTATGGAGAATTTAAAACATTATAAAAAAAATTGTTTGAATAAATTTTATTTGAAGATTTAGTTAAAGATACTTACTTTTCTAGATTTAATAAGGTTTTTTTTAATGAGAAAAAGAAAGTTACTTGTATTGCTCTTTTAGACAAAAATATGTTTTTAAGTTGTAACAAGTGTAATTATTAAATGAAACACGTTTAATGTCATGGGTCAATAACTTAAATAATTTAAATAAAAAAAGAATGTAATGAGCAAAATGAAAAGACGGTTGAATACATTGTTTTGTCTTGAGCTGGTTTGATTTTTTTTTTTTAATATGTAATAATCATCAATACATTCCATTAATAATCTTTAGACTAATTTGGGAGATATGTGCCATAACATGTTTTTAGTCATGTGTAGGTTTACCTTGCATTAATTTACATGTGACAGCGTGATGTTTTTAGCTGAATATTTTTGTAAAACGTGTTATAATGGGGATTGTGTAAGGAACTTTAACACATTTTTTAAAATTAGTGATATGGGGAAAATTAACTGATTGAAAAAAATATATATTAATATAAAAAGAAAGTAGATTTTATGTTATTATGAAATTCAATACATAAAGTGTCTCATGGCTGATATATAGCTACTTTAATATTTACATTTTATTTTTAGTTATTTGAGTGCTATTAGATTGATATTTTATTTTATTATCAAATTATTTTAATGTGATTTTTTAAAAGCAATGTTTGTCTTAAAACTGGGAACAAAAGGAAATATATCGCTTTTTCTATAGATGGAAAAACATTAAAGTGTTTTCAATTATTGCAACAAAATTAATACTATTTTTCCATGCAATACAATATTACAACACATATTGAAATTTTAGGTGTCGATCCTTATAAATAAATGTTATGGTTTTTTGAGACAATTGATCACTGAAGGGAATATTGATTAAAAGAATTATAGAATAGAAAGCAAATATGAATATACTTACTTCATCAAATAATGATTTAGAAAATTACTAGTACTTATCTGTTAAAATAATTTTTATTAGAAAAGGCAGGTTTTTTTTTTATAAGTAAATACTTATGTTTACATCATTGAAAGATCGATCAGACGATCAATTCCTTGACCAATTTGATTCTTCATAAATTAGTTTTTTAAAAGTATTGCTGATTAGAACATTAGAATATGTGACCCGGTGTTACCGGGAAAATAATAGATGGCCTATTGCGTCACATTCCATGCATTCTTACGAAGACTATATTTCTAAAATTTCTAATTTTACTTATATACTAAAGACGAATTATGATCCATATTATCCTCAAAAAAAAGTTACCATTTATCAGGACCCTAAAAAAACTCAAATTTCCTAAATAATTTTAAACAAACTTGGCTTCACTATAAATAATATATGTACTACATAAAATTAAAAGTTAATAAAAAATATGTACAAGAAAACGGATTTTGATATATTGCAACGTCAAAAAAAAATATGCCCTAACTATGCTTTAGCTAATGAACTATATTATCGGATGGATTATTTTTAATTTTTTAAGACGAATGATCTTGTATTTTTAATAACTTATGAAGATTTTCTATGCTCCAAAATTGTAATTCTTTTACGCTATGACAATTTAAAACAAAATATTATAATAAAAAATAAAACGGTAACACTTACTTATCGCCACCTGAACTTTATTTTGGTAATTAAATTTAGTATTTCTAAAACAATCAAGCTAGAAATTTTTACCCACTAAAGATTTCGCGACTCCCGTTCTTTCCTATTTGCACTCTTTGATATTGAAATATTTATAATACATGTGTAGTATGAAAAACATAAATCCAACAGTAATCCTCATTATTTTTTTCCACCCTTGCTTCACCCCTGAACTATATTATTTGAAGTATTCCTCCTCATTTTTCAAGTCCAATAGTTATGTGTTTTTATCACTGTTCTTTATCTCAAAAGATTTCCCATACCCATGAAGTGTATCTTACGCAAAAAAAAAAAAAAAAAAAAAAAAAAAGCAAATATTAACATTTTTAAATTTAAAGAAAAATCATTCCTACTTAACGCCCCTTGAATTTTATTTTTGGTACTAAATTTTTTATAATATTGTTTATTTCTTTAAACATAAAATTTCAACGTCTGTAAAATTTTAGTTTTTTTTATACACAAAATATTTCCCATTTACAATGTTTTTTAATGAGCTTTGTATGATGAATTTTTAGAATAAAATATTGTAATCCTCATAAATATGAATCTAACCCTAATCCTTATCATTAAACTGTATTCCTAGAACAATTAACAAATTAGGATGCCCTGATTTTAAAGATAAACAAATACAATATCACCCCTTTCGAGTTTCAATGTATGGGTTTATTTACTTAATGAGTCCACGCTGTGCCAAAACAATTCATTGGGATTTTCAAATATATATATAAATATATATATATATATATATAT
>CAXITT010000017.1:1705992-1719196 GCA_964033795.1 Lymnaea stagnalis
GAAGAAACCTTTACTGTTTTAATAAAAAAACTTCCCTAGGAAAGATAACACCGTGGATATTCCTAAAGTATACTCTAAAATTAAACTTATAATATACAGAAAAAGTAAAAAAATTTTACTTAATCTAATTAAGTATGATATAAGTATATTTTTAAAGTGTTAAATTATATATAATGACATAACACATAAATACATAAATACCAAGTGTTTAAAAGAAATCCGTAGTTGGTCACCTCTGCTCCTCTGTGACGCTATGATCTCTGTGTAGTCGATAATCCTTCTATGTAGATAGTGTACTTGGGTAAATACTCCAATGCAAAAGTTATATAATCCAATGAAAAAGTTACAACACAAACTGCTTCAATAATCCAATGCAAGTAGCTTGCGTAATAAAAGTAATAGTGTAATAATCCAATTGAAAATAGTGTACTTTCTCTCCGACTCAGTTGAACTTGCGAGTAATTAAAGAATTACTTTACTTGAAATGCGCACTAGGCTTTGTGCGGCTTGTATAAAGTGAAGATTATGCTGGGGAAATCTTACTTTCGATGTCTTGATACACACATCTCATCTGTAATAACGTCAGACTTCTACTTCTGTTGGTCTTGTAATATGTAGGCTTACAGTAAATCTTTGCTACAGTTGTAAATAACTTGAAAATTTTCCTTATGCTGCTAGTTGCCGTGTACCAGTTGACTGAACTCTGAACTCCCGTGACTGACCTCAATTATCGGCTAACTCTGTGTGTAGTGAACTCGTCTCGGACTTGATTAATACACGGTTGTAATGTCGTTCGCTGTATTCTTCCGCTTGAATTTTAAAATATATCATTGTTACTCAATGTTCTGTAACACATTTCTGACACTTCTTTACAATATTTGTAACGCATCGTCGTTACACCGCTTCTGACACCATTTGTAACACACCTACTCTGACATGGCGTGGGAGCTTATTTCTTATGCTGTGGGTTATGTCAGTAGTATGGTTACTTATGTTATGTTGATATTTCAGGATGCCGACTAAGGCTTCTTCATTCTTCCACTTATAATCCGGGCACGCAAATAAGAATACTGAATCCTGGTTAAACTTACAGTACTTTATTGAACACACTTTATATTGATAATATTAATAAATAATCCTTGCATGAATGTAATTTCACATATATATATCCATAGTACTCCATCATTAATAAAGACACGTCCTCACACTAAACTGTCAACTGTCTAATCACACAGCTCTCACGCTACTGACTCTACTGCTCTGCGCTCAGCTCTCTACTATATCAGTCAACTCATACTTTATTACCAGCAAAAGCGTGCAAAACAACCGCTCTGACAAAAACATAATTTTACTCTCCAAAAACGTGGAGCTCACATTTGTATCTCAAAAATACATGGTCAACACAATTCACTGTTCACTCATGCTACCTCTCTGTTTTCATGTGAAAACATAGTCCGTTAAACAAAGGATCTACCATTATTATCCCGATAACATCGGGTCATTTATTCTTGTATAAAAGAAACACGTGTGTATTTATTGTGAAAGACAATTTTTTTTTCACAACTATAATATCGTAGGATTTAAAATTCTTATCATCCACATAGTAATGTATACATCCTTTTGAAACCCACTTTAATGTGTTTACCGAAGAAGTTTTTTATTTAGACTATTCACTCCTTCATTCTTAGGCATATCAAAGGCTGTCTGGAGCAAAATAAATGTATCAAATCCCCCTGTCCCAGCAATTATTAATTAACATTAATAAAAGCATCGCAGGTATTGTATTCCCATTTGTATGAAACGCACTTTTTTAAAAAAAAAAGCCGCTGTACTTTATTAAAAGTATAAAGTCCCTGTAACTTTAAGCACGCATTATTAACATTTAGAAATATAATTCCTTATACTGTAACGTTCTGGCTATTTATTTTAGCATTACTATCTTTACCAATTTGGGTTTGAAATACTGATATAAGAATAAACCGATTGCAACTTTTTATGATTTGTTCTTATTTGATGAGTGAATAGTAAATTAGTGAGTGGTCTTTGGCTATGAATTTTCGTTGCACTTAATGGCTTAAATGGAATTTTCTTATTAAAATACTTTAAAACGTAAAATGCGTGTTATTTTCATAAACGATTGAAAACTTTATCGTAATGGGAAATAATTCAAACTTATTGATTGTAAAAATGCAACATACGATTTTATGTGGTCTATGAACTATTTAAAAAGCGATCCATTATATATACTAAATTTAGTTTTAAAGGCAAAAGACCATTATTAGTGTTACATACGCGCTCAAGAATTTTTTTTCCAAGCTTAATTATATATTTTTTTTAAAGATTTGTCTAAATATCTGTTATTTGACTTTAATTGAAATTTTCATATGAATTTGTATGAATTCATTTTAATAACACAAATCTTAATTTAATTTCGAGCTAGTAACAATGTAATTTTTTTAATAAAAGTATGTTTGGTTATTCCAATAAATGTGATTATGTATTGATAGTGATTATATGTAGAGGATCATTTATTGAAGTATATTCTAACTTTCTATTTGGGATAAAATACTGCTGAATTTTTATTTCAAAAATAATTATCATTTATACTAACAATACCTAAACACATTGTAAAATATCAGGAAATATATTTTAATATTATTATTTTTAAATTATTACGATTTAAGTAAAATAATTAAATATCCCTAAAAATTAATTTGAATGATCAGGATTTGTTTAATTCCATTATTTTTCAGCCTTATGCGGATACATCAAATCTATGACAAACAACGCAAAAGAAATATGCTCTTTTTTATTTTTACACTTTTTGTAACTATCTAAATTTATTTTGTTTAATGCCCCACTTAGATTGCAGCGCATAATCTGAAAATGAAGGCTTTAATCCAATAAAAATAAATACCACAAAGTTTTTATCAATTAATACATTTTCTTGGTGTTATTACAGTTTTTTGCATTTAAGGATTACCTGGAAAAGGGGTGTAACTTTGGTTGCTTGAATAAATACCCCATTCATAATAAATCCACTTAATCTTAACAAATAATGATAATAATAATTAAGTTCATTTCGAAAACACCTTTCATTCCTAATTAAGGCTTGAACAGTATATGCCAATTTGTATTATTCCACATTGAAATACGAAACGCAACAATACAAAATACAAGCCAATCTGTAAATGTCATCTTTAGTTTTTTTTTAAATTTAAAACGAAAACGCTTGTCCTGCTCATTATTTTGTACAAACAAATATTTGAAACAAAATCTGTTGCATGTCTGGTATCCTATTGTCTTTTTTTTTTTTTTGCTGGCATCCATCCGTCACAATGTGACTATGATGTGGAAAACCCACACGGTCTTGAATTATTCTTCTAGGATAATAAGCTTTTTTCCAAGCCGCCGGATAGCCCAAAGGATGATGCATATTGTCTACATCACCGTAATCTATTAAGAGTCATACACTCATTGCCATAATATCCATAGCCATCTGCCCCACAAAATTCCGTCAAAATGATTCACTACATATAAGCTTGAGATAAGTTAATAATAAATATGCAAATAAAAAGATATCAAAATAAAAAGTAGTATGCCTAAATGAATTTAAGCTGTTCATAGAACAACTAAGGATCAGCTAACTGTTTTGAAAATACAACTTATTAAAAATTAAAAACCAATTCATTCTACAATGTTGTTGTTGTTTTTTTTTTTAAATTCCTGAATTGTGAATAAACCTTATGATCATTATAGGGCATATGATAGCGCATAGTTGTGATGAGGATGATTAATGAATACACATTTTCTTGTTGACCTATAATTGATGTTGTATGAAGCTTGCCCCCCCCCCCTCTCCCAATTATCTCTATGTTCGCATTATTGCTTAGTGAGATGTTGGATATTTGAGTATTAAAAAAATAATCTATAAACTCATAATCAATTTAATTGGTTTAAAGTATTATTTTGTAGTGTGGGTATTTTAAAATTTTATGTTCCATCCCAAGGTTTAAAAACTGGCTTAGATATTAATTAAATCTTTAATAATTGCTCGCTGGCAAATACCCGGATGGCAAATTGAACTACTTCCCGTTAACCTATAGAGCTAAAACTTGTCACATAGACTTTATGCCGATGAAAACATATTCGTTCAATCGTTTAGCCTCATTCACAACCGCAACCCCCTCCCCCCCAAAAAATATAAATAAATAAAAATTTCTTGTTTTTCAAAGGGTAAGTGCAAGTAAATATTATGACCTAGATTTCATGACACAAATTCCCAATAAATGCGCTAAATGAGATCCTTGATAAAATATCGCAAGTGCGGTTGTTGCGTCATGTTTCCTTTGTTGTTCTGGAATAGTTTTTGCGATAAATCTGCTGTGGTAAAAGCGGGTTGATAATGACATGTATTACTAGAGTTCAGGTGCGTTAACAAGATGTGCGGTTGTCAGTCTTGTGGAACCAGCAAATTGGGATTATTTTAAAGTGCGTTTCTTGTACGCATGTTTTGTCAAATGTTCAACCCAACAACGTTTGCTCGATACTAAAATTTTCAAACAAATAATACAAAAAAAATTGTGTTTTTTTTTAAATACTTTTTATCAGACCTTGACATTACAATTAAAAAACAAAAATGAATGGTTCTAAATAAATCAATGTAGATATTTTTTTTACCTTTTGTATCTTCAATAGCATAAATGATTTTAATATAAAATATCATACATAAAATTTGCAATATTTCATCAGTTACTGTAGAGCTAGTTCTCATTTGGATTTTAATGCCTGTTCTGAAGAGTTTATCAATAAATCTTTAAAATTGACAATAAATAATTTTTCCCACTGATTGTCAATTGTTAAATTAATATAATTTTTTATAGATTTAATGCCACCGTCTCGTCTTATTTAAAAAAAATAATTATGGACATACTAATTTAAAATATCATTGTGTTTAACAGCTTGCTCTCCAGGTTGTAAAGATCAACTCTGCTCAAACCTGACAGGAGAATGTATTGATGATTGCATCATGGGCTTCCATGGATTATATTGTAACTCAAGTATGTAATATTTCTACACTTGGTTTAGCTGTCAAACACGCGAGAAAATTTAATTTTAAAAAAAAATATAATTATTCTTTGTTTTAATCTTTCCATCCATCTGGATCAAAGCTTGAACATAATCTTCCCATTTAGCATATACATTTTCTATACATTGCTGGAAAGAAGATATTTTTTTTTTAAAAGGACTACAATAATGTATGGCAGATTTAGGGTGTCATACTTTTTGTTACCAAATAAGGCCTTATGAAATAAATAGTGGTGTAACACGTTTACTTGCTGGCTCTTCATATAAGATAAAATGAGATACGATTATTTGATTGATCCAAATAAATGGAAATGTTTTTTGATTGTATTATACATTTTCAGCTCAAAAGTAAAACAATTTGAACACAAGACATTTATAATAAATTATTTCAAACAGCCATTCAGTGAGTTCTCTTAGCCAAATCGGGGTCTTATTAGTTCTCGTTCAGATGTGTGACTTCAGAGGAAGTACGCCGGTAAATTCGTACAGATTGGGGAACAAAATAATTTTTATATCTGCCAGTCCTCGCCTTGATGGGAAGAATTCGTCCCGAACGGCCCGATCCTAAGTATCTGTGATGAAGAGGGTGGGATGTATCATCCAAAATGTGTTTAGTTTTGCAAAAACATCTTTCTTCATATATATCTTCAAGTGAAGGATGTTTAGTTTGTGTTATGTTCCTAGCTTTCTTGATTAGTCGGTTTATGCGGTGTTTAATATCAGACGATGAATTCCCACACCAGCAGTTAATACTGAAATTAAGCAGGCTTCCAATAGATGCACTGTAGAATAAGTTAACGACTTGCTTGTTTACGCCAAAATTGTATAGTTTTTTGAGGTAGAACAGTCTTTGGTTGAATTTCTTATGCAGCATTTGGCCGTGCGCATGCCACGTTAGCTTATTATTAATGGTGACACCTAAGTACTTGTATGACTACACTTTCTCCACATTTTAATTTTTTATGTTGAGATCCGTAATCTGGTGCTTCCATCTCCTGAAATCAAACAGCCATTTCTTTTGTTTTTGAGACATTCAACTAGAGAAAATTTTCATCGCACCAATTGATAAAGCTCGTTACTAAGTTGTGGTATAGGCCTTCTCCTTCAGATATTAAACAAACAATGGTGGTATCATCATAAAAGTTTAAGATTGGAACGGTGTTGCTTGAGCTTTGAATATCATTTGTATATAATGTATACAGTACAGGAGAGAGAATGCAGCCTTGTGGTGCCCCGGTGCTTATTTCTCTTGTTAGAGATCATTGGGTATTTACTTTAACATATTGTGGTCGATTTGTCACAAAGCTCAGTAACCAAGCCTGTGACTGTCAAGGCTTTTCTCTCTCTCTCTCTCTCTACTGTCTACGCCGGGCCTTAACTATAAATTATTACCATTCAACGTTTCTGTCGCTGCATTAAAACTGTGTGTTTTCCGACTGCTCTCTACTCCTGTCCGGCTGAGTTTTACCTATAGTCCCCACTAACCTCACCTTTTATGCGTCCCCGAGTTTGACGTGGCATCTCTAGGTATTCCTTAGCAAGACTATTCAATTTCTACATATGTGCTACCAACCGTTTCTACATCCCGGTACTATAATTAACTTAACGCTTTCTTCCGTCTCAATGGACATTTCTCATTAGCTACCAACCCTTGACTAATAATTACTTTCCGTGTGGCATGCAATCCGATAGTCATATTCTTTGACGACAGTACACAACGTAGTTGCGGACTGCACCATTCTACATAACCTAAGTTTCTTACACCATGTTATGCTTGGAGTAATCTTTAAATAGAAAACTGCCTATGTATTCCAATGCCTTTATTTATAAATACTTTTACGGTCGTACCAGCCTCGTCCCGGTGCAATCTGACATTCTACGACAGGTGGTCAGTCCTCGAACCCTGGGGAATTCCCACCACCCCTAAACATCCAGAATTAGACTCTTCATAGTATTGAAAGTTCTGAATAATTTTGTTTCTTATACTGATAAGGCCTTAAGGAGTCAGTTTATTCAGAAAATATCATTCTAATATAATGTGACTAGAGGCCGACCGAAAGTGATTTTCTGATTTCGGCCGAAGCCGAAAATAGGCCGAAAGTTTAAAATGAATTTTGGCCGAAACCGAAAAATGCCGAAAGTTTAAAAATGACTTTCGGCCGAAACCGAAAAAAGACCGAAAGTTAAAAATGAATTTCGGCCGAAACCGAAGCCGAAACCGAAAATGAAATATTAAGATATTTTGAAATTCGTTCCCGCATACATTCTGCTTACATCGAAAATGATGTGGGAAAATATAAATATTTACATTCTTTTTATAAAAATGAGATAATCGTAAATATTAATAAATAAAAATCTAATTTAGGGTTCTCAAACTCGCGGCCAGCGAGCCATTTGTGACCCGCAAGACGATATTTTGCGGCCCGCTACATGACAGAAAAGTTTAGTGTAAATGCGCCGGCCCGTTTCCCCCATTCTCATATATATAACGTGACTCTCCGCGACGGTTTCAGTCGAATCTCACCGACTAATCTAATTCTGATTTTTGTTTAATGTCTCTATATATTTTTGTATGCCAGGTCTCTGGCAACAGTGAGTAGGTGGATGAAAGTGGATCCTAGTTCTTGAGAACCCTTAACGATGTTATTTTTATTTATAAAGGTTGAGCAGATTGTAGCAGTTGTAATCGCTTTTTTGTGGATTACTTGATGCGGCCCACTCTCATTTAGACACTATCTCATGCGCCCCCCACCCCCCCCCACCCCATAATTTGTGTTTGATACCCTTGATCTAATGAATACTTTGGATTTTACCATTTTAATGTAAAACTAATTTAAATTGCTTTACAATTTTTATTCAAATTTGTATGGTAGGAGAAAATTTGGCAGAAATTGGGGGGTGGGGGGGATGGGGGGAGGAGGGGAAATTAATGCAAAATATTATTTTTTTGAAACCGGGTCTCTAAAAAATGTGGTTCTAAAAGATCACTTAATTTGTTCTTAAAGATCGCTTAGTTTGTTGTTAAAGATCGTTTAGTTTGTTGTTAAAGATCGTTTAGTTTGTTGTTAAAGATCGTTTAGTTTGTTGTTAAAGATCGTTTAGTTTTTTGTTAAAGATCGTTTAGTTTGTTGTTAAAAATCGTTTAGTTTGTTGTTGAAGATCGTTTAGTTTGTTGTTAAAGATCGTCTAGTTTTTTTAATGATCGCTTTATTTGTTCTTAAAGATCGTTTAGTTTGTTCATAAAGATCGCTTAGTTTGTTGTAAATTCGCTTAGTTTTTTCATAAAGATCGCTTACTTTGTTTTTAAAGATCTTTCAATTTGTTTTTAAAGAACATTTAGTCTTCTGTTAAAGATCGCTTAGCTTATTCTTATAAATCATTAAAGATGGGTTTCTGATTTGAGGAAGGGGGCAAGAAAATGAATCAATGGACCCTAGCTACAAATACTTAAGCTACGCCTCTACAAATGGGGTGGGTTGGGTAGTAAGCCCATATGTAAATGTTTCTTGAATGGGCATTTCTTTTGACAAATGTAGAGTTTGTATTGTTCATTGGAGCGCAAAATAAATCTGAGGAAATCTAAGGTAGCACCCACACTAACTGCTCTACTAGTTAGCATATCTATCAGACTTAAAATTAGCTACTCCACTAGGCAGTATATCTATTAGGTAGTGTATCTATCAGCACTAACACTAGCTACTCCACTAGCTTGTGTATCTATCAGCACAAACACTTCATGCTCCACTAGGTTGTGTATCTATCAGCACTTACACTAGCTACTCCATTAGGTAGTGTATCTATCAGCACTAACACTAGCTACTCCACTAGTTTGTGTCTATCAGCACTTAAACTAGCTCGTCCACTAGGTAGTGTATCTATCAGCACTTGCACTAGCTACTCCACTAGGTTTTGTTTCTATCAGCACTAACACTAGCAACTCCACATGGTTGTCTATGTACCAGCATTAACAATAGCTACTTCACTAGGTTTTTTTCTAGCAACACTATCAGCATTAACACTAGCTACTTTCCAAGGTTGTGTATCTATCATTACCAAAAATTATGACCAGCGCCAAATGTTACGTCATTTTTTAAGAATGTAGTTCAAAATTGATGATTCTGTTGGCTATTGAGTAAATAGGGGGAAGAGGGTCTGGGAAGCCTCTCCCCAGCAGATTTTAGATTATTTTAAAATCAAAAGATGCATATTGGAGTATACCTGAATTCAGTGTTTCTCTTAACCTATCGTATCTGGGGAAGTAGTTTTTCAATCGTCAGCGGGAGACATTATGGCATTCAGTGCCATACACAACTGATAACATTAAGATAACTTAAAACAGTATTGATTCCTAAATTAACTTATGATAAATTTCCTAGAAAAAAATCTACGTTATTTGTTTTAAATAAGTCTCCAGTATTACATTTATTATAACGTCCCCGTGCTACGCAAAATTAGTACAACTACTAGCGATATGTATTCAAATTGAGTTTTAAACATTCTTTTTGCGTTAGAATTCTTCTTATATTTTCTCTTCTCTTAACATCAGGAAGCTGCATGCCTTGTATCCTCTTGTCTAAATGCAGAAATAAATTTGAGCCACCCAGTCATTGGCATATAATTCATAGCCCTCTGTCCATCATAGTTTAATATAAATACAAAATTTATTATCTAAATATAAATATATTTATAATCGAAATTAGTCTGCTTAAATAAATATAAACATTTCTTAGAAAAATTAAATTACACAGCTGACTTCTTTTTTTTTTTAATCGCCTTGCTTTTGAGCTATAGGAGATTGTGAACATTTACATTTGGCTAAATGAAACAAATTATTGCTGCAGTTTGGAAAATACAATTTATTTTAAATTAAAACCAATTCATTATACAAACTTTTTCAAAAACATTTTAATTCTGAAACGGGAATAAAGCTAAGAATCGTAGAGGAAGCAGGATGTCGCATTGTTTCAATAAAAATGTTACAAAAATCTTCTAGTTGGCTTAAAATTGCATAAGTATAATGATATGACCCCTCCCCAGAAACAAATGATCGCATTGCTTAGTTAATAAGATGTTGAATGTTTGGGTATTTAAAAACAACCTTATAATCGTGATCAAATACCTTGGTTGAACTTATTATTTTGGCGTGTGGACATTTTTAAAGAATTTGTGGACCCTCAGGTTTCAAAATCTAGCTCCGGTATTACTTCAATCCTTATAATAACTTCGATTTTATTCGTGTGTTTCTGGCTGACAAAATTTTCGGATGATTAATTGACACACTTTCCGTCATTTTATCGAGATGGAACTGGTTGCATTGCCTTGATGCTGATGAAAACACCTTCTGTCAAAGGTTGAGCCCCAACCTCAACTCTAAAAAAAAAAAAAGGTTTTGGCTTTTTTTCGTTTGTTTTTTTTTTTTTTTTTTTTTTTTTTTTTTTTTTTTTTTTTTTTTTTTTTTGTTTTTTTTTGCAAGAGAAAGATAATTAAAATATGATCACACTGATTTTACGAAATAAAATTCCCGATAACTAAGCTAAATGCGATTATTTAAAAAAAAATTGCAATACATTTGTTGTGTCATGTTTATCGTGTGAGATAAACCAGCTGTGTAAAATTGGTTGGGTGTTTAGAATATTAATAAATTTAGGGTGTGTGAACAAAAATGGGCGTGTCCAAACTTTAGGGGAAGCACCAATTGGCAATCTTATAAATTGCGTTACAGGTAAGCATTTTTTGTCAAATTTTCCGCCAAACTCCGATTGCTTGATATTAGATTTTATTAACGATCAATACGAAAGAATTTGTGTTTATATTGTGTATAATGTTTAACATATCTTCACTTAAAATTAAAAAAACAAATTGTAAAAATGAATTGTTCTAAATAATTTTTTTAAAATAATACATTTTTCTCTTTTTTTTGTATCCTTAGTGGCAGAAATAATTTTAAAATAATATATCAAAGATAAAATGTACAATATTTTGCAAATTACTGTATATCTATTTTTCTGTTTTATTTTGTAATTAATTGAATAAAATCTTTAAAATTTACAATAAAGAGTTTAATCACTGATTTTATATTGTTTAATTAGAACACAATTGCATCAATTTAATGGACTGACCCCTCTTATTTACTAAGTTTTATTTTGTAATTAATTGAATAAAATCTTTAAAATTTACAATAAAGAGTTTAATCACTGATTTTATATTGTTTAATTAGAACACAATTGCATCAATTTAATGGACTGACCCCTCTTATTTACTAACAATAAGGCATGTATTTATTTTAAAATATCTTTGTCTTTCTTAGCTTGCTCGCCAGGCTGTAAAGATGGAGTCTGCTCCTACCTGACCGGAGAATGCACTGGGGATTGCTTCAATGGCTTCCATGGATTATTTTGTAATCAATGTATGTCACTTTTCAGAAATAGCTATAGATCTATAAATTTATATCTATTTATATATATATATATATATATGTGTGTGTGTGTGTGTGTGTGTGTGCGTGTGTGTGTGTGTGTCATATTTATATAATAATAATGATAACAAAGATTTTTTTTGAAAATCACGCTTCAGCCCCGGTGCTTATTTCTCTTGTTAGAGATCATTGGCTATTTACTTTAACATATTATGGTCGATTTGTTACAAAGTTCAGTAACCAAGCCTGAATATTTAAATTGACACCTAGTTTCTTTATCATAAGGTGTGGTTGAATAGTGGTTGGATAGTGGTTGGATAGTGGTTGGATAGTGGTTGGATAGTGGTTGGATAGTGGTTGGATAGTGGTGGGATAGTGGTTGGATAGTGGTTGGATACATGTATATGGCGTGTGCCATAGTCGCAAATCAATTTGGGACATAAATTTGGTAAGCAGGACAAATAATTTAATTTACTAAAATGCTGTTTATTCTGATAGTCCCAATACTAAATTTTAGAAAATAGTTTCGCAAGCGTGATAGAACATTAGTTTTAGTTCCTGGTATAAACGCAATGTGTCTTTGTAACGCCTATGAACTCAAATTCCTTTAAATTATCGATTTTTAAATTAAATTTATAAAAAAAATAGAGCCAAAATTGTGAGAATTAAAAGAAAAAATATTTTTTTAAAGAGGTAATGGATTTTAATTAAACAGCACTAACATTTTTAAGGTTCTATTTAAGCCTAACTTATGCTACAGTTAACAATAGTTATGATAAATACATCTTCTAACAATTTGTTTGACTATTTATTCTTTTTTTTAAATTTATATTGACATGTATTTGCGAGTGATGTGTTGTTGCTATCCACACTTTTTAAATCAGATAGATTTTTTCATACAAAAACATGTAGAAATAGTTTTATTTATAGATAATCATAATTCAAAATCTATGTTAGAAATCAAGTCCTTTTTTTAATCAACCTAATGCAAATAGCTTTAATTGGAAATTGGGTTGCGCATTGTAGAGAACCTTTACTGGTCTATATTCTTCTATTGGATCTGTAATACTTTTATTTGTACGATCACCTCACTCGATCTTGTTGCAACATTAAGGTAAATAAACAAATCGTCGATGGTTACAGCCATTGACCTTTAATTTTATTCTACTATAATTCACTTTCTCTTGGCTGGGACTCAGCTGTGACTGTCAAGGCTTTTCTCTCTCTCTCTTTACTGTCTACGCCGGGCCTTAACTATACATTATTACCATTCAACGTTTCTGTCGCTGCATTAAAACTGTGTTTCTTCCGACTGCTCTCTACTCCTGTCCGGCTGAGTTTTACCTATAGTCCCCACTAACCTCACCTTTTATGCGTCCCCGAGTTTGACGTGGCATCTCTAGGTATTCCTTAGCAAGACTATTCTATTTCTACATATGTGCTACCAACCGTTTCTACATCCCGGTACTATAATTAACTTAACGCTTTCTTCCGTCTAAATGGACATTTCTCATTAGCTACCAACCCTTGACTAATAATTACTTTCCGTGTGGCATGCAATCCGATAGTCATATTCTTTGACGACAGTACACAACGTAGTTGCGGACTGCACCATTCTACATAACCTAAGTTTCTTACACCATGTTATGCTTGGAGTAATCTTTAAATAGAAAACTGCCTATGTATTCCAATGCCTTTATT
>CAXITT010000017.1:1728608-1791866 GCA_964033795.1 Lymnaea stagnalis
TTTTTAGTTTTTTTTTTTTTTTTTTTTTTTTTTTTTTTTTTCTATAAACAATTCCTAAGTAAAATCTCAATTAAATGTCTAAACAAAACGTCCAAAGAATTAGGGCAATAACTGAAAAGACAAATAGTGCATGTTAACAATGTCCTGACTAACACAGAACTACAGCGTTAATAATAAACATGTTAAATAACTCAGCACTTATAGATTATGACAATATACACATTGAGAGGAATTTTTTTATAAATGTCAATTAAAATTAAATTATTGTATTTAGATCTAATTATAAACTAAATCACGTGACATGGTGTAACTCGTAGCAAGTACACTATCTTACATTCAGAACCAGTGTGAGATGTGAGGGCTAACATAAAGGTATGGGAATTCTTACACACTGTTGCCCATGTATGGTGTCTATGTAAGATACATCTATAGCAGAACAACTACTATAAAGTGCAACCACTGTTATTTTAATTCTGTAGCACTATGTAATTAGTTGCCGAACCTGAGGTCTGTAAGACCTGTCTCTTTCAGACAATTTTTCCCGGGAGGCTTTTAAGAATTTCGTGTGTGGCGGTGACAGGGGCCAGAGGCGTATATAAAAGGAAGGGGGGGTGGCAACATACCCATGAAACATAATAGCTTGAACTCCAATATGTGTTGTAATATTAGTCAATGCATCGCAATAATGGGTTTCTGATTTGAGGAAGGGGGCAAGAAAATGAATCAATGGACCCTAGCTACAGATACTTAAGCTACGCCTCTACAAATGGGGTGGGTTGGGTAGTAAGCCCATATGTAAATGTTTCTTGAATGGGCATTTCTTTTGACAAATGTAGAGTTTGTATTGTTCATTGGAGCGCAAAATAAATCTGAGGAAATCTAAGGTAGCACCCACACTAACTGCTCTACTAGTTAGCATATCTATCAGACTTAAAATTAGCTACTCCACTAGGCAGTATATCTATTAGGTAGTGTATCTATCAGCACTAACACTAGCTACTCCACTAGCTTGTGTATCTATCAGCACTAACACTTGATGCTCCACTAGGTTGTGTATCTATCAGCACTTACACCAGCTCGTCCAATAGGTAGTGTATCTATCAGCACTTACACTAGCTACTCCATTAGGTAGTGTATCTATCAGCACTAACACTAGCTACTCCACTAGATTGTGTATCTATCAGCACTTAAACTAGCTCGTCCACTAGGTAGTGTATCTATCAGCACTAGCACTAGCTACTCCACTAGGTTTTGTGTCTATCAGCACTAACACTAGCAACTCCACATGGTTGTCTATGTACCAGCATTAACAATAGCTACTTCACTAGGTTTTTTCTAGCAACACTATCAGCATTAACACTAGCTACTTTCCAAGGTTGTGTATCTATCATCACCAAAAATTATGACCAGCGCCAAATGTTACGTCATTTTTTAAGAATGTAGTTCAAAATTGATGATGCTGTTGGCTATTGAGTAAATAGGGGGAAGAGGGTCTGGGTAGCCTCTCCCCAGCAGATTTTAGATTATTTTAAAATCAAAAGATGCATATTGGAGTATACCTGAATTCAGTGTTTCTCTTAACCTATCGTATCTGGGGAAGTAGTTTTTCAATCGTCAGCGGGAGACATTATGGCATTCAGTGCCATACACAACTGATAACATTAAGATAACTTAAAACAGTATTGATCCCTAAATTAACTTATGATAAATTTCCTAGAAAAAAATCTACGTTATTTGTTTTAAATAAGTCCCCAGTATTACATTTATTATAAGGTCCCCGTGCTACGCTAAATTAGTACAACTACTAGCGATATGTATTCAAATTGAGTTTTAAACATTCTTTTTGCGTTAGAATTCTTCTTATATCTTCTCTTCTCTTAACATCAGGAAGCTGCATGCCTGGTATCCTCTTGTCTAAATGCAGAAATAAATTTGAGCCACACAGTCATTGGCATATAATTCATAGCCCTCTGTCCATCATAGTTTAATATAATTACAAAATTTATTATTTAAATATAAATATATTTATATTCGAAATTAGTCTGCTTAAATAAATATAAACATTTCTTAGAAAAATTAAATTACACAGCTGACTTCTTTTTTTTTTTAATCGCCTTGCTTTTGAGCTATAGGAGATTGTGAACATTTACATTTGGCTAAATGAAACAAATTATTGCTGCAGTTTGGAAAATACAATTTATTTTAAATTAAAACCAATTCATTATACAAACTTTTTCAAAAACATTTTAATTCTGAAACGGGAATAAAGCTAAGGATCGTAATAGGAAGCAGGATGTCGCATTGTTTTAATAAAAAATGTTACAAAAAATATTCTAGTTGGCTTAAAATTGCATAAGTATAATGATATGGCCCCCTCCTCAGAAACACATGATCGCATTGCTTAGTTAATAAGATGTTGAATGTTTGGGTATTTAAAAACAACCTTATAATCGTGATCAAATACCTTGGTTGAACTTATTATTTTGGCGTGTAGACATTTTTAAAGAATTTGTGTACCCTCAGGTTTCAAAATCTAGCTTCAGTATTACTTCAATCTTTGTAATAACTTCGCTTTAGTTCGTGTGTTTCTGGCTGGCAAAATTTTCGGATGATTAAATGACACACTTTCCGTCATTTTATCGAAATGGAACCTTTTGCATTGCCTTGATGCTGATGAAAACACCTTCTGTCAAAATTTGAGCCCCAACCTCAACTCTAAAAAAATAAGTTTTTCGCTTGTCTTCGCTTGTTTTTTTCTTTTTTTTTTTTTTTTTTGCAAGAGAAAGATAATTAAAATATGATCACACTGATTTTACGAAATAAAATTCCCGATAACTAAGCTAAATGCGATTATTTAAAAAAAAATTGCAATACATTTGTTGTGTCATGTTTATCGTGTGAGATAAACCTGCTGTGTAAAATTGGTTGGGTCTTTAGAATATTAATAAATTTAGGGTGTGTGAACAAAAATGGGCGTGTCCAAACTTTAGGGGAAGCACCAATTGGCAATCTTATAAATTGCGTTACAGGTAAGCATTTTTTGTCAAATTTTCCGCCCAACTCCGATTGCTTGATATTAGATTTTATTAACGATCAATACGAAAGAATTTGTGTTTATATTGTGTATAATGTTTAACATATCTTCACTTAAAATTAAAAAAACAAATTGTAAAAATGAATTGTTCTAAATAATTTTTTTAAAATAATACATTTTTCTCTTTTTTTTGTATCCTTAGTGGCAGAAATAATTTTAAAATAATATATCAAAGATAAAATGTACAATATTTTGCAAATTACTGTATATCTATTTTTCTGTTTTATTTTGTAATTAATTGAATAAAATCTTTAAAATTTACAATAAAGAGTTTAATCACTGATTTTATATTGTTTAATTAGAACACAATTGCATCAATTTAATGGACTGACCCCTCTTATTTACTAACAATAAGGCATGTATTTATTTTAAAATATCTTTGTCTTTCTTAGCTTGCTCGCCAGGCTGTAAAGATGGAGTCTGCTCCTACCTGACCGGAGAATGCACTGGGGATTGCTTCAATGGCTTCCATGGATTATTTTGTAATCAATGTATGTCACTTTTCAGAAATAGCTATAGATCTATAAATTTATATCTATTTATATATATATATATATATATGTGTGTGTGTGTGTGTGTGTGTGTGCGTGTGTGTGTGTGTGTCATATTTATATAATAATAATGATAACAAAGATTTTTTTTGAAAATCACGCTTCAGCCCCGGTGCTTATTTCTCTTGTTAGAGATCATTGGCTATTTACTTTAACATATTATGGTCGATTTGTTACAAAGTTCAGTAACCAAGCCTGAATATTTAAATTGACACCTAGTTTCTTTATCATAAGGTGTGGTTGAATAGTGGTTGGATAGTGGTTGGATAGTGGTTGGATAGTGGTTGGATAGTTGTTGGATAGTGGTTGGATAGTGGTTGGATACATGTATATGGCGTGTGCCATAGTCGCAAATCAATTTGGGACATAAATTTGGTAAGCAGGACAAATAATTTAATTTACTAAAATGCTGTTTATTCTGATAGTCCCAATACTAAATTTTAGAAAATAGTTTCGCAAGCGTGATAGAACATTAGTTTTAGTTCCTGGTATAAACGCAATGTGTCTTTGTAACGCCTATGAACTCAAATTCCTTTAAATTATCGATTTTTAAATTAAATTTATAAAAAAAATAGAGCCAAAATTGTGAGAATTAAAAGAAAAAATATTTTTTTAAAGAGGTAATGGATTTTAATTAAACAGCACTAACATTTTTAAGGTTCTATTTAAGCCTAACTTATGCTACAGTTAACAATAGTTATGATAAATACATCTTCTAACAATTTGTTTGACTATTTATTCTTTTTTTTAAATTTATATTGACATGTATTTGCGAGTGATGTGTTGTTGCTATCCACACTTTTTAAATCAGATAGATTTTTTCATACAAAAACATGTAGAAATAGTTTAATTTGTTTGACTATTTATTCTTTTTTTTAAATTTATATTGACATGTATTTGCGAGTGATGTGTTGTTGCTATCCACACTTTTTAAATCAGATAGATTTTTTCATACAAAAACATGTAGAAATAGTTTATTTATAGATAATCATAATTCAAAATCTATGTAAGAAATCAAGTCCTTTTTTTAATCAACCTAATGCAAATAGCTTTTATTGGAAATTGGGTTGCGCATTGTAGAGAACCTTAACTGGTCTATATTCTTCTATCGGATCTGTAATACTTTTATTTGTACGATCACCTCACTCGATCTTGTTGCAACATTCAGGTAAATAAACAAATCGTCGATGGTTACAGCCATTGACCTTTAATTTTATTCTACTATAATTCACTTTCTCTTGGCTGGGACTCAGCTGTGACTGTCAAGGCTTTTCTCTCTCTCTCTCTCTACTGTCTATGCCGGGCCTTAACTATACATTATTACCATTCAACGTTTCTGTCGCTGCATTAAAACTGTGTTTCTTCCGACTGCTCTCTACTCCTGTCCAGCTGAGTTTTACCTATAGTCCCCACTAACCTCAACTTTTATGCGTCCCCGAGTTTGACGTGGCATCTCTAGGTATTCCTTAGCAAGACTATTCTATTTCTCCATATGTGCTACCAACCGTTTCTACATCCCGGTACTATAATTAACTTAACGCTTTCTTCCGTCTAAATGGACATTTCTCATTAGCTACCAACCCTTGACTAATAATTACTTTCCGTGTGGCATGCAATCCGATAGTCATATTCTTTGATGACAGTACACAACGTAGTTGCGGACTGCACCATTCTACATAACCTAAGTTTCTTACACCATGTTATGCTTGGAGTAATCTTTAAATAGAAAACTGCCTATGTATTACAATGCCTTTATTGATAAATACTTTTACAGTCATACCAGCCTCGTCCCGGTGCAATCTGACATTCTACGACAGGTGGTCAGTCCTCGTACTTGGGGGAAATCCCACCAGCACTAAACCACCTAGAATTAGACTCTTCATAGTATTGAAAGTTCTGAATAATTTTGTTTCTTATACTGATAAGGCCTTAAGGAGTCAGTTTATTCAGAAAATATCATTCTAATATATTGTGACTTCCTTTATATCTACAGTATAGAAGTCGTACGATCCATATTATTTGCTTTTTTTTTTTCATCACAATGTTACTTCTTAATTTTAATCAGCTTGCAGTAGTGAATGTGCCATACCTGGTTCTTGCAATAAAAGTACAGGAATTTGTATAAATGGCTGCAAGGCAGGTTATTATGGACCACTTTGCCAAGGTAATTTATTTTTTCTTGCTTTTTCATTGGAAGACAAAGTTCATAGGTCAATAACCGCGTCGATATATACCTCATAAATCTAAAAAGACAGATAATAGATTTACCATAAATCTAAAAAGATAGATAATAAATTTAATTTGTGTATTCTTTTAACGGTATAGCAAAGCAAAATCTCAACAACTAAAGTATTTTTCGAAAATTGAGATCCTGGCAGCGTTATTCCTTTTCTGGGTGTCTTATACTTTTTGTACAGTGATACTATTTTTTGCTGTGTAGCCGTGTGGTGTTGATAGGACAGCGGACAGTTTTAAAATAAACACTCAATCAATTCAGGTCTAGTGGCTTTTAGTTGTTTGTTTGTTTGTTTTTTTTTCTATAAACAATTCCAAAGTAAAATCGACATTAAATGTCTAAACAAAACATCCAAATAATTAGGGCAATAACTGAAAAGACAAATAGTTCATGTTAACAATGTCCTGACTAACACAGAACTACAGCGTTAATAATAAACACGTTAAATAACTCAGTAATTATAGATTATGACAATATACAAATTGTGAGGAATTTTTTTATAAATATTGTAAGGAAACCTTGCTTGTTCTCTGCTAACCTTCATCTATATCTGGCATTCACTAAAGAAACAACTCAGGCGATAACATCTGATGATTATAATCTTGTTCTTTATTAGGCTGACACTTCGCTTATACTTTCTCTCATCTTGCAACTCTGACTGCCCTCTTCTCATACCGTCAGAGCGCTCCCTACTGTCTGCTTCTCTGTCCGGCCCGTCCAAAGGTCCCTATTTATAAGTCCCTGGTCCATAGAGTTCCACCCCCAGGTCTGTACTCGCGCCGCCCTTTTGATCGGTCGGCAACCAGTCGTCCCAGGGAAATACCCTGGTCAGATGGCTGGTACCGCCCGGCGCTTTGATCAGTCGATCGTGATCCCTGGTCAGATGGCACCGGCCGTACCTGGTCAGATGGCCGATAACCCTGCTGCGAGATCTGACGCGCGCTTTGATCATGCGATCGTGATCCCTGGTCAGATCTGACGCCCCCGGCGCCGTCGTGGTCCACAATACCCCCATCTTACAAAACCAATGTCGTCCCGACATTACTAACACCCTCGCTGCAGTTACATAACTGGTCTCTAAATGGCTTAAAGTGTCTCGGACCTTCAGCCTTCATTTAAAAACAGCTCACAGTAACGCACGTGTGTCATCACATTGATGTTCTAGTGCACCTCCCTTCGTTTTAATCCTATGCGTACCTTGAATACCACAATTGAGTTAAAGGTCACCACAGTCACTGTCTCCTAACAGTTCTAGTCAAGATCAGGGTTAGTTTTTGTGACAGTCAGAGCGCTTCTTACATTCCCGCAATCAGACAACTTTGATCGAACACCGTTCAGCTAACAATGAACAATGAATAATAAAACATTTAGAGAATTAAGTTGAAAACAAAATCAAACAGCAAATCAAGTATCACAGTAAAACAATGTTAAGCCTCTCCGAACCGAATAGAATTCCAATGCAAGAAAATAATAATTGGTTGCAAAAACATCCTTAACTCAAACCCTTCATTTCAAACTTCAATATAAAAAAATTATACAATTTCACCACAAACAAAAATCTATAATTTTGCATCAAGCATCAATTTCTACCAAAAAAAATTGTTAAGCAATAATGGCGTTTATCCAACCTAAATTTCAAGTATCTCTACACAAAATATTAGAGCACATTACTTCATTTACTTTTATGTCTATCTAAAAGATTGTCATGTCATAAAATAATTAACACATTCAATATTTGAGAAAATTGTCATTGCCCCATACCCATTTTCCTTGTAGAACTTGTCGAAGCCCTGAATTTGCTCCAATCTGGCGGGTCAGGGTCATGTCTCAGCTTACAGTGGCGTTCATGATGAATAATTTTGAACGTCATCCTTCCCTCTCCTTCAATCTCAAACAAATTATGCCGTAGTTTTCGGCTAATGACCAGTGGACCACGCCACTTATTAGTGCTCACCATCTGGTTTCGACTCACCTTGTCTGTTGAGTCTGCATACTGGACAACGTCACCCACTTTGAAAGGGCGCTTTACTGTTCTAGCGTCGGGGTCATTTTTCTGTCTTTTCACTGCTCTATCAAGAATTATCTTCCTTTCCTTCCAGTTAGAATTGACCTCACCACACAACTGGACTGATTTGCTACCCACATTCTTGGGGTTTGTCGACGGCGCGGTCATCTCAGTACGGGGTAACCCGTTAGTCTGGACAGCAGCCATGCGTGTCCGCTGGCTTTTACCAGGACGCTGTCCTTTGTTGAGGGTAGTGACCATGTTTACTCCTACACTGGCTGGTGCTGGTAACGGGTTATTGTTGACACGTTTTGATGGGCTAGAACAATTCTTATCCTCTTTCGAATTTACCCTCAATTTAGCTGCAATGGGCACATTGTGACAGCCCAAACTCAGACCTTGGCTGACTGAGTAGGAAAAATTATAATGAGCCAACAATTCAAAACCGAGGTAACCGTCCTCCATAATGTCTGCCACATATATCGTCCAGGGATACACTTTATCTCCAATCAATAATTTTACGTCACTCGCCCCATATAGATTCATTGGTGTTCCAGTAGCTGTCTGCAGCTTCACAGGTGAGAGATGAATCTTACGTCGCTGCCGTCGTGGACATTCAAAAAATCGTTTCTTTGAATTAACGGTCACAGCCGCATACGTGTCCATTTGAAATTCTGCCCTAACACCACACACTGTAACAGGTACAAACACAGCACTAGGACGAATGGCTCGACCATTCGATGAAATGTGATTCAATTTTAGTCGATCAGGAATTTCGCCTCCTAAGCTCCTGTTTTGACAATTACGGGCAATGTGACCGATTCGATCACACTCGAAGCACTTGGGTTCCATCTGTCGATAACTTCCATCTTCTCGAGCTGACTGGTTAACTGCCCCTCTCTGTGAGGTGATGAATGCCCTAAAGTCCTCACTCAGGCCGCTGATCTCTCTGGCCAAGTTGTCAGTAGCTATTGATGCTACTTGCTTTCCCGGTAGACAAAAATTGTCCCTCAGATTTAATAACTGCTCCAGGGCTGCTCTCGCCTTGTCCACTGTTGGAGGGACGGCCATAGTGCCAACATGTGTGACCATTGAAGGATCCCGTAGCCCACGTAAAAACTGCCTAAAACCAATTGCATCTCGTGTGGCCTGGTCTGCCATTTGAAAGCTTTTCCCTACCAGTTTCTTGATGTCGGTAGCGTACTCTGCACTGGTTTCTGTTCTTAGGAACGTACGTTTTTGCAGCAGATTCTGGAAGAAAGCTGGTGTTCTATGGTCCTGGAACCGATTGGCGAGGGCATCTTTACGTTTCTCGTACGTCTCTCGCTCTTCTTCACTTAATTCACTGTAAGCTCACTCTTCCTCACTCCACTTGAAGATTTTTGCAGCTGTTTCAAACTGCACGATAAAAGTGTGGCATGTAGAGGTTCCACTGTACGTTGGGAGGTTGTTTAAATACTGGGAAGTCATTGTGCTTGCCATAGATTTTCCACACCTTGCACTTCTCATCTCAGTCCGGCTACCCAAAAATATTATCTTTTCGGAGTCGTTGCAAGGTTAACATCCCACCGCTGCCACCATTTTAAAGAAACCTTGCTTGTTCTCTGCTAACCTTCATCTATATCTGGCATTCACTAAGGAAACAACTCAGGCGATAACATCTGATGATTATAATCTTGTTCTTTATTAGGCTGACACTTCGCTTATACTTTCTCTCATTTGCAACTCTGACTGCCCTCTTCTCATACCGTCAAAGCTCTCCCTGACTGTCTGCTTCTCTGTCCGGCCGCGTTCTGTCCGTCCCGTCCAGAGGTCCCTATTTATAAGTCCCTGGTCCATAGAGTTCCACTCCCAGGTCTGTACTCGCGCCACCCTTTTGATCGGTCGGCAACCAGTCGTCCCAGGGAAATACCCTGGTCAGATGGCTGGTACTGCCCGGCGCTTTGATCAGTCGATCGTGATCCCTGGTCAGATGGCACCGGCTGTACCTGGTCAGATGGCCGGTAACCCTGCTACGAGATCTGACGCGCGCTTTGATCATTCGATCGTGATCCCTGGTCAGATTTGACGCCCCCGGCGCCGTCGTGGTCCGAACTCTCCACAATATCAATTAAATTTAAATTATTGTAATTAGGTCCAATGATAATCTAAATCACGTGACAAGATATAACTCGTAGCACGTACACTGTCTTACATTCAGAACCAGTGTAAAATGTGATGGCTAACATAAAGGTATGAGAATTCATACCCACTGTTGCCCATGTATTGTGTCTATGTAAGATACATCTATAGAATAACAGCTACTATAAAGTGCAACCACTGTTATTTTAATTCTGTAGCACTATGTAATTAGTTGCCGAACCTGAGGTCTGTCAGACCTGTCTCTTTCAGACAATTTTCCCCGGAAGGCATTTAAGAATTTCGTGTGTGGCGGTGACAGGGGCCAGAGGCGTATATAAAAGGGAAAGGGGGCCAACATCCCCATGAAACATACTAGCTGGAACTCCAATATGTGTTGTAATGTTAGTCAATGCATCGCAATAATGGTTTTCTGAGTTGAGAAAGGGGGCAAGAAAATGAATAAATGGACCCTTGCTACAAATACTTAAGCTACGCTTCTGCAAATGAGGTGGGTTGGGTAGTAAGCCCATATGTAAATGTTTCTTGAATGGACATGATTTTTGACAAATGTAGAGTTTGTATTGATCATTGGAGCGCTAAATAAATCTGAGGAAATCTAAGGTATCACCCACACTAACTATTCTACTAGGTAGTATATCTATCAGACTTAAGATTAGCTACTCCACTAGGCAGTATATCTATCAGTACTAACAGTAGCTACTCCATTAGGTAGTTTAACTATCAGCACTAACACTAGCTACTCCTCTAGCTTGTGTATCTGTCAGCACTAACACTTCATACTCCACTAGGTTGTGTATCTATCAGCACTTACACCAGCTCGTCCACAAGGTAGTGTATCTATCAGCACTTGCACTAGCTACTCCAATAGATTGAGTATCTATCAGCACTTATACTAGCTCGTCCACTAGCTACTCCACTAGGTTGTGTGTCTATCAGCACTAGCACTAGCTACTCCATTAGGTAGTGCATCTATCAGCACCAACACTAGCTACTCCATTAGGTAGCGCATCTATCAGCAATAACACTAGCTACACCAGTTATTTTTTCTAACAGCACTATCAGACTAACACTAGCTACCTTCCTAGGTTGTTTATCTATCATCACCAAAAATTATAACCAGGGCCAATTATAACCAACTGACCCAAGGTCAAATGCAGCCAGCGATGCGGACCCGCGAGCCGAGACCTTCACCCAGGTTTACACTCGTACCAGCGCCATAATTTAACTGGACAGTGATCTCGTTTAGGTTGTTTACACAAATAAATATGGGGAGAGAATGTAGACAATGAATGATTACTATTTTTACATACGTGCAAAAAATAATCTCTCATTGAAACAAAACCATTTGCACTAAGTAACTGTTGCACAAGTTTAAAGTAACATAAAATAAGTGAAAAATTCAAAACTAACGTATAATGATAACATTAAGAGAACTTAAAACAGTATTGATCCCTAAATTAACTTATGACAAATTTCCTAGTTATAATCTACGTTATTTGTTTTAAATAAGCCCCCAGTGTTACATTTATTATAAGGTCCCCGTGCTACGTTAAAATTAGTACCACTACTAGCCATATGTATTCAAATTGAGTTTTAAAAATTCTTTTTGCGTTAGAATTCTACTTATATCTTCTCTTAACATCAGGAAGCTGCATGCCTGGTATCCTCTTGTCTAAATGCAGAAAATAAATTTGAGCCACACAGTCATTGGCATATAATTCATAGTCTGCTTAAATAAATATAAGCATTTCTTAGAAAAATTAAAGTACACAGCTGACTTGTAAACGAAAAAAATCGCCTTACTTTTGACCTATAGGAGATTGTTAACATTTACAGTTGGCTCAATGAAACATACTATTGCTGCAGATTGGGAAATACAACTTAAATTAAAATTAAATTAAAACCAATTCATTATACAAACTTTTTCAAAAACATTTTAATTCTGAAGCAAGAATAAAGCTAAGGATCGTAATTGGAAGCAGGATGTCGCATTGTTTTAATAAAAAATGTTACAAAAAATATTCTAGTTGGCTTAAAATTGCATAAGTATAATGATATGACCCCCTCCCCAGAAACACATGATCGCATTGCTTAGTTAATAAGATGTTGAATGTTTGGGTATTTAAAAACAACCTTATAATCGTGATCAAATATCTTGGTTGAACATTTATTTTGGCGTGTAGACATTTTTAAAGAATTTGTGGACCCTCAGGTTTCAAAATCTAGCTTCGGTATTACTTCAATCCTTGTAATAACTTCGCTTTAGTTCGTGTGTTTCTGGCTGGCAAAATTTTCGGATGATTAATTGACACACTTTCCGTCATTTTATCGAGATGGAACTGGTTGCATTGCCTTGATGCTGATGAAAACACCTTCTGTCAAAATTTGAGCCCCAAACTCAACTAAAAAAAAAAAGGTTTTCGCTTTTTTTTTTTTTTTTTTTTTTTTTTTTTTGCAAGAGAAAGATAATTAAAATATGATGACCTGATTTTACGAAATAAAATTCCCGATAACTAAGCTAAATGCGATTATTTAAAAAAAATTGCAATACATTTGTTGTGTCATGTTTATCGTGTGAGATAAACCAGCTGTGTAAAATTGGTTGGGTCTTTAGAATATTAATAAATTTAGGGTGTGTGGAAAAAATATGCGTGTCCAAACTTTGGGGGAAGCACCAATTGGCAATCAGATAAATTGCGTTACAGGTAAGCATGTTTTGTCAAATTTTCCGCCCAACTCCAATTGCTTGATATTAGATGTTATAAACGATAAATACGAAAGAATTTTTGTTTATAAGGTGTACAATGTTTAACATATCTTCACTTAAAATTAAAAAAACAAAATTGTAAAAATGAATTGTTCTAAATAAATTTTAAAAAATAATACATTTTTCACTTTTTTTGTATCCTTAGTGGCAGAAATAATTTTAAAATAATATATCAAAGATAAAATGTACAATATTTTGTAAATTACTGTATATCTATTTTTCAGTTTTATTTTGTAATTAATTGAATAAAATCTTTAAAATTTACAATAAAGAGTTTAATCACTGATTTTATATTGTTTAATTAGAACACAATTGTATAAATTTAATGCACTGACCCCTCTTATTTACTAACAATAAGGCATATATTTATTTTAAAATATCTTTGTCTTTCTTAGCTTGCTCGCCAGGCTGTAAAGATGGAGTCTGCTCCTACCTGACCGGAGAATGCACTGGGGATTGCTTCAATGGCTTCCATGGATTATTTTGTAATCAATGTATGTCCCTTTTCAGAAATAGCTATAGATCTATAGATATGAAGCAAGCGCAACGTTTAATTAGAAATATATTTAGTTGGTAATTGTTTCGATCTTTCCATCCCTCTGGATCAAAGCTTGCCAATATAATTCCCATTTAGCAAACACATGTTCTGTAGTTTTCTGGTAATTGTGTCAAATATTAAGTTCGTTATTGCCTGTCAGGTTCACAGTTTATAAAGCTATTAGAGGTCTGTTTATTACTAAAGAGGTTGAGTGATAGACGCAGCAACGCCAAGTTAATGGTATTGAAGAGTTTATTCACATGGAAATTTGTAGACAATGGGAAAAAAATTTATCGGCTAGGGCCTGTAAAAATAACTAGTGATGTAACAATTTTTCTCGCTGGCTCTCTATAATTGTCTGATCAGTAAAACCACTGGATCATTAGAGAGATTTTAAAATAAATTTGTATACTTAACTTAATGGGTCATTTAATATGCCCCTAATTGTTGTATTGACCAAAAAATTGTAAAAACCGCAATGAAAAATAAATAAAAATCACTAATTAGCATCTGTTACATTGATCAATAAAGTATATATATATATATATATATATATATATATATATATATATATATATATATATATATATATATATATATGTGTGTGTGTGTGTGTGTGTGTGTGTATATATATATATATATATATATATATATATATATAGATATATATATATATATATATATATATATATATGTGTGTGTGTGTGTGTGTGTGTGTGTCAAATTTATATAATAATAATAATAACAAAGATTTTTTTGAAAATCACGCTTCATCCCCAAAGGCTCGAAGCGCGGTAAATATCACATTGAAGTACAAAATGCAACAATACAAAAACTACATACGAGAATACCCATTCTAAGTCCTGCATACCTTGCAATCATAAACAACACAGGCCAATATACATCTACAAAATAATAGCTAAATAGACAACATCACCCCAGTAGGTGTTTATGAAATAGATAAGTCTTCGAATCAGTTTTGAAAGACGCCAGTGTCTGGCTGTTTCTGAGAGCGACAGGAAGGGTGTTCGAAATTGTTGGGCCAGAAAATGTGAAAGTGTGCCCCTCAAAAATCTCATGGCGAACATGTGGTATCGAGAGTCTGCCACTACCAGATGAGCGGAATTGTCTAGTGGGTACATAAGGCGTCAGTAGTGCTTTGAGATAGGACGGTGCTTGGTCATGCAAGCAGCGGTAGGACAGAGTTACAAATTCTACTCTATGTTATTATAAAAACACTCAGTTTTCTCCAAAATGTTGATTTAAATATATTTACTTTACTAAAATGCTGCTTGTTCTCCTTTCCTTGAATAATTAATAATAATACTAAGACTAAATTGTATAATATATGTTCTCAAACTTGACAGAGGGGTAAATTTAGTTCTTGCTATGAACACAATATGACTTCGTTATGCCCCTGGGTTCAAATGCCTTTGAAGTATTCATTTTTAAATTAAACATTTGGGATGCATATAAAATTATTAAATTTGTATTTAGAAAATGAATTATTTAAAGAAATTATAGCATTCAATTAAACAGCTCTGATATTTTACGATACTATTTAGGCCTATCTTATGGCTTAATTCAATTTTTCACAAAAAATTCATTCTAAAATAATGTGAATTTCCTTTATACCTACAGTAAATAATCCATATCATTTGCGGTTTTTTATTTCTAACATCACGTTGTTGCTTCTTGATTTTTAATAAGCTTGTAGTAGTGGATGTGCCATACCTGTTGCATGCAGTAAAAGTACAGGACATTGTGTAAATGGGTGCAAGTCAGGTTACTCTGGACCACTTTGCCAAGGTAACTTTTTCTTGATTTTTTTATTGGAAGACAAAGTTCACAGTTCAATAACCATGTCAACATGGGTGTGGAGCAATCCCAATCTAACTGATGACACAAAAATGAGTGTCTATAAGGCATGTAGGCTTAATACGTTCCTACGTAACAGTGAAGTGTAGACCCTGTCCTCATATACCAGCCATGAGTGGAAACTCAACAGCTTCCACCAAAGATGTCTGCGTCACATTTTACGCATTCGATGGCAGGACAAGGTGCCTAACACACAGGTCTTGGAACGCGAAAAAATGTTTAGCATATTCAACGCTAATCTCTCAAAATATACAACTAATTTTTTTTTAAAGTTGTAGTATTATTTAGTCTTTCAAAGAACAGTTTTTTTTTGGGTTTTTTTACGATTCTTTGGGATTAAATATTTTCTCTGGCAATTTAAATTGAACTTCTTTTACCTGTCTGGCCCAGTTTTAATAAAGGTAAATTAAATTATAACTAAGTCATAATTATACTTTACGTCTCAAAAATAGAACGTGGTTATTTAAATAATATGACGCATTGGCAAGCGGCTCTAATGACATAATAACCTTTGTTATTTAGTTTGTACGTTATTTTATGACATTTCAAAGCACAACATTAATTTCTGGAAATTATGACAGTTCAAGGATGGGTTCTATTTTACAGCCTGTTCTCTACATTGTGTAGATAAAGCGTGTTCCAATAAGACGGGATACTGTTTCCATGGATGCACACCTGGGTTTTTTGGAGAAAAATGTAACGATGGTAGGTCAACAATAGTTTATTCGTTTTCTTTATTGGGCCGATACTTTGTAGACTAATCGCAATTAAATTACAACTCAGTTTGTATTGTATTGTATTCTCGGATTCCTGCCCTTCCTATCTAACCGAGCTTCTTTCTGTCTATTCACCCCTTAGACAGATTTGCTCCTACGCAGACACGCGTATTCTGTCCATTCCCAAGACACACACTAAAACATATGGTGAACGATATTTCTATTTCTGCGCCCCAAAACAATGGAATTCTTGCCACTATACATCCGCAATATACCAATCACCCAGGCCTTCAAAACTGCACTCAAAACACATCTCTTTAAACTACTCTATCCTGACTGATTCCCCTCTTCTGACCGATAAATGATCCTGTTGGCTGCCGTCCATGTTTTACCCTGTAAAAGTCCCGGAGTTCATGCAGTTCTTTATTTCATAATTGTATTTGATTTTAATGTCATGATTATGTCTCTTTTGATAATATATTTATGTACAGCGCAGTAAGCCCAGCCCTAGGCTGGGGTACTGCGCTATAAAAGACCACTAATTATTATTATTATTGTATTTTCTTTAGCTACTTTAATTGCAGCATTTACGAATACTAAAAATAATTAAAATATATCTACCCATCCATATTTATATCTTAATATATTTAAATGCTTAAATAACTCATTAATGAATTGTACGAGGGAATATATATTTCTAAAAGTTAGGCATGGCAAAATTCTTTGAATAAATTAATGACTGAGCTAGTTTATATATATATATCTATTTCTTTTAATTGGAAAATATTACAGTTAAGTGGGGTGGAAGATGCCCCAGAGGCGTAGCGATGGGGGGCAGGGTGGGACAGATGTCCCCGGGCGCAATCTAGTTAGGGGCGCCAAAATGTGATTTGATATTATATTATTGGTAGAAATAGTGGGTTTAGAGTTGAAAAAAGAAAAGGCAGCGCTTTAAAATGGACCTTGTCCCCGGGCGCCAAACACCCTCGCTACGCCACTGAGATGCCCTCATCACTAATTTTGAAGAAAAAAAAAAAGCTATGGGCGAAGAGAAAACACAGATGTGTGGTTTTTAAGCATTTTTATCTAAAAAAAACTACGTCAATTAATTAAGTTTGCAGTACTGGTTGTGCCTACGATGTGGTTTGTTCACGATATGATGGGCATTGTTTTGGAACCTGCATCATAGAGAATTTTGAGCCCAGATGTCTTGGTAAGTAGTCGAATATAACTAACACTTACAGTCGGGGGAAACCTTCTGATTTTACAATAAAAAATGAGCTTAAGTCAATGAAAAAATAAAATATAGCTCTTGATAAATTATTTAAATTATCTTTTCCCTTTTCTTGTAGCCTTTAGTTAAAAAGTTATGCTATATTTTGCAAAAATTGCAAGGGTCATCATTCTAATGCGCACTAAAAAGACAAATATACATCCCAGCTCTGTTGCATATCTTTATTTTATGAACACATTACCTGCGTAGGGAGAAATTAGCTGTAGAACCCACACACTAGTTTAAAAGTAATAAATTTGCCAGGACACATTTACTGTGCATGGTGCAACTCAGCAACTAGTTTTAGTAGTTACAGTTAGCCGAAACACAATTAGCGTGCATGGTTCAACTCAGCAACTTGTTTGAGTGGTTACTGTCTGCCGAAGCTCCTTAAAAATGTTTATCTGATGTCATTCGATGAATTAATTTACAGTTTTTATTTTAAATTCTTGCCAATATGGCTGAATATATAGTTATTATTCATTATCTGTATTCACCCACCAAGTAATTTATGTGTTAGCAGATAACAATTATAACAAACTAAATCAGAGTTTTCTTTCTCCCTAGTTAATGTTGGCCTTGAAACAATATAACTCAAGATTTGTTATACACTTTTGAACATTGTTCTGTCCGTTTTGAAGTTTATAATGGAATATTGCATTTAAATGTTGACTCTATTCTTGAGGACCAAATAAGCTGAAATCACGTAAAAAATACCAATCTACGATGACAATATAAGCCTTTATGATTAGTAGCGACGTTCATTTACTCCGATTGACCTCTATCTTGCATATACATTTTGACAGACCTCCACCCCGCCAAGCTCAAATTAAACTGAAACGTTGTACCCGTAAACACCCACAATGACCATTAAACCATTCACGATCAGTAGGTCATCTGTGACCTCCACTGACCCTCGAGTAGCTTTTGCGAATGTGTAAGGGATTTGACGTGATACGGGCATCACATATTCATTGCAACGTTTCTCTTTGCATTGTTACGTGTTCCCGATATCAAACAGTGATAAGAAAGACAAAATCTTTACCACAGAGAAATCACCACCGGCAGTTCTAGTGTTTGTATGTCATGTGCGCCTCACCTTTCAATCATATCTTTCTGATTGACAATTACATTTTCCCAGTTCAGAACAACAAAAATAATAAACTTATTCTAAAAAAACTCAATTTTTCAACAACAACAAAAAAAAAAATGAAAAAGCAAGACGTCTAAATAAATTGTCCCCAAAACCTTCAGAGTTTTACAAGTCATATGACTAAATATCTATCGAGTGATACAAATAACTCAATGCCCTTTGTTTAAGATCCATTGGACATATTATAATAGTATGTCATTTTTTTTTCCTTACGAACATAAGCATAGACTTGAACACACAATCCAATCAGCTCAGTAATGTTTTGGAAAATTTGCTGTGTTTAAACACTATTTGTCACGGGTTGTGTTTAAAAACACTAGTTTCGTAGTTTATGCACTTTTTAAAAAAAGAAATTATCCCTCATTATTGCGCCTAAATAGAGAAAGATTATGGATAGGAATCTTGCTAGTATTTCATTCAATTAAAAAGTTATTTCAAACATTGATAATGGGAGTCGGATTGCTGTTTTGATTAAATTGAAGGCTTCTTATTTGTCATTAGGAATATTTTAATTTCGTTCTATTTTTAAATCAATGGTTAGCACTTGAAGATGTCAAAATGTCATATTTACAAGACTGGATAGGATTAAAAATGAAATGAATTCTTCATTGGAAAATATACTTTGGATAGCGAAAGCTTTAGCCTATGAGTGGAGTCTTTAAAGTTGCATCATCTTAAGTTCAACTGTAATTTATATTTAAAGAAAAAACATATTTTCCGTTGCCACCATTCTGGTGTGGCCACCGTTAGCCTACATCAGCCTCCATTAGCATCACATTTCACATAACCTGTAAGCTTAATGTTAAGTTTATTATTTTTAATAGTTTTATCATCAGGGACAATCTGGGTAAATATGAACAATTTAAACGGCAGCCCTGCTCCATTGACATCCTTACAGTGGACAACGTAGCTGTTTGTCTTGACCCGTCCTTACAGTGGACAACGTACCCGTTTGTCTTGACCCGTCCTTACCTTTGACGACGTACTCGTCTGCCCTGACCTGTCCTTATCTTGGATGACGTACCTGTCTGTCCTGACACATCTTTTTCTTGGACGACATACTTATCTGTCCTGACCCATCCTTATCTTGGACGACGTATCTGTCTATCCTGACCCGTCCTTATCTTAAACGACGTACCTGTCTTTCCTAAACCGTCCTTATAGGGAACGTCATATCTGTCTATCCTGTATTATCGTTGTAGTTGGCACTTAAAAAATACAATTTTGCCAATGCAAAATTAAATTTAGTTTGCAGTCACGGATGTCCTTGGAATGTTTCATGTAGTGAAGACCTAATGCTGTGTGATATTGCCTGCAAAGAAAACTACTATGGACCCCAGTGCACCCGTAAATTTAATTGAGTTTGAATTTGCGTTAAACCTAAAAAAAAATGTTATTTTGATTCAAGTATACATTATTCTTTGACCACTATTTTTTTTAATAAAGGAAATTTTATTTTATTTTGTTTTTAACTTGTTTAAATGATTTTAATAGAGCATTGTCAGTTCTATTTTCAGCAGCTTCCCTTCGCATGCAAGCACTGGTTTCTGCAACTTTTTTCTACTTTCTATAATTAGCACAAAATTGAAAACTTGTTACAAAATAAACTGAATCACATTGTTTTTGGTTGTATGTCTTTGTGAAGAATTTGAGTCATTGGCCAGATGGCTCTTTAATAAAACCCGGGATCTCAATTGAGATCTGATCCAAAACAATTCATGAACCAACCTAATCCAGTTGATGCTGAAAACAAAAGTAGAAGCACTTTTTATTACGATTTTTAAAAACATTTATCAGACTTTCCAATGATCATTAAATGTTAACATGACCATTCAAAATGTTTATATGAAGATCTGTATCTGTTTTCCTCACAATGTTAGAAATAAGCATATCAATGGCACAAAGAAACATTTGAATGGCACAAAGAAACATTTAATGTATATAAAGAAAAATATCAATGGCACAAAAAAACATTTCAATGGCATAAAGAAAAAGACCAATGACACAAAAAAAACAGATGTGTGGCACAAAGAAACAGAGTAAGTGCACAAAGTAGAACAGATCAATTGCATAAAAACACCTCAATGGCACAAATAAACAGATCAATGGAAAGAAAAAAGAACAATTGAACAAAGAAACAGATCGATGACACGAAGAAACAGATGAATGGTACAAAGAAACAGATCAAAGGCACAAAGAAACTGAAGAATTGCATAATCAAACTGATCAAATGCATTAAGAAACAAATGAGTGGCACAAAGGAACAGATCTTTGGCACAAAACCTGATCATGCCTCAAAGTAACAGATCAATGTGACAAGGAAATAAATCAATTGCCCAAATAAACATTGCAATGACACAAAGAAACAGCACAATAACACAAAGAAACAAGAGAATTTGCACAAATAAACAGATCAATGGCCCAATAAAAACAGATCAATAGCACAAAGAAATAGATCAATGGAAAACATACAGATAAATGGCACAAAGAAACAGATATAGGACACGAAGAAACAGATGAACGACTCAAAGAAACAAATCAATAGCACAAGGAAACGTGTCACTGGACCGAAACAAATATCATGGCACAAAAAAGAAAAGATCTATGGCACAAATATACATACCAATGGAACAAAAACAGATTAATTGCACAAGGAAACAGATCAGAGGCACAAATAAACAGATCAACGGCACAAAGCAACAGATCAATTGAACAAAAACAGAACAATGGCGCAAAGAAACAGACCAATTGCACAAAGAAACAGGGGAATTGCACAAAGATACAGATTAATTGCGCACAAAAAAACAACACTTCAATTAAAAAAATCAATTAAAAAATAGATCGATGGCACAAAGAAACAAATAAATGACATGAATAAACAGATAAATTAAACAAGAAAAAACCGATTCATGGCACAAAGACACAGATCTATGGCACAAAGAAACAGATCAGAAGCACAAAGAAAAAGATAAATTGCACAAAGAAACAGATCAACGGCACAAATAAAGAGATAAAAGGCACAAAAAATATATCTATGGCTCAAAGAAACAGATCAATGGCAAAAAGAAACAGATCAATTCCACAAAGAAACATATCAACGGTACACAGAAACAGATCTTTGGCACAAACGAAAAATTTTAATGGAACAAAAAAAAGATCAATTGAACAAAGAAACAGATAATTTAACAAATAAACAGATGATTGGCTAAAAGAAAAAATCAATGCTACAAGGAACAGATGTATGCCACAAAGAAACATATCAATCGCATGAAGAAAAAGATCAACTCAACATAGAAACAGATCAATGGCACAAAGAAACAGATCTTTGTCGCAAAGAAACAGATCTTTGTCACAAAGAAACATATCTATGGAACAAAAAATAGATCAATTGCACAAAGAGACTGATGAATGTCACAAAGAAACAGACGAATAGTTGAAAGAAAAAAATCAATTGCACAAAGAATCAGTTAAACTCCACAAGAAACAGATCAATGGCACAAAGAAACAGGTGAATTGCACAAAGAAACAGATCAATTGCACATGAACCAGATCAATGACACAAAGAAAGCAATGGCAGAAAGAAACATTTTAAAGTCACACAGAAACATTTCAATGGCACACAGAAACATATCAATTGAACAAATTAACATTTCAATGGCACATTGAAGCAGATCAATTAAACAAAAAAACAGATCAATTTCAAAAAGAAACAGATCAATTTCAAAAAGAAACAGATCAATGGCACAAGGAAACAGATAAATTGCACAAAGAAACAGATCAATTTGCACAAAGAAACAGACCAATTCCATAAGAAACAGATTAATGGCACAAGGAAACAGATAAATGGCACAAATAACAGATTAATAGCACAAAGAAACAGATAAATGGCAAAGAGAAACAGAACAATAGCACAAGGAAACTGATAAATGGCACAAAGAAAGAGATGAATGAAACAAAAACCGATCAATTCTACAAAGAAAAGGATAAATGGCACAAAAAAACATGTATTTTGAACAAAAAACGTACAATAACATAAAGCAAAAGATTAATTGCGCAAAGAAACATATCAATTCCACAAAAAAAGAGGTGAATGGCACAAAGAAACAGGTCACTTGAACAAAAACATGTAATTGCAAAAAGAAACAGATGCATTGCACAAAGAAATAGATCAATGACACAAAATAGGCCCCTTATCAAAGCCAACACATTCACAACCAATGAGAATTTATTCAAAATATTTGATTGAAGAAATACACTTTTATGATGAACATATTATTAGTTTCAAATTTCTACAGCTTGCAGCATTGGGTGCTCTGGTAATGACTCGTGCAATCCGGTAACAGGAGCATGCAGTCAAGGGTGCTTGACCAACTATTTTGGCTCGAGATGTGTGCGTAAGTTTTCTTAACTGCTTTAGATGGAATCTATTAGATAAAATCTCTCCTGATAATCTGCAGATCAAATAGAAATTTCTCATGCTTTATCCTTGCATCATTAACTGTCTTCTTGATTTTCTTGTTTTGTTGAAAATTAAGATTTTATCATTGTGAACAACTCAGTAAAAAGTAATTATAGTATAAGAGTTACATTAAAATAATGTAATAACGATACCATCAGTATGACATTAACATCAACTAATCAGTATTGATGGTTTGTTCTTAATATATAATCAAAATGAAACATTTTCTATGTTAAAATGTGAATAAAGCTACCTGGCTGGACTGATTTCATTTTACGAAAGTCCACATAACTGCGCTAAATTAAATGCTTAAAAACGAGGCAAGTGCGTTTGGTACGTAAAATGTTCTGGCTGCTTAATAGTTGATTTAATAAATCCGCTGTGTAAGAAGGGTGGGACATAGAATATTAATATAATTCAAGTTTGCTTATTTTGGGAGGGGTAGGGAAAACTGGAAAACTTATAAAGTGCATTACATAAATGAATGTTTTTTTGTCAAGTAACCTTAGTAGATGAGAATTTCACAACTTTGCAGTCGCCATTGTTTCGTGAGCCTAAAATAACATAAACAATGAACGCATACATTTCTTTGCAAATGTGTAGCTCTCTCTCTATTTGTTTATCAACTACACAAGCGTGTCCTGAAACCTGCAAAGAAGCTTCTTGTTCTATGGACAGAGGAATTTGCGAACTTGGCTGTTTGAGTGGCTACTTTGGTACCCTTTGTGACAAAGGTAAAACTATTTATAACAGAATACCATCCATTTTTGTTTAAAGTATTGTAGCTTAAGCATTTAATACGGAATAATATTTGAATATAAAAATCATAAGTTATCTAGCAACAAAATTAAAACAGAAATATTTTGTATTTAATTCAAATTCACATTTGCTTGCAAGCAGGAGTGTTGTCTTAAAAAAGAAATGTTTTTTAATTGACCCATCCTTTAAATGAATTGATATTTAATTTTGTTATTTTTTATTAATATTCACCTCTCACCTTCTCCGTGGTCAAATTTAATTGTTTAACAATAAATGTTGTGAAGTAGAAGTCTCTCATATGTGTTGCTTCTTTGCTTTTAAAATGGAAATGGGGGGTGTAGTTATGTCTTAAAATGGGTGAATGTCCAATTTCCAATAATGTAAGAAATTCAAGAGGGAAAAGTGTGTGGAGTTATGTCTAAAAATGGGTGAATGTCCAATGTTCCATTTAAGAAATTTCAGAAGAAAATTTGTGCGCAGCTGGCAAAATTCTCGAAAAGAAAAAAACAACGCACCTGTGCTTTAAGGAGGGGGGGGGGGGTTCGGCAAACCTTTTGTTTTGGTTGGCCAAAATTTTAATTAATTTAACAACCCAAAGTTAAAGTAATAATTTATTTAAAAGGTGTATTGGGGGGGGGGGGGGGGGGGGTCGGCAAACCTTTTGTGTTGGTTGGCCAAAGTGCTAATTCATTTAATAAACCAAAGGTAAAGTAATAATTTATTTAAAATACCAAATTAAGAGTTCTAATTCATTTAATAATCCAAAGTAAGCGTTCTAATTTATTCAGCGTGACAAAAGAAGACTTCTTAATATTTTTTTTTAATTATTATTATTTGTGGATTTATATAGCGCGGTACCCAAGCCTAAGGCTGGGCGCACCACGCTGTACATACAATTTTACAAAGATGAGAATGACCTTAAAAATTAACATCCATTACTAAAAGAAATATTCATTCAGCACGCCAAAGTAAGACTTCTAATCTATTCAGCGTGCCAAATTAATACGTTTAATTCATTCAACGCGTCAAAGTAAGACTTCGAATTCATTCAATGAGCCATAGTAAGACTTCAAATTGACTCATCTCGCCAAAGTAAGGATTCTAATGTATTCAATGGGCCAATAGTTTATCCGTCTATCATTTAAGACATATTTTAGCCATTTATAATTTATGTTTCGTTCTTCCAGGTGCTAATTAAAATCGCTAAGCGTGCCAAGTTTGGCACGCATGCTTCAGGTTGCTGACACCTAGAAAAAGTTAGAGGGCACATTGTTAATGTCATCATTACACTAAAGTGTAGCTAAAATCTACACAGAAGTTATTTTAAAAAAATAGTGCAAATCCACATGATCTACATCAACTTCATCATCATTATCACCATCATCATATACTTTAGTCATTGGACCGTTAGGGCGCCACAGATGAGATGTGAACTATCCTTCTCCATTCGTCTCTGTCTTCTGCACTAATCGCCCAGTGTGAGTCCTGTCCACTCTTTGATGTTATCCTCCAATCTTTTTCTTTGTCTTCCTCTTCTTCTCCTTCCTCGTGTGGTGCCCTTCAACATTTCTTTGGCAAGCCCTTGTTTCCTTGTTATGTGGCCGTACCATTGTAGTTTGCCTTTTTTCATGGTCACCAGTAGGTCATCGTACTCCCAATTGCCTGGCAAACCCTTTCTTTCACTGTTTCATTGGAGATATGGTCCATGTGGCATATGCCAAAAATGCTTCTGATCATCTTATCTCCATCAACTTAACGTATTCTATTTAAAAGAAAAAAAAAGTGTAATCCTTTTACCCAAAATGACTAATTCCAAAAATGTCCTCATGGTAAACATTACAAATTGATATTTTCAACTTAGCTTGTAGCATTGGTTGTGGTCAGGATGGTTCATGTCAGCAAATTACTGGAAAATGTGTCTACGGCTGCAAGCCAAAATACTTCGGAGATATGTGCAATTGTAAGGTTATACTTTTTCTTATTTAATTTGATTTAGAGTTAGAGATGGTAACTTAGAGATGGGGAAAATATAAAAAGTAAATTGTCTACAGTTAAAACTGGGGGGTCCGCCCGAGGAGGCGTAAAAGCAATGGCTCGATTCCAAAAGAAAGATGTTTTTGGAATAGGCTAGGGGCCAACATATTCTGTAGCGCCACTGAATTATGATAAACCACTGAGAACTGTAAACAAAAATGGTATGAATTCTTTGATGTCTGCAACTAAAGCTGGTACCTTTGTTCACTTTTGACTGTTAGGGAAAAGCAGATGTTGTGAACACCCGTGTCATTTGTGATTGGCTGCTGAAACGACTTGGTTCAGATATGTTCTGACACCCAAGGTTGGGGCACGGTAGACTTGACTTTTACACGTGTCTATTGTATTTATACATTTGGTGTCAATGGCAATAACATAGGATCCCCTAAAACTATATTGAACCAATTTACATTGATATTGCTGCGTACGTCATGCAGTATGGCATCAAATCTTAAATACTCAAGTTCTACCTTGACGAAGGTCTCACTTGAAGACTATGAGTTTGTGGACCTGATAAAACATACTTTGACTACATTTTTCCCCAATTTGGTGCACATTCTAATTAGCCTTTTTTTGTTACGTAATTCTTGGTTATTGTAAAGAGGGCTCCCTCGGCAGGACGTATGTTCATTTTGTAAAAGCTGTTCATTCACTTTTAAAATCAGCTTAAAGAAATCATTGTCTGAAATTTCAAAAAAGAAAACAGGATTTTTTTATCACATGCATCCTAAGTCAAAAAATTCTATCAATCTTCCTAAAACTAACTTCCAATTGCTATTAAATGACCAGGAACGTACTTTAATGATAAACTGTAACACAAATTTGGAGAACAAACATTGTTCATTCATAATTTTAAAGATGGTGTGGTTGATTGTATTTGGGCAAATAACTGCTGTCAGTGTAGTTTTACATATTTTAAAAATTAAAGTCTGTAAAAATGTTGTGTTGAAATGTAATAGACGTTCATTGTTGAGTATAATAGTATTTTATTGCTATTGAGCTATTCTACTTTTTTGTAAGTTTGTCCAGCCGGCTGCAAAGAAAGTTGTTCCCCCGTAACAGGTTTTTGCCACAACGGGTGTGAACCTGGACTTTTTGGTACAGTTTGTGATAAAGGTCAGCTGCTTTTTAACCTGTTTACTGTAAAATATACACAAAGAATTAGATTTTTTTTTTTGGGATTGTTCCCTCAGAAGAACTGCAATACTGAGGTACTCACTCCCAATATTCCTTTGCGGGACTCTTACCCCTTGCGGGTCTCTTGGCATTACGCCTCTATACATGTGATAGGGATCGTCCCGACCCCGGCCAGTCTCCAGGCGGGATTGGCCACACTTTGATTTTAGCCAAAAGGACGAGAAGAATTAGTTATGTTTTGCTTTCCAGAGTTTAACTTATCAGTAATAAAGGGCAGTAATTTGTCTCATACCGATGTTATTCGTGAATAGCAGAACATTTATTGAAGTTTTTAAGGCCAGGATATGGAGACCTCAGAGGTTCAAAAGAATTGTTTTTAATATTTAAAAGATAAAATCATAGGAAACATTCCAGCCTACCACATTTTTAAAGAATATTGATTGTGTCTAATTAATCTAGTTCAACATAAGCGCGTACAAGGAGGTATGCATAAGGAGCAAAACTTTTCCTTTAAAATTAATATTACCTTAAAGTTAAAAGGAAAGCCCGAGAAAAAAGCCCCCCCCCCCACAAAATCAGGAAAAAGGTCCACCTAAAACCCTACAAGTAAAAGCCCTCTACTTTTTCGAGTCTGTTTTCTGACCAAAATTTAAAAACTTTTCCTTTAAAATTAATATTACCTTAAAGTTAAAAGGAAAGCCCGAGAAAAAAGCCCCCCCCCCCCCCACAAAATCAGGAAAAAGGTCCACCTAAAACCCTACAAGTAAAAGCCCTCTACTTTTTCGAGTCTGTTTTCTGACCAAAATTTGTCAATGAAAATAATAGTTTTTTAAAAAACACTCAGTTTTAAAAAAATTTTTAACATAAATTTTATGTTGTTGCGAATTTTTAATTTAAAAAACTCAATAATGAGGTTATTTTATGAATAAATGCCTTGAGCATTGACGACTTGACGAATACTAAAAATCATACAGTTTCATCGACGTAAAGGGGCAGTCACGATTGGTCCACACTTGTCACAGAGACCTACTGGTTTATTTGCAACCCTGTAAATGACTATCGCCTTAAAAATATATAAAGTACATAAATAACATTGAGAATTCTTGACAATACAACATTTTTTTTAAACTACCTCCAAATTTGTTTGATCACCTTTGTATATCAATAGTTTCTATATTTTTGTTAGTGAAACTGCTGGTAGTGAAATGGTCCGAGGACTAAACGGCCGTGGCAAGCAGTCCTATCCTAATCATTTTGATGCGCTCCTTTAAGGAAGCAATGTCTCCTCATGAAGCTCTGCACACAGTCTTAGAATCTCTGATTTCAATAGTTACTCTTATATTAATCATACTAATTGTATATGAAACTCAGTAGAATTGTCCCTTTTGAATCAAATAGTCCTGTAAAAAATCTGTATTCAGTATTGCACCTTAAATTAACATGTTGAAATATTTCCTGCAGGAAAATAAATCCTTAACAATTTGAATACTAAAAAATTATTTTTCTGCTATATTTGCATTTCATTTAGAAGATAAAAGTATTATGATTACATGAATTATAAGGTTTTGTTGAAGAATTATGTCAAAATAGAGCAATGCAGTAAGATTTAACATCTTATTAAATAATAGCAACACATTTAAATCGTAGATATAAACATAGTTATTTTTTTAATATTAAATATTCTATCAATTTTTTTCAAACGTTCAGTCTGCAGCCCTGGATGTGCTCAGGATGGCTCCTGCAGACAAAACTCTGCTTCTTGTGTCCATGGTTGTAGAGACAATTACTTTGGGAAAAAATGTTTGCGTAAGCAGGTTTCTTGTTCCACTTCACACAAAAAATGAATACACTTTTCTTTATTCTTCTTACATTTATAAACATTCGGGAAAGCTGGAAAAACTTTTTTGTTAAATATGATGATTAGAGTTAATTAACATAAAAACCATATGTGTTTTATTTAAAGATTTCATATTTGTACCAAATATATTTGTCTACGATACTGATTGTAGGTCGTGTTTGTGTAATGGGTAAAAAAACAATGACAAAAAAATAATAAAAAGTAGTGTTTTAGATTTAAAGAGGAAACAGAAAAATCTTAAAGGTTCAAGCCAGAAATTAACATAAAATCTATTCCCCATTTATCACTGAAACTTTCTCTTACAAAAATTCGTATTAAACAAAAATCTCCATTACACATTTTTGTATTCTTCGCAAACTTTCATTCAAATTTACTTCTGACGCTAAAATGATCAACTCGTTGGCAACTGTGAACCTGAAGTTCGCATAGATTTGTATCCTGTCTGAAGATTATTATGTGGAGGAAATGATATTAACTAGACCATGTGAGCAAGAAGTATATGACGATTTTTTATATTTTTCTTTTGACAAATACATTTTAGGAGTGAGAGTTTGGAATTACTTTTTGTTGACCCTCATTTGTTTAATGAAATTTGACAGCATCATTCCGTGTGACTTTGCTTAGACTATTGAGAAAAAGTCTACACGAGTCCGGCAAAGAAGTATTAATCTAAGAAGTTGGGACAAAAAAGTGAAGTCTTTGCACGATTTTAAGTGGGAGGATTAATGTAAAAATTAATTGTGGCTGTCACATGATTTGTGTTAAGCAGACGTGAATAGTCCATTGAGATAAGGGTAATGTTCAGAAGGTTTACCGAGTTAACATAGATTTGGGAGTTAAAGTAAACCGTGGAATGAAATGGGTTTTAAAAGTCAATAAATTGTTTGAGTTGACATTTGTATTGGGAGTGATATCGATGGCATCATCAGTGTATTCCTGTTTTCATGGTAATGTCATTGTGAAAGGTTTTGTAATTTAAAAAAAAAATCAGACCTTCTGTAATTTGCAGAGATCAAATGACAAGTTAAAAACAGTGAATATCTTGCAAACAATTTCAATGAAGCAAGTTTTACATTTAAGATAATGATAAAGACACCGTAAATGTATTCATTAAATGGTGTGTCAAGTTTCAAAAGTGTATTTATATGTTAATATTGCTCATTGATAGTATTACTATTTATAAGATTGTACGATTATTTAATTTACACTGTCCAGTTTATCTAAACGGTGCTTTTCTTAACACACACACACACGTGTAAATATTAACTAAGCTTGGGTGTTTTTCTCTACACTCACATGTTTAAACACATTTCTACACATAGCACTTGAAGTCACTCTGACAGCACATATCATGTATCAGCCAAAGAATACACCCATCAGTGAAGAAATAACATTGTCAACGAAAGAAGTTTGTTTGCCCACAAGGAAAGTGCAATATCACTTTGATATAACCTGATTGGTGAATTGGGAGAAAGATCACAGTTCACTTTCAAAATAGCACCCTGATGGACAGACCAGACAAAGAAAACTTCTAGAAACTCTATGGACCTGGTATATACAAATGGAGAAGGACCTTCATAATACAAAACTAATCTGTAGGCAGCTCCGAGGAAATAAGCTTAATAAAAGTTGGTGTTTGTTGCCAAAGTCTTGAGCATCAGTCAGTGCATAAGAATGGAATTTTATGAACAGATTATACATTTGTGTCTATCTAAATATTGTAAAATGTATATAAGCAGAGCTGTGTTTCTGTTACTACTACATTCAGATTGCAGCACAGGATGTGGTGTGGACGGATTGTGTCATCAGATGACAGGCATATGTAACCGTGGCTGTAAGCCGCACCATTATGGCCGATGGTGCACTGGCAAGTTTGATTTAATTTCTAATTTTGCTGTATTTGTCACGCTTGTTTTAATTTCTAAAATTTGATTCCTTTGGTAAGTTGGTTTGTTTGTTTATTGGTTACTACCGAGTACTCCGCATGCGTTGCAATGCCACTCAAAGAAAGAAAGTGTTTGCATGTTAATTATGTTTCTTCAAGAGCTTTTAAATACTCAAAGTTTTTCTTGTTTTTCCATCCGGTATATACACGAATAAATCAGAAGATTTTCCGACGCGAGAGCAGGCCACATACATCTGTCCATGGGCGAAGCATGGGTTTTCCAAATTTAGTCCGCAAACTTGTAGCGATTGTCCCTGTGCTTTGTAGATAGTCATTGTAGACGCGTGTCGCATCGGAAACTGTAGGCGTTTGAATTCAAATGGCATATCTGTTACTGTTGGAATCATTGGGGTGAATGGCAAAAGTACATCACCTAGTTTAAATTTTCCATTTAAAATAGTAACTTCAATGGAACCAATTTCGGAAGATTCATTTGAAAAAATGTACCGTACCTAATGCTTCAATATCAAAGTGCGTTTCTCGTTGCAAATCAAGAGCGAAAAGTTTGTTTGCAGATCGATTCCGAGAGGTCATTCCCAACTCATGAATCATCAATCGATATGAATAGTATTTCATGGCACTGACTTTCTTATTCGAATTTCTCAAGTTGATGTCAAAATGATATCCATCTTCTCCTTGCCAAAATAAAATAGGATATTGCAATCAATCGTATGAGCGATTAGTTTCTGAGACTCGCTGAACATCCCCACTTCTGCGATGAAGAATTATATCACGTGAGTTAAATTCTTTTCCAACTATAATGATCGCCACTTCATCAATTGTTGGTGCATTGTATTGTCTTTCATGTTGGCCGACAGGTGTTTAGTCTGCTCTAACTACCGGTATGACTTTGTATTCATCAGTCGGCATCTTTTCAAGTGCAATTCTATACATTTAAATTAATGCGTTGTGTTGCAAAAATAACGTTTGCATTGCAGCGACGATTTCTCGTTTAGTGCCTTATTGATATGACAACGTTGATCGATTTGTTCATCAGTATTCCCCATGAAATCATTTGAAGACATTTGTGATCTGTGTTTGGCATTGGCATCAGAGATCCAACACGATGGTAACTTTGGACTTGCACTTTACTTAAAATTTTGGCATGTAATTCTCGCGCACGATATTTGTTGCACCCAACGATGTCATTTGGAAACATGAATTGCACTTGCGTATGTTTGCCAAGAAATGTTTCGATTGGCTTTTTTTCCCCTGATTCCAACGTTGATAATGGTTCCGATGGTGAATGTAATTCTTACAATTTCATTTTCCCATCCGCGCAGCAAATTCCCGGTGTTTCGTTTTTAAATTTGAGGGCACTGCCATACACGCATAATTTATTTATTTTTCCAATAACCACACTTGGATTAAGACTGTAATCATAATTAGCATCGTAATTGAATGTACTAAGATTTAATTCAGCGTGCAGTGTTCGTCTGGATCGAGCAGTGCGTACTCTATCGGAATCCAGTCTTGTTTCTCGCTGCTCGAATGATTCAGACAAACGGGTTTCAGCATTGCTTACTCGGCTGGTTTTGATTCTTGGTTTCTGTTGCTCGACTGTTTCAGTTGAACGGTATTGAGCATTGCGTACTCGAGTGGATTCTAGTCTTGCTTTCCGTTGCTCAACTGTTTCGAAAGATCGGGACTACTTTTCTTTTCGTGCTTGAGGTTTAGATTGACCCAAAACTTTTTTTTGTGTGGCATAATTGATTTGAAAGCGAAATTATTGCTTTGTAACATCTGTTATTAGCAATGGTATTTCACAATTAACACAACTTGTTAGGTCACAAACAAAATGAAATATCGCTGTTTGTATTTGATTCAATTAATTTACAATATTCCTAACGTTCATAATTTTCACACGTTAGGATCTCCCATCTTTTTACATGAAAACCTCGCACAACTTGTTAGGTCACAAACAAAATGAAATATCGCTGTTTGTATTTGATTCAATTAATTTACAATATTCCTAACGTTCATAATTTTCACACGTTAGGATCTCCCATCTTTTTACATGAAAACCTCGCACATTATAAGTTCATTGTTTGCAGGAGATTTCCAGTTGTATAGTTTCTCATTAATTTATAAATCGTAAATTCCAGCGGTAAAAAATGACCATAGTTCAATACCTACGTTGTCAAGTGTATTATTTAATTACTTGAGAAACCATCGATTCATGTAAAATGTATTTACATAACACAAAACAACTCCGAAATTATAAGACTCTATTCAAGAAATACTCTTAGTTGAAAAAAAAAAAACGCGATTTCGATGTCATATCCGATTCTAAAATGCGTCACAAAATTCAAGCTTATTTATACAAATAACAAAAATACTCTCTACACTAAAAATGTAAAAACGTATTTTCTCTGCTTTACTACAAATGTGTAAATTGTTCAAGGTCGGTAGTGTTGATATCTCCGTTATAAATTATATTGATGAAGCTCATTTAAGAAAATTAATTGAATTTAGGGTCCCCAGCCCTAACTGGAATATTCTACAATGGATGTACTAAATTTGAAAAATTTGCCGGCGGATTCAACTACTTCCACACATGCAATAGCTCTAATTATTTTTTTTATAAAGCTCCTAGTGTAAGTTAAAAAACACGAATTTGGGGCCAATTGCCAAAAAAAACGGAATAATTTTGAAGGGTTATAATGGCTTAGAAAAATGCTCTGGCTTATGGACAACAACTCACCTCAGTTTTATCCCAATCGCTTGAATGATGTAGGAGCGCATACAGTTTGAAATTATATTTATATAGCTAATTTTTAAAGAAACAAACATAGGGTCCCTGGCTCAACACTGAATATTTTAAAACGGTTGTAGTAATTTAAGAACCTTTGTGGGCGATAGAACAACATCTCACTAAATTTTTATCGCATTCTGAAAAATGGTATAGGAGCGCATAGAAAATTATTTTTTACAAAGCTTATATAAGAAAAAATATGAATTTGGGTCAACGGCCGAAAACGGAATATTTTAAAAGTGTTGTAATAAATGAGTAAAATGGGTATGTTATAGTTATAGATAACAACTCGTCAAAGTTTTGTCGCAATCGCATGAATGGTGCAGGAGCCCATACGGTTTGAAATTATATTTATATAGCTCGTATAAGAAAAAAACGTAAATAGGGCCTCTGGCTCAAATTGGAATATTTTGAAAAGTTTATAATAATTTAAAAACCTTTGCGGCCATGCTTCCAACATTTCACCAAAGTTTTATTGCAACGGATAAATGGCGTAGGAGCGCATATGGAAATTATTTTTTACAAAGCTCACTGAAGAAAAAAACGAATTTATGGCCAACGGCTAAGAACGAAACACTTTATAAGGTTTTTAATGACTCCCGATGAATAGCCGGTTATGTGGACAACAACTGTCCAAAGTTTTGTTGCAATCGCATGAATGGTGTAGGAGCACATACGAGACATACAGACATACAAACATTCATTTTTATATATATAGATTGTTTATTTTGGTGGTGGAAAAGTGGTATTCAACGTAAACGTATGAAACAGAACTTAAATTTTATTTTTGATTTCTGTCCCTTAATTTGAGTAAAGATAGACAGAAAATAACAACTTTAAAACATTTGTTTTTTGGTTTTTTTAAAACATGATTCTCCCAAAATGTACTAAAAGGTAGGAAAAAATAAATCTTCCAAAAAACTTGAGAGCTGTTACAGTCATGTGACTGAAACTTTGAGGGGTGCCTATAAAATACAAGCAAGCGAAAGATCTGTGATTAGTTTCCTGTATTGTCATTGTTTGGATAGTTTCCGAAACGAGTAACCATGCGTAAGAAAGCGCTATAGAAAGGTCATTGGAGGTCACCGGTGACCCACTGATCTTTATGGGTAGTAGTATCATGAGGGAGGGTAAGTTAACGACATTTCTATTCAATTGGTGTTCAGGAACAGGGACAAAATTGAGATGCAATGTTCCATCACAAATTGACAAACTGACACCGTAACCATAGAAATGTTATTTTAAAAGGATTTAATTTGGGGCAATTGCTTAATAACAATTTTTTTTAATATAATGTAAGTAATTAAATAGTATTTGATGTAATCTTTATTTTTAGCGGTAAGGGTCTTTGACATTTACAATTATCAATTTCAATCTCAATTCTAATTTATTGTCTTCTGAATTATCTTTCGATATTTCATTTATTATTGAAGCAAATAGCGTTTAATTATAAAACTTAGCCTGCAGTGATGGTTGCGGTCAAGATGGATCTTGCCTGAACTCAACTGGAGTATGTACATATGGCTGCAAACCAAATCATTATAGCCCTAAATGTTTTAGTAAGTTTTACTATTGGTTTTAATGTACACATTTATTAAGTGTCATTACACTTTTAATTCGTTATAACGATGCTGTTATGCAAGGATATTCAGCAAGCGTCGCTACACTTTTCTTCAAGTCTGTATTTTATCTGTTTAAGATAGTATCTAAAATTTGCACCAGGCACACCATAGACCACTTTGAGGTTGTCATAATGGGAGTCGCTTAGTCACTTCCTTGTTTGGTCACGTGATGAGAGTAAGCCATCACTAGGCTGCTACACACAACAAAAGATACTTCATCAGTGCTTCCCCAAAGTCATGTTACTTAAAAATTTTACCTTTCGAAATATTCTGGAATACACGCGTTTTTTAAATGAAATACATAAATGTGACAATAAATATACGTCAGTGATGATTAAAGGAAGAAAGTTATTTCAAGAAAAATTTGTGAGCGATATTCGATGGGAACTATCAATACTATTATCGGCAGGATGTTGTTGAGCTCCGTGCGTGCTCATGACGTCATTTGCGTTTTTATTCAATATTGATGCAGGAGTCATTCCCCTTTGTTTACTTTATTGTTAATTTTCATTGGACGAAATGTAGTGTAGTTGTAGTGTGTATCGGGCTACTGTTGTCAAGCACTAGTGTGTTGTATACAGCCTACCGGAAGTCTTACTTGTTTTTACTCACATCACGTGACAAATCAATCGACTAAGCGACTCCCATTATAGTGTAGTTGTAGTGTGTATCGGGCTACTGTTGTCAAGCACTAGTGTGTTGTATACAGCCTACCGGAAGTCTTACTTGTTTTTACTCACATCACGTGACAAATCAATCGACTAAGCGACTCCCATTATCAATACTATTATCGGCAGTCTGTTGTTGAGCTCCGTGCGTGCTCATGACGTCATTTTGCGTGTTTATTCAATATTGCTGCAGGAGTCATTCCCCTTTGTTTATTTTATTGTTAATTTTCATTGGACGAAATGTCGGCATACCCATGACGTCATTTGCGTTTTTATTCAATATCGGTGCGGCGAAGGAATATTTTAATAACCGGTTGGAACAAGATTTCATGTGAATAATTAACGAAGGTCCACTTTGTCAAGCCATCGTCTTAAATTGTCTTTATCCTTAAGCGGAAACTTATGCAGACTTATACCGCTGTCCTCAACTTGACTGTTTGAACAGCCAAAAGCCGAACATTGCCTAGGCATCTTGAATTACTAGTTATAGTGTGTATCGGGCTACTATTGTCAAGCACTAGTGTGTTGTATACAACCTACCGGAAGTCTTACTCGTCTTTACTCTCATCACGTGACAAATCAATCGACTAAGCGACTCCCATTGACCCCACAGAATGCACCTATTCTCAAACTATCCCCATATGATATGAGAATATCCATTGTGTGGGCGCGGGGTTGTTGTTTTTGGAGATTATGAGTGCTAGTGCGTACGGCTGTGAACATAGTACAATCTTTCTCCACAAAGTGATCTTATCGTCTACTAAACGAAAATGTCTGCACACCAAAGACACACTATAGACTTGACGTAAACACTTAACAATAAATATACATCACAATCTAATGGCGGCAAAAGCGTTCATTAACTAATCTGACACATAAGACACACCACGCACAATAAAACAATATTCGGTGCGCAACAAAACAAGTGAATTCCCATACTCGACACTTTTGTTTTATTTCGAATGATATGAAGGAGAGATCCCTCATCTGCTGCGTTCAGAAAATTGTCTCGCAAACTATATTAGATGGACATAATCTTATATGTCATTGAATAAATTAAGTTAAATAACCTAAAAAAGCCATAAGTCTGTACCGCCCTGTATTATTTGATAGTACAAGCGCAATTAATTGAGAATTTTCATGTCATCACATAATAGAAAAAGTACCAAAACGTTTTAATGAATATATTAATTTCTTTGAAAATGGTCAGCAAGAAGGGTTTTTATTAGCAGCGATTACATCATTAATCTTGGCTCATGATTTCATAACATGTCCTATTTGAAACATACCTTTTCTTTGAAAAAAAAGCAATAACATTTTCTTAAGGCAATGTAGAAAATTTCAAAGTATGCTTAATATTAAGAAACATTATTCAAAGCAATCAATATGTATGTATAATGTATTCAGAATGTAGCATAGGATGTGCAGGAAATGGATTGTGTGACAAAAAAACAGGAGCTTGCAAAATGGGGTGTAACCTGGATTATTATGGTACAAACTGTGAATGTAAGTATTATCTCCGTGCCTATTAATAAATAAGTGAATCTAAGAGCTAATTTTTTTTTTTAAATATCTGCAGATGTTCATTTTGAAAATTTGTTGAAAGTAAATTTAACTTGTAAAGACATATAAAAAGTTACTCTCACATTTTTAAAATAATTTACATAAGGGTCCATCCAAATATTACGTACTTACAAAAATTAAATTTTAAACATTCCCCCCTCCCTGTCACGCGTAAACTTTTTCGGACATTCCTTTATGCGCGAGCAAAATGAGCGTTTTGAACACACCGACCTCCCTTTGACATTTAAACAAAAGCAAAACATAACCAGCAAAATCCTAATAACTTTAGTCGCCACAGTGCACAAAATGTGTCAAATTTGTTTCACAGCTGGCTGATAGGGGAGGCCAGTCATTCCCAGATTATACACTGCATCACCAGGTGTGCCTCGTTGCCTTTGGGCAGGGCCTTGAGAATGGTTCGAAGAGCAAAAGGCGCCAATATCGAATTTAAATAGGAAATCAACAGCAAATTTAACTATAAAATCTCTTATAATTCATACAGAGTAGTGGTGATTAAATTTCCATTTTTACTGTCCCGCCCGTGAAGTGGACACCTTTTTCTATATGGTTCCTTTGGCTTCTTCACGTGGAATTTTCTAAATATTACAAAAAGTTTCATTTATTTCCTTTTAGCCATTTTACAAAAAAAAAAAAAAAAAAAAAAAAAAATTTCCTTTTTTACTGTCCCCCCCGTGAAGTGGACACCTTTTTTTTTATGGTTCCTTTGGCTTCTTCACGTGGAATTTTCTAAATATTAAAAAAATTTTCATTTATTTCCTTTTAGCCATTTTAAAAAAAAAAAAAAAAAAAAAAAAACTCTATTGAGTAACTACTGTTAGCAGCTACTAGAAGACTTTTAGCGATTTACAAACAGGTTTTAGTACATTTATCCAACCTTTTATTTTACTTTGTTTAGGCATTCGCTATTTTGCAGTGTAGCTGTCAGAATTTAACTCAGGGCGCCTGGGGAAAACCTAAATTTGACAGGGCGCCGAGAACCGAAAACTTGCATAGCACAACAAAATATACGCCACATGCACGTTTAAAATACGGTGGACTGAATAATTGATGTAATACCTCTACTAAATTGGGGTACTGGCCAAACAATATCTAAGTACGGCATTTTGCAAAATACCTCGTTACATTATGACATGATTCCTACAAAACATTGTAAAGTATTTTTACAGCATTCTAGATAGATGCTTTTTTCGACTGTCAAAATTTCAGGATGCTCAATGTACAATGTTTATTAAATGGGCGTATTTTCCTGCCGAACACAACGACAACCCGGCAATAGGCATGAGAACTTAAAATCTCGAAAGTCGACAACACCGCCCTCCTCCCCTGCCCCTTTTTCGTGTGTACATACTATAAGGATGGTCCTAACTAACACACATATTCTGGTGAGGGTATGAGATTACTCTCTTATGACCCCGGCTAGTAAATTGGCTATCAACTCCATCTGTTGAGCTGAGCCATACAACATTTTCCTCACAAAGGGTCCTCCAACCGTCCTGGCTCCCCCCGGGAGATCTAGTGAGGGACATTCGGTCAACAGGTGCTCTAGGGTCTCCGGGGCCAGGCTGCAATGCCGGCAGGTCGGATCCCTGTTTTTATCCAGCCGCCAGAAATATGTGCGCAAGGGGCAGTGCTCGGTGCGCATCTACGTCACTAAACTCTGCGATCTGCGTCCTAACCCCCACCATGGGTCTTGTTTGCTAGGAGTGGGCAAGTTTGAATAGGCGCCTTTTGGCGGTCGTGTTGTCAGCCCATTGCCTGTACCAAGTTATAGGATGGTCCTAAATGTTTCCATGGGTGGGAAACGTTTGCTTGGAATTTCTGAATTTAATTTTTAAAAACCCTTAAAATTTTATTTGCGATACCAATCAAATTTTCATGCAAGCTACATCGTGATAAATTTTTTTTCTAAAAGAGTGGTCTTAATTTTGTAAAAATCATAATGATATTATTAGTTTGCAAATATTAACTCTAAAAATCTTCATTGTAGTGTGCAGAATATTAAGATCCAGTTGAGCTATAGGAAATATAAGGCTAAAAGTAAACCTGAAAAATTATCAAGAAAATGTCGGCAGAAAGCCTTCCTAAGCTAACAAAAATAGTTCAAATAAAGAGTAAAAAAGTTTAAAAAGAACAAGTGCAGTGTTCGGGTGAAAAGTTCACAGTTAGTATTGGAATAAATATAGATAATGGAAAGTACACAGCAATTATTTGAGATAAGTATTGTAGAAGTAAAACATCTATTTGTATTTGACATTGCTAAAATTTACATTGAGCTATTAGTTTATCCTGTCTTGCATGTTTGTATATTGATACAATTATGACTTTGTCTCATTAACATATCCAGCTTGTAGTTTGGGTTGTGCTGGAGATCACTCCTGTGATCCAATGACCGGTATTTGTAGCTATGGCTGTGTGCCAGACTATTATGGGCCAAGATGTCTTGGTGAGCTGCAAAAATTTCACTTTGCTCTCAATTGGTTAAAAATTAATTATTTCATAAATGATTTTATTTCCACAGTAAAAAAAAGTGTAACTTTTAAATTGTGCATTTCCAAATTATTACTATTATTATTAGTGTTCTTATTTAGCGCAGTACCCAAGCCTTCATTTATTTAATTTAAAAAACAGCCAAATAATAACAAAACAAAAACAAATGTATATTCACACCTTCCACCCCAGAACTTTTACATGTCAAGCCATGGACAGCAAACAGCAGCATCGTCTATAAGTATCAGTCTAGATAGTAGATTTTAAAGAGATGTGTTTTGAATGCCGTTTTGAAGGCCTGTAAGTTCGGCATAGTGCGGATGTGTAGTGGTAGAGAATTTCATGGTTTGCGGGGGGGGGGGGGGGTATAAAAAAAAAAGGGGCTTAAAAAGAAAGATATCTCACCATATGTCTTATTGCGTGTTCTGGGAACAGAGAGAATAAGCGTGTCTACAGAGGAACGAAGGTTTCGAATGGGTAAAAAGACAGTAAGAAGTTCAGTAAGATAGGAAAGGCAGGAACCAGCGAAAAAGTTGTGACAGAGTACAGACAGTTTTGAATCAATGTGTGACTGTATGGGGAGCCAATAATGGGAACGAAGTAGTGGAGTGACGTGATCACTTTTCTTTACCTTTTGAACTAACCTAGTAGCTGAGTTTTGAACTTTCTGCATTTTTTTCTATGAAATGTTTTGGTGATCCTGGCAGAAGTAAGTTACAATAGTCAAGTAGAGAGAGAACAAGAGCACAGAATAGAGTAAAAAATCTTTAAGTTTTCTCTTAAAGCTCAATTATTTTAAGATACTAAAAATTAGCAATTTTTACAGCATGAATTAAAATATTTCATATATTAAAATATTAAGTATATTCTATCAAACCAATTATTGATGCCTCGATAGTTAGAATTGTTTTTAGTTAAGCTGATTCCGAAAATAACACATATTTTACACTAGCAGGACACATTTTTAGGATACTAAGCATTGTCCTTTTTGAGCATGAAGCACATTTAAGATTTATTTTAAAATATATCTTTAAAGAAACAGATCTGATTTTTTTTTTAAATCAGAGCTCCAAATAATAGTCGAAACTGACCTGAAACTTAAGGCACAATGAAATCAACCTTTTTTTTGGCGTGCGTTATCAATAGTCCACAGGTTTTTTTATGCCAAGAAAGTTGTTAAACTTACCTTAGTACATTAGCGTTACTAATTATTCTGTTTTGTGTCAAAGGTAGAAAGATTGCCCAAAAAAAAACACCCAAACCAATACATTTCTCTGAATTTAATTCTCATTGTCAAATGGATATGATTGAATTTCATGGTAATCCAGAAGGAAAGAAAAAATGTATACTTATCCAGTCTACCAGATCAATTTAAAATCTTTTTTTTTTCTTAAAGCACTTAAATCCAAGCAGACTGAAGAGGTAGTCTACCAACTGATTGGTACTTGCACCAAATAAATAAGTCAACAGGTGGAAAATTTCCAATCTAATTTTGTCTTGCCTCAAAGACTATTGGCCAGAGTGAATTTTGTTTACCGAAATTATCACAAAACAATAAAAATCATAATAAACTTTACAGACTTTTTTGGTTTTGGAGGCTATTCAAATGTACAAACAAACCTCACTCAACCTGCTACAAGAGTGCACTGGATCCGGAACAGATTTTTTAAGTGCATGTGTACCTATAAGTGACAAAATTAAAATGCTTTGTGTTTTAATTTGTACTGTGTACATCAAAATGCTATTCAAGTTGGGACTGCTGCAATAGGTAACAGAAAAATAGAATGGTTTGATAGTGTTACGCACTGGCTTCTATTGTGAGAAATTAATCTCTTGTTTTAAGTTATGGCTCGTTCAAACATTTAATAACTAAAGGACGACACCATAGAGAAAAATAATAGCAAAAATACGACACCCCAAACAGTTGCTAACTACAATTAATTAGATTTATCTAAATATTAATAATTACAAAACAAAAGAAATATATAATTACAAATCATCAACTTAAAGAGTATGGGAAAATACTGTACCGGTACACAGGTAGTACAATGTGCCAATGAATAATGTAAAATGACAAATGCGAATAAGCACACAAATGCGAATAAGCACACATATGAGTACACAAAGAATAATAACACTTGTCTCGTAAAGTTAAAAATATATATCTGAATCTCTCTCTCTCTCTCTCTCTCTCTCTCTCTCTCTCCCTCACCCTTTCCTCCCCTAAATTACTCAACATTTACTCTCTCCCATTCTCTCTCTCCCATTCTCTCTCTCTCCCATTCTCTCTCTCTCTCCCATTATCTCTCTCTCTCTCTCGTTCTCTCTCTCTCCCATTCTCTCTCTCTCTCTCTCTCTCGTTCTCTCTCTATGTCTCCGTTATATATGCAACGTAAGCACTGCCTCCCAGAAATTACTCAACATTTGTTTACTTTTCTCGGCAAATCGAGAACGTTCGACAAGATACTAGGAGACAGACTAACCATGTTTAATTGGTAGTAGATAATAAACACGACACATCAAACGAGTTTGGCCACGCCCATCTATGAATGTAGCGTCTGCTATGAATCTAATTTGGGTTAAGGCAAAGTTCACGCACGGGGAAAAGTGTGCTACATAACAGATAGTTTGCTACAATAGATAACAGAAAATAGAAAGGTTTGATAGTCTGCTGCAATAGGTAACAGAAAATAGAATGGTTTGATAGTCTGCCGCAATAGGTAACAGAAAATAGAATGGCTTGATAGTATGCTGCAATAGGTAACAGAAAATAAAATGGTTTGATAGTTTGCTGCAATAGGTAACAGAAAATACAGTATCTTGGGAGTAGAAAAGTATTTTTATCTGTACCTCATCTGTCCTGTTGCTATTTTGTAAACCTTTTGCTTTAATATTGTTCTTTCAGTAGACAAAATATTTTATAATTTTAAGTATGTTGAGCTGAATGTTAGATATTTGTTAATTTTCAAATTTAAAAACACTCAAGTCAGCCTTAGAATTTAAAGAAAGAAGTTTCCTTTTTATTCTCCAAATTTTACCACGATAAACGCATACATTTATATTTAGCCCTGTGGGCTAATAAAATATTGATTACAATATTTGTTGTAAATTTACAAACAGAAATCTTCAATTTTATTGACCCCCCCCCCCTTACTGACTTCTTTCTTCATAATCTTAAGTAAAGCCCACTTTTTTTTTTTTAAGGCACTTTAAGAAATAAAATATTTATTTCAATATTTGTTTTAAATTTACAAACAAAAATCTTTAATTTTTTTGGCCCCCCCCCCCTTACTGACTTCTTTCTTCATAATCTTAAGTAAAGCCCACTTTTTTTTTTTAAGGCACTTTAAGTTATATTAAAAATTTATTTTTAAAATGTCTCAATCTCCAACTTATGATTTTAATCGTGAAAAGATCATGATAGAAATTTGCTATTAATGTCACTCTCACTGATTGTTCAATAATTTTCATTGTTGATTATATTAAAATTTCACCCCATCATTATTATTGATCTGCATCTGCTATTTCCAATTATATAATCTATTGAATAACGTGTGTGTCTAAGAACACATATTTTGTATTGCATACCTATCAATTATTATGTTAAGTGATATAATTTTAAAGAATGCAAATGTGGGTGATTTAATATAGTTTCTCTTTATCAATACGTAAATCTGCTTACACTTGGCTCATGAGTTATTCAAAAAGTCATTTATTAACAATACTATAAATATTTCAGACTGCCCACTAACATGTGAAGAAGCCCAGTGTCTACTGGAAACAGGAACTTGTAAAATTGGATGCATACAAGGCTTTTATGGCGCTGTCTGTGATCTAGGTAAAATTACGTCTCCTAAATTCACTTAGAATGATTGATTTGCAACGATGTGTATGAAAACAATAACAAATTCTTACCTCAAACGTTTTTTAAAGTGTTTATTTTATAATTATGTTAAAGAAAATCGACCACATTTTAATTTTAAAACATGTGATATATTAATAATCATTGGGCTCCATTAAATGCTGATCCATGTGTATATCTGAATTATATTCTTTCGGTAGAATACTGAGTTATTATTGTGTTTTTTTGTTTCTTGTATCATTGCTCTGTGCTCGGGTTCCATACTTTACTATTCTTTGAATTTTTATATCTGCCTTAATCTAAGCATTTGCTTGTTTTAATTTGAAAATATCTATTTATGTTTCTTTTTTTCATTTTTTTTTTTTTTGCTGTTGATCTTCATTTTAAGACGTTATAACTAATTTTGATTATGTCGTGCTCTGCAGCCTTTTGACTAAGGTTGTTTGAATACCTCTATAATTCTACATTTGCTTTAGAAATTTGTATGGCTGTCAAATTGAATGATGATTGAATGATGATTGAATTATATTTTCTGTAATGATTATTTCCTTGTATTGATAACGTGATATTCAGGTCCTTTACTTCTCTCTTAATTAATAAATTTGCCACTCAGAAATTCTTAAAAATGAAGACTGTAAGAGATCATTCTTATGGTTAGAAAATATAAACAAATAATGGAAAAAGACTCAAAGGCTACATAATCGTATCCATTTGAAGATATAAAATCAAGTGAGACATTTTGATTATTAACTTATAACCACTTCAGGCATCATAGAAATAGGGGAAATTTTTCCATTTAAAAATGCTAAACTGTTTCATAATACTGAAATTCATAAAAGGTTTTATTTTTGCACAAGATTTTAAGAAATCTATGTACAGGGTTTTTGTTATATGAAGCAAGTATAATTTATTGTTAGTACTAAAGTGATGTCACTGAAACTGGTCATAATTTTTGCTTAATGCTTTGATTCAATGTAGAATGCCCGGAAAATTGCAGAGATGCACTTTGTGACTGGGACTCTGGGATTTGTAAAGAAGGTTGCCAGTCTGGCTGGTTTGGCCCAGATTGCAAGAAAAGTATAGCAATTTTTTTGCCATTGAAACTAATAAATTTTCAATTAAAAATATTTTAAAAAAATATTCATCAATTTATAAATTTAAAAATGTAGACCTATGTTAAGACATCGGGAAATTTATAACAACCATTTTTTACTCACTGCTTGTTTAGAAAAGCATAAGTTCTAATTAAATTTTATTTGAATTTAATTAATGGATGGTTAATATTTTAATGACAGAAAATTCTTATAATGCTACTTTTATTATATTATCTACTTTATTTATTTGTTTTGTTGCAGGATGCTCCCAGAACTGCTTGACTACCAACTGTGACCTTGAAACTGGGAGATGTACAGGATGCAAAACAGGATGGCAAGGCGTTGAGTGCAACACATGTAAATTTTAATGCTCATAAAAAAAATTGTTTCCTTAGTTTAGAGGTCTAACAAATGAAAAAACAATATTTTTTTTTAAAATTGAACAACCTGCTAAATCATAAAAGATGAAAAAAAACTTGTATAAGATATGTCAAATTTTTAGTAGGATCCTATTGATTCATTTTTTTCTGCTTTTCAAAGTACGAGGAAAGAAGTATAACCTACAGCCATCGCTCAGTCGCTTAAAAATGCAAATAAAAGATTTATACGAAAAAAAAAATTGTTTTTAGGGGTTGAGGTTGTTCAAGTCGTTTTATCTTTACATTTTGAAATCTAATTTTTTTTTTTAAACCATTATATTTTTTTTTCAGTTTTATTATTTCAGTTTTGCTATTTCAGCTTGTGGGCAAAATTGTGCCCAGGGTGCATGTGATCAAGTAGGTAGATGTTTGGCAGGCTGTAAATCCCAACATAGTGGGGAGTTTTGTGAAACAGGTAAATAGTCATAAAAACAATAATATTTCAATCCTTAATTCATCTCACCGGATGACAGCTTTTATATCTTGGTTTACCTGACAAATGTAAACAAGTGCTACAAATAAAAACTATTTTAGGTTATTTGATATGTATTTAAATAATTTTATCCTAAATAATATAAATATATATATATATATATATATATATATATATATTAAAAAAATAATAATAATATATATATCGTTTTGCATTCAATGGTTTGTGACATGAAGGGAAAAAATACTGTTTTGGAAAAAAGAGAGCCAAATGCGTAGGTTCATATCATATCTACTTTCGTATCATTTGTGTTTCTTTTTGGCTAAGTAAACATATATTGGATGAGGATACAGTAAATAGGGAGAAAAAATATTTAAAGGTATAAAGTTTATTTTTAAAACTATTATATTGTGTCTTTTTTAATTAGCCCTATTCAACTTACTGAAAACGAGTTTAGAAACAGCAAACATGCTTTTACACCAAAACAAATCGAACAAATAAGTGGCACCCATGAGAAAGCTGCTCGTTTTTTTTTTTTCTTGTGGACGTTCCCCTAGCTGTTAATTCTTTAAATATATGATTTTTTATGATTATATACTATAGTTTTGGTCGACCTTAATGTCTTCCCTGGCAATTTTTCTAATTTGTCAAATAATGTCCAATAAGTTTCAAAATTTGAAGTTTTATTTAAGACGCTTCAAACTGATGTGCCTTTTTGATCATTAGTCACCTCTTTTCGGTGTTGCATGTCATTCATTACAGCTAAAAAATTAAATAAGAACCAAATAATGTTTATAATTATTTATTTATTCTTGAGATGGACTTCTTATTTTTTTTATAAACGATAAAAGTTTTAACTGCGACCAAAAGCAAACCCTTATTTATTTTGTTTACACAATATTTTTTTTTAATAACCCACGTAATAGGAAAGATAATTAAAATATTATAAATTTTTTTTAAGGTCAGGGTTTCTAATCTGTTCTAAGTTTTAGCCAAAAAGTCTTTTCATTATAAAGATTGAACAACCTTGAGAAAAAAACAACCAACATATTCATTTAAATAAAAAAGTAACCTAATTCGTTTGGGAATAAATATTTTATGTATTCGTCCTCATCAATTAATTTAAAGGTATGTGTTCCAACTTAAATTATTTTATATCGTACATTTATTTTGTAGGACGTTTAAAGATGTTACGCTTAATATTATATGCAATTTCTTTTTTTTATTTTAGTGTCCGATGGATCAGAGTCCAGCACTAGCCCTTGGATAATAGGGATTGTAGCTACCTTGATTAGTATGATACTATTATTTTTTATTATAAAAGAAGTAAAAGCTAGAAAATTTCGTGATACAACTGATGAGTGAAACTAAGTTTATCGGTCATTTATTATTTTTTTAACTTGTGTTAAGAGAATGATTGGTTTTATGTTTAAAAGCAGGAAAATAATATGAAATAATATGAACCAAAAATTTTTAAAAAGTATTTATTTGGGATAATAACTATGTGATTCTATATCATGAAGAATGCACAATATTTCCTGCATATTTTTTTCCATGCATCATCATGCTTTCATTGTCATATTAAATTTAAAAAATTAAAAAATTGATTTAAAGTTATTTTAGATTTCTAAGAAAATCTTTATCTTTATCTGGACAAAGAAAAGTGCTTTGTTGGGGGGGGGGGGGGGGATTTGTGTTTTTTTTTTCTCAACAGATTAATCATCACCAGTTTTTAAAATATATATTTTTAATGTCTGTGGTTTAAATCTGGATTTTAAAAGTGTTGACAACTTACTACCCTATCTAAGTAAGTGTTTTGGTAAATTATTTATTTCTATCAATATGACTTGTTCTGATTCTTGACAAAGGTTCGGAACATTTGACAAAAACCTTTGATTCCTGTTTGAAATCTAAAACATACCTATAATCAAACAAAAACAATTATGATTTTGAAAGTGGCGACACAAATACAACGCCTATATTTTCAAACAACATTTCCGTGATCAATATAAATCAGTGAATAATATTTTGTTCATGTAACCTAAAAGTCTAAGAATTTTAATTGTGTTAGTTGTTAAACAATAGATCATTGTTCAGCAATTTTGTTAATAGATACTTAAAATGTCAGTCATATACTGGTGTATGAAATGTGTATGAACTTGCTATCATGTCTTAATTTTCTTTTTTTTTATAGTTATATTTTAAAGTCTTTTAGATGATTATCCAGATGAGAGAGGAATTGGAAAGTTGATACAAATGATCATACATTGATATTTTTTTTATTTTTTTTTTGTAAACGAAGGTTGTAAATTGTTTAATTCTCTATCGACTTTGAGATCATTATCAACTACTTCTGTCACAAGTGTATTTTAAAAGAATTTAGATATGTCCTTGATGTTAGCTTAAGATGTTTCGTTTTGTATATTTTTAAATTAATCTTCTATTCGCTTAAGGAATTATAGACAAACAATTAATGAAATTAATGACTGTTCCACCAGCCTTCAGTTGCTTTTTTTATTTTATTTTTTTATTTTTTTAAAATTTATTTTTCGTTTGTTTGTAACGCGCATTTGGTTCTTGTCCACACGATTTCAGCATTGTTTTGAAATGAGTAAAATAAACTCATATATTATGGTTGACATGAATACATGTTATTCGGCTGGTTCTGTAAGGTACACACAATTTTTACTAATACGTAACACATAAATTCAGTTAACGGAAATTGGATTGAAAGAAATTTCTTCGACGGAAAATTGATCGACGGAAGTTTGGTCGAACAGAATTTTGGTCGAATTATTTATTTTTTTTCAGTTAACACGATCAATGTTTAGTCAAAATTCTTTTTGAACGCAATATACTATATAGTAAAACAAAATAATGCTTTCAAAATGAAATTTGACACAAAATTTGATCATGTGAACTAAAATAAAATTCGAGCAAATTTCTGTTTGAGCAAACTTCCGAAGCTCAATTTTTCGTCGACAAAATTTATTTCTAACAACTTTTCGGATACACAAAAATTCAGTATCGATATGACTCTTTGGTTGTAACACATTTTTATTCATTATTTTTAACATAAGATGTGTTTTTCTTATTAGTTACAGAATGAAACCTGAAACGAAATACCTTAAGTTCATGTTTGAAACTATTATAAAAATACTTACCTATTAGAGCCAGCTAGTACAAATAAGGATTTAGTAAGGGGTATAAAATGCTCATTTTTTTCAAACACATTTATTTTCCATTCATCATTATTGTTACTATTGTACATTAACTAATTTTTTTGAGTAAAAGTAGCTCTAAAAGTTGACACATTTTGTATCTGGACAATGATTGATGTCTCTTGCGCCGAGCTAAGGAATATGGTTGTTGAGTTGAGCGTTTTGGTCCAACTTCATGCCCATACAAGTTGATGTTTTGTTCTGCTTTAACTTTTTTGTGCAGATGTAAAGAGATGTTTCTTCTTAAGGGAATTCCTCTAATTAATAAACGAAGAGTATACAGTTTTCTTCATACTGTTACGCACTGGCTTCTCTTGTGAGAAATTAATCTCCTATTTTAAATTTATGGCTCGTTCAAACAGTGCCTAATAAAGGACGATACCATAGATAAATACAATAACAAAATTACGACACCCAAAACAGTACCAATTACAATTAATAAGATTTAATTTAGTAATAATACAATTACAAAAACAAAAGAAATTTCATTACAAATCATCAACTTACAGTATGGGAGATCTTGTACCGGTACACACTTAATACAGTTAGTACGATGTGCCAATTAATAATGTAAAGTGACGAAAGCGAATAAACACATAAGTACACAAAGAATGATACACGTCTCGTGAAGTTAAAATATATCTATCTGAATCTCCCCCTCTCCGTATCTGTCAATCCCTTATATATGTGTGTCTACTGACGCGTAAGCCCTGCCTTCCAGAAGCTACTAAGCATTTGTTTACATTTCTAGAGCAAATCGAGATCATTCGAAAAGATACTAGGAGGCAGTCTAACCATGTTTAATTGGAAAGGCGGTAGTCAACAAGATACATCAAACTAATAGGCCACGCCCATCTATGAATGAAGCGTGTGTGCTAGAATTCAAGAAAAGGTCACGCACGGGAAAAAAGTGTCATACGTAACAATACCTACCACCGATTTCCACTTTTCAACGAATGTTTGTATTCACCTGAGTTCCCCCTGCAGCTGTCTCTGCAGTTACTGAATGTGTTTGCCAGAGCTCCAGATTACTAGATGGGTATAAAAAATACGTGATAAAAAGTGCATATTTCTCGAGATTTTTTATTTGCTACTGCCATGGTGGATTCTTTTAAGGGTTTCTCAATCTGGGGCGCTCGCCCCCCAAATGGTTGCAAGAAAGCATTTCAGGGAGGGGGGTGTGAGGAAATGAAATTTAAGAACAGATGAGAAGTCAACTCTAAAATTATGATATAGATTATGGGGATTGTGGTTGGGCTGAAAATTGCTGGAATGTGTTGTCGTCAGCAACGAGTCTATGTGCTGAATTTCAGCTCGATAGGTAGACAGGCAGTGGGTCGATAAACTGTCCGATTATTTTGCCACACGCCCAGTCAGGAAGGAACACGCACGCAAGCGACATTAAATGCTAACGTCTTAACTTGTTAAAACTAATCAGTCTATTACTGAATCGATCAAAGTGAATTTTTCATTTGTAGCCTGTAATAATTAAATACTCTGCTTTATGTTACATGTGACATTAATTTAGCCAGCTATTTTGTATTGAAGATTTATATTATTTTGATGTAATTTTAATATTACAATTTAGCGCTAAAGATGAGTTTGTGTCCATAGAGGGGGTGGTGAACGAAAATATACACACTGGGGGAGAGAAACAGAACGAGAGATAGAGAGAGAGAGAGAGAACGGCTATGGGGAAAGATGTCCCAGGGCGCCAAGCCAGTTTGGGGCTCCAAAGTGGGTTTTAATGGTATTTTATTGGTTAAAATAAGGGGTTTCAGAGTTGTGGGTAAGGGGTTAAAATTAATCCCGTGGCACCAAACAGCTTAGATACGCCTTCGGGAAGTGAAGAAAAGTCTTTCTTGACTCCTACATTATGTACACTTTGATGTATGTCTTTCTTGACTCCTACATTATGTACACAATTATGTACGTCTTTCTTGATTCCTACATTATGTACACAATTAGGTACGCCTTTCTTGACTGCTACATTATGTACACTATGCTGTACGCCTTCCTTGACTCCAACATTCCCATCTCAGCCCCACCCCAACCAAAAAAAATCCAGTAAACTAAACCATATGTGTGTGTTAATCAAAAATATAAATAAAAAGGAGCTTTATATTTAAAACATATTATTTAACCATCTGTAAAAATGTATCACTAAATTAAATTTTATTTGGCAGACTTAAATTAAGCCATTGATAAGGTATAACACTTAATTAGTAGTACATTTATTGTTGTTGCTTTTTTTTTTTTTGGGCTAACTACTTTGATCTTTACATTGATAAGGTATAACAATTAATTAGTAGTACATTTATTGTTGTTGCTTTTTTTTTTTTTTGGTTAACTTTTTTGATTTTTAAATTGTTAAGGTTTAACACTTAATTAGTAGTACATTTTTTGTTGTTGCTTTTTTTTTTTTTGTAAGGTATAACACTTAATTAGTAGTACATTTATTGTTGTTGCTTTTTTTTTTTTTGGCTAACTACTTTGATCTTTACATTGATAAGGTATAACACTTAATTAGTAGTACATTTATTGTTGTTGCTTTTTTTTTGGGGGGGGCTAACTACTTTGATCTTTACATTGATAAGGTAAATCTTCCGTTTTTTTTTTTTTAGTATATTTTTTCCATGGCTGATAGTAACTGATTAATTTATTTATTCTTTTCACATTTTTATAGAGCGGCTAACATGATCCTTGTCGAACATTTCAACTCAGATAAAAGTAACATTTTCTACGTGATTGCCGTCAGCCACTCGAAATAGCCGTATCTTGTTTTTTCTTGAGTAGCAGATGGTAGTTTCTTTGGACCAGAACCCGACTCCGGTGCTCCTCTGCTGTATATTTGATAGTATAAGACTATTCATAACCATAAAACTCAACAATATTGCGCAAAAAAAAAAAATCTTTTGGCGGTTTTAATTATTTCTTTATTTTTATATCATAGTCGTAGACAAAAAGAGTTTTAGACGTCAATTTATTTGACTTGCCTCTCCCCCTATTCAAAAAAGGCAGTCGAACTTTTTCCAGCCACCTCATTCCAATTTTGTTGACATAACTAATTAACGCATCCATATACTGGAGACTACAAAACATAAATCAGAAATATTCCGGGAGCCACTCAGTAAAAGTCTCAGACAATATTCTCTCAGGATGTCAATGATAATGGGATGTTTCGATAAAAATGGACCCAGAGAATGGAGACCCGAGGGTGTGTTGGCGTTTACAAATTCTAAAAATCTGCCAAGTTCACCATCATCCTGAATGGGCCTTACAAATTCCAAGACATCTGTGTCTCGTTTTAGCTCTTCCGCAAATCTGGGATCTTGGAGCACTTGCTGCAGCACCTCTTGTTGCATGAGTCTGGAATAAGAATTTTTATCTCATCTTATGTGTGACCTGTAGCTGAAACAGTACAGGAAACAGATATTATATTCAAAGTATTTGTTATGCATTTTCAAGATAAAATATATAAGGGTCGAAATTTTTTAGTAGTTCTTATATGGTCGACTCCAGGGGCGTCTACGCAAGGGGGGGGGGAGGAAGCAGTTGCTTCCAGTCTGAGTTAGGATGGGCTAAAGAAAATCCCTCCACCACCCCTTCTTTCCCCACCTTCCTTTTGAATTTTTTCAGCTAACAAAGTTAATATGGGAAAGAAAACATGGCAATTGCTCAATATTTTCTATTATTTTTTAATTAACGGTGTGGGTTGTAAGGAGAGAACAAAAGCAGATATCAAAGTCATGCTGAAGTGGGGATTTAGTCTTCGACAGCACGTTCTTTAAACCAACCACTTGAGCCAAACAAATTTTAATAAATAAAACCAAAATACAAATTACAGTCTTGCTCTAATTTAGAGTAATCACGTGATTCGACAATTTTATTTCCTGAAAAAAAAATTTGAAATTTGTTTGCTATCGATATTATTATTATTGAATTGTTAACAATGCTCTTAAAAAATTTAACTGTAACTATGTGTATTACTAGTATAAATAGTAAACTCTCGAATTGAACACCAGTACCATGACTTGCGTGACCCAAACTGGTTACAGGACAAAATTTGCTTAGTCCAAGTTCTATGGAAGGTGGGAGGGAAGGGGTTGGCTTCCACCTTTCGGGGGGTGGGGGTGGTAGACGCCCCTGGTGGGCCATTAGAAATTTTCGTCGCTCAATGTGTCCTTTTGTGTTTGTCCTTTGCCACGTATTATTGTCCACGAACGGGGTTCATCAAATTCCACTACACGACTTCTCCGTGATCCCGATTTTTTTTTCTTGAATGGGAGACTTGGGAGTAGGCTGCTTGGTATAAACAAAAAATTAAGACGATTGAACAATGATTAGAGCTACTTTGACCCAAAGTGTAACAATTTGGCGTTGAACTGAAGTTCTCAGCTAAATACACAATCATATAAGCTTTATATTCAGGTGAAAAATTATTGAATTAAAAGATCTCTGTCTTGTTAAGTCTATGTCCTTGTTACAGTCTGTTTCTTTGGTAAGCCTATGTCTTTGGTACAGCATGTGTCTTTGGTAAGCCTATGTCTTTGGTACAGCATGTGTCTTTGGTAAGTCTATGTCCTTGGTAGAGTCTGTGTCTTTGTTAAGTCTATGTCCTTGTTACAGTCTGTTTCTTTGGTAAGCCTATGTCTTTGGTACAGTATGTGTCTTTGGTAAGCCTATGTCTTTGGTACAGTATGTGTCTTTGGTAAGTCTATGTCCTTGGTAGAGTCTGTGTCTTTGTTAAGTCTATGTCCTTGTTACAGTCTGTTTCTTTGGTAAGCCTATGTCTTTGGTACAGTATGTGTCTTTGGTAAGCCTATGTCTTTGGTACAGCATGTGTCTTTGGTAAGCCTATGTCTTTGGTACAGTATGTGTCTTTGGTAAGTCTATGTCCTTGGTAGAGTCTGTGTCTTTGGTAAGTATATGTCTTGGGTACCCTCTAAGTACTTGCTACAGTCGATGCCAATGATACAGTTCATTTATTTAATATAGTCCATGTCTTTGCTAACACGTATGTCTTTTAAGACTATGTCTTTGTTATTCCTATGTCCGTGGTACAGTCTCTATGTTTGTTAAGTCATTGGGTTCAGTTTACTTCTTTAGAACAGTCTATGTCTTTGTTTTCCTTGTTACAGTCTTTGTTACTGTACAGTCTATGCCTTTGGTAAGTCTATATCTGGGTTCAGTCTATATCTTTATTACAGTCTTTGCCTTTGATACAGTTTATGTATGGGGCTACAATATATGACTCTTGCACAGTGTATGTCTTTGGTACAGTCTATGTCTTGTGTACAGTCTAAATCTTTGGTACAATCTATGTCTTTGTTACAGTCTATGTCTTGTGTACAGTCTAAATCTTTGGTACAATCTATGTCTTTGTTACAGTCTATGTCTTGTGTACAGTCTGTCGTTTTGGTACTATCTATAATTCTTTAGGTATGGACAACGCAGTATAATCAGCTCTTTCCTGACCTGTTGTTCACCCTTAATAAAAATAACAAACACTACTTAAAGTTTTTAAAAATACTTTTAAAGACCTACCTGAGAGAGGAACCCCAAATGATGAGGTAACAAGCATACAAATGCATAGCACAGTTTTTAAGAACTTCTCGATTACCATGGTGATTCTAAATGGCAAAATATGAGGGAACAAAAAGAAAAGACAAAATAAATAAATTACCTACGCGTTTAAGTTAATGTTCAAAATGAACTCATCGTGCCCGCGTGTGAACATGGTCACAAAATGTTACCCTCGGTAATCTCAGTCTTTATGAGATAAAAGTCTACATCACGTGACACTAACATGGCCACGTTATGAAGGCCCTCTGCTACCTTCTACCTACCACAACGTGTGTGAACGATGTGCTTCTCTTGTATTGACTTGGTAAGTTCGACTGAATCTCTGCTCCGGGCCAGTGAGTTTTTATACTAGGGATAAATTCAGATCAAACAGAAACTAGTTTTTTTTATTATTATTGTGGGGAGTTAAGAAACGATCTTCAAAGCCTTTTGTATACACGCGATTTAGACATTGAAGTCCCAGTCTTCTTTATAATCTTCCTTTGTGACCAAATATGCGTTACGTCGAGATGAAAGCTTAACAAAATGATGAGGCTGCATTGGGCTCGAAGTGACATTTTCTTATGTTTTAAATGTAACGATTTGTTACAGATCGTGTAGAGGCTGTAGTTCAAGGTGAAAAATAATACCTCCAGGTAAGTAGGTTAAAATTTGAGGGAGGCGGGTGACGTCAAATGGGGTATGACTCGTCATGTTGAACTACAAATGAATGAGGAAGAGGATATGCGTGGGGACGGTTTGGGAGGGGGGCGGGGGCTGGAGTTAGGGTGTTAATGTGTGTTTAGGGATGAGGTTCAGACGGTGTTTGCCAACAATGAGTATTTACTTTCATGAATGCTCTCACAATCTAATGAAATAAACTAAACTCAATAGCGAGGTGTCATTTTCAAAAAAATTAAATTCAAAATCCTTACCGGAAAACGTGTTTCCTTTTTAGTTAACTTTTATTGGACACATTCTTTTTTCTAACGCCTAGCAGCTTTTAAAGTTCAATACCCGAAGGTCGAGATTCTATCTCTTGGGACCTTTGGCCGTGAAACATAGCCTAGTAGTCCCTGGGGACTCCGGCCATGCAACTCGGCCCAGAGTGACGTGGGGTTGGAACAGCTTTGCTTCCTCTCCGGAGATGACGTTGCGTTGCCACCACCACCGCCCGGGAGCTGTACGTTTTCCTTGGTATGGGACGGCTTTGCTTCAACTCCGGGAGTAGTCACGAGCTTAACTTTCTCCCACCGTTCCTAAGAGTCGTGCGAGCAAGTTTGGTTCCCAACGAATTGTTTCCCTCCGGGGAGGCGTTGCGTTGCCTCAAACCCGCGTTTCTCTGGGAGCGTTCCGGACTGGACTGTGAAGGGTCAAAACGGCTTTTACTTCCTCTCCGGGGGAGGCGTTGCGTTACCTCAACTCACCGTTCTGGGAGTTGTTCGGGCTGGACGTGGCGAGGACGAAACGGTCGCCTAGGGGCGTCTTTCTCAGGGCCGCGTCTTTTTAATCATTGACAAGGGTTCGGGCGGCCACCCACTGCCTCATACCCATCACCGGCAACACGTAATCATGTTAGCGCTTAAACTTCCGTTGCGTTGGAAATCATGCGTTTTGCCTGGGATCTTTTAGCTTCAGAAGGAGAAAACTCCCCCCTACTTGTCAGGCACCCCACGGAGAGGCAAGATCATGTGTAACACAAAAGAGAGCTTGTGGTGCTGGGTAAGGATTTTCCAAAGGTCCACCCTAAACCCACCTGAACGCCTAGCAGCTCAAACATCTAGATTAACTATAGCATTGCTAAAACTATAGACGACGCAGGGAAAAAAGTGAAACAGCAATGAATGAAATTCAATAGAATGTATCATAGTTTTTTTTATTTTAAATTTTAATAAGTGGTTTACATATTTTTAACAAAAAATAATAATTAAATTATGTTTTCGTCTATTTAGTTTATTAAAAAAAATTAAAATGCATTCATATTGTGTTGTGGAAATGAAAACATATTTAAATATGAAGCATTGCCACGTAGCTTTGCCTTAGAAAATCATCTCGCCTTCGGAACTCAGGAGGGTGAACATTGCTCGACTTCTTAAAATTTAACTCACTCACGGATATATTTACTTATTCTTGTTAAGATACATTTAGACCAGGGGTCTTAAACTTGCATTTTGTGGCCCCATGCATGACAGCAAAGTTTAGTGTTAAAGTGGCCCGCGAGTTTTCCTCTTTCTCATATCTCTTAATGTGACCCTTTGCGACGGGTTCAATAGAATCTCACCGACTAGACTAAATCTGATTTATTTTTTTTTATGTTTGTAAAGGTTTGGACTAGAGACCGACCAAATTTTGGCTTTGCTTTCGGCGCCGAAAGTGGCCATTTGATCACTCTCGGCCTAATTTCAGTTTCGGCCAAAAGTGATTGTGACGTTCGGCCATCTGGCCGTAAGTGACTGAGGTTTTCGGTCATCTACCAGAAATCAGGATGCCTGTCTGTCTCTAGGCCAACAATCTGATATTCATTATTTCTCGACGTCTTGCTGTCATCCCGTGCTATATAATACTCATTAAGAACTGCCTACAGCTGCATGATGATATACTTGTCCAATATTTCCACCAAAAAAGAAACATTTTAATTAGACCTAAGCAAATGTAAACAGTGTTGCGTAAGAAAAACTAATGGAATGATAATATTTATATCATTTTTTTTTCAAATTTATATTTTGAACCCCAGGTTTATTCAATTCCTTCATTTGTGATTTTAATTTTGATTTATCATTATCATGCTCATCAATGTTGTCATAGGAAAAGGTGAATAGTATTGCATAATCCTAGGTAAAGTTAATATTTCCATTTTATTTTTATTTTATTTTTATTTTATTTTTATTTTATTTTTATTTTAAAATAAGAATTAAGGAAGCTTAGGCCTTTTTAAAACCATTCATTTCTTGAAATTCATCACAATCACGCTCATAAACATTTTTATTGACGAAATAACATGCGTGTGCATGTATCACGGGTTCGTATTATAAATATGTAGTAGGACTACTGCAGACCTGTTTACTTTTATGATATTGGCGACAAATTTAGATGTCTTTTGCGATTCTCCGTCGAGACCCGTTGTAACAACAATTTTAAGAGTAGAGACCCGGTTAAAAATAATTTTTTCTCACCATTTGGGGGTGAGGGAGTTTCGTCTCCGAACGAAATAATTAGGTCACCAGCACGGAAAGACTAGTGTGTTTGCTACTATGCTAAATATTAATATAGCGATACCTGCCAGCTATTTATGAAAACAAAGCATAGGTATGACGATAACCGTGAAACTTTGTGGTGATATTTGATAGCCTTAATAACTTATATTTGAGAGACAATAGGATCTATTAGAGCCATAGTAATTCTTTTAGGTATATGCTCTAGGTCAGGAGTCTCAAACTCGCGGCCCGTGGGCCATTTGCTGCCTGCAAGACGATATTTGCGGCCCGTTACCTCACAGCACAGTTTAGGGTTAATGCGACCTGCGCGTTTTCCCCATTCTCATATCTATAATCTGACCTTCCGCGAAGGTTTCAATCGAATCTCACCAACTAGTATAATTCTGATTTTTATTATGTTTATATATGTGCCTATCTCTTTGGAAGTTGATTATAATTGTAAAACCGTTTTAAAATCGGACTAATTTTTTTATTTTATAACATTTAATGAGCAAACATAGCTAAAGTGCGGTTTTGAGAAAACAAGCTTGGAATATTGTATATACATATATCAAAAGTTTAATAAGTCAGTTAGTGCGTACTGCTCAACCATTATTGTGCAGATCGTAGCAATCTGACACAGTATCAAAGAAACCCTATTACAATTGTCGCTGGTGTGTACGCGTGAAGAGTGAGGGAAATTCCGAGACTGTCAGCCTGGTCAGTTTCAAAATAGTTAGTCAATAAGGCCTTTTATACGATAAAAATATTACAATTCAATTTCCCTACAAAAGCATCTTCCTTCGAATGCAATAATTCATAAAGCCTGCTCCTGTCTTTTGTTGGAATACGTTTAGGATTTAAAATCGCTAGTGGGAATCATCATATTTTACTTTATTTTATGCTTTTTCGTCTTTGTTTACCAGAAGCTCATTATTTTCATACCATTTATTAGCTGAATATTTTCACGTTAGATTGCCTGGAATTTTATTTTCTACCAAGAATTTAATGCCGTTAACAATAATACGCAATGAGTAACGGCCGGGTCTACTTTTGAGTTTATTGGTGAAGCGATGCTCAGTCCTCGAGTTTTAATGTTTTCTGGTCCAAATTTTAGGAACAAACTAGCATAAGTATGTGCAGTGATTTTTTATTTTTTTAGGCAAAATTAACGTAGATTTGTTTGATGTAACTTAAGGGTTCTCGAGAAGTAGGCTTCACTTTCTTCCTCCTCATTGTTGCCAGAGATCTGGCAGCGCTTCTTCTTACACGACTGAGCAACTTTGGCGTGTGCGAGGAAGCAACTGAGACCCTCAGTATCTTGAAGATGTTCATCATTAAGTTTGGCCCTAAATTTTGACTTGTTAACGTTCATAGTGGAAAGGAGCTTTTCACAAACTAGGTTCTCTCAAAAAGTCATAAGATCCGATTGAATAACCTGGAAAGATCAGTGAAGATGCTCTCATAAAATCTCCATTCTTGTCTGTTTTGCCATTCACCTCCCTGAACTTATAGAATCGCAATGAAGATCAATCAGCTCCATTTGAAGCTCAAACAAATGGGGGGGGGGGCGGTTTGGGGCGGGGGCATTTTCTACGTTAAAAGAGAAAAGGTCAGCAAAAAAAGCTAAAAATCGGCTGTGTGTGATTTGAAGTCTAGAGTGATAATTTTTTTCCTATAGCTCTTTCTCTACAAGAGCATCTTCCTAGGCATTAATTTTCATAAATATGGCTCCAGCCTACTGTTTGAACATGTGTTAACCATCAAAGCCTTCGAGGAGAAGCTTCCCGTCATCCTATCGAGCTGAAAATTGGCACATTAACGTGCTATCGATGACAACACATTCTATCAAACTTCCAAAACCGTTCGCTATTTTAAGTAATTACTGGCGGTCTATGTCATTCAAGAAAATCTAATTTTCTGCCATCATTTTAAAATTATTTACAACAAAACCTTTTCACCACTAATCGCAGAAGTGTCATGTGGGGAAAGTCGGGATATCTAGCTGTTATTGTCGAAAATTATTCGTAGAGCCAATGAAGATTAAGGCGGCAATGGGATTACAAGTTGATAGGTACTTGAAATTTCTCCTACCTTAACTGTTTTGAGGAATTGATTTTTGCAACTCTTGACAAATGCGCTCCCCGACCCAAGGCGCCCCCCATATATACGTATGCTGTGCACAGAGGATAATTCTTCTGTGACTTAAAAATTTACTATTGAATCCGCGGGCCTAGTTACACCACACTTGGGTTAGAGAGTGCACCTCCAATTGTGTGATTGCCATGCCAGTATGTGTGAGTGATATGGTCTATGGGTCTCGGTGCAAGCGGCTCGTAGTGTGATTGGGAATGAGTTTGATAATGGTGATCTTAAGTTTCTTTACCAAAGGGGAGTAGCCTGTGGGTGTGTACTTTTTTTCTTGGGGGCGGCGCAGGGCGTGGATCGCAGCATGTAAATACAGTGCGTCTAAGATTACAGTACACATCACTATAAAAAAGACTCATTGTAATGGATCTTCATCTAATCTCTCTCCTTGGCACATTAATCTTAAAATAAGAAAGTTGAATTTACAGCATAAGTGTTTATATCCTAATTTCCATTTATTACAATATAAAAAGACTTCTTCACATTGATATTCTAAACACAAGCCATCCAAAAAAGATAATATTTACTCCACATTGCATTGTAAGGTATAGATTGTAATTACCGCTTAACCGTGTTGCTAATTAACAAATATCGATGGTGGCGCGGTGTTGAAAAGTGTCCATGTTTTAAAGTAGTTTTGGCGCTGGGGAAAGATCACTCAGACACATACGAGGCAGCGTAATTAGATCAGTTCAAAGTTCGCGTTCATTATCAAAAGAAGATATAAGTGTTTTTAAAAAAACAACAGAATTTAGCTCTTTTCCAGTGCGTTTAAACGCTTTCATATATTTATATATCGTATCCATCTTAATAGATAAACAGACGCTGATAAAGATTGTTTAAAATGAGGTAAGGACGGTTGAAATGATTAATCATCTTATGCTTTTTGTAAATTGAGATTCGGAAATTTTCAGTCATTGAAGGATTAGAATTTTTTTATTTACTGGAGTTTTTCTTACCAGTTTTTCTAGTGTTTTGATTGTCTTATACTATTTATTAGCTATAAATAATTTTGTTTTCCATCCATTTCTAAAGTTATTCATTAATAGGAGCTAACTGGGTAATTGTGACAGGTTTTTTTTTTAATTTTCTTTGCTACGCTAAATTTTATTGTGTGTGTGATGTAGAGCTGTATTCCAAACATTGGTGGTCCGCGAGTCTTACGATGCTACTACGGACGATTTAAAAAAATGGGAATAAAATTCCATCTTTCCAACATCATTTTTAATCATTTAATTAACCTCGCTTTTGTTGGCAAGCAAGAACAAATAACACCAAAAATGAGATTACCAGTTTTGTTTCACTTGAGAAAACGAGTGTTTCATTTTTTTTTAACTGACATCCTAAAGTCTCACGGACATTCTTAAGTCTTATGGACTTATAAAGTCTCACGGAAATTCTTAAGTCTTACGGACATTCTTAAGTCTTATGAACATTATAAAGTCTTAGGCAGTGGCGTAGCTAAGGATGTGCGCACCGCACTGGGTGACAACATCTCAAGGGGTGACAACAAATTGAAAAAATGCATATTTACAGAGTACAAACTTCACAAGTACATTTCCCACAGATGTAACCAATTCAAATGCGTGCTTTATTAAAAGTTCAAGTTTGATGCGTCAGAGATTAGGTGACTCTATAATAAAGTCAGAAAAGCACTGTTTTGACCATGATTCAACGATTATCTAAAGTCTGAGAAATAAAGTTTTCCATAGATACCAAATACGATGTGGTCAGACTATTCTAAGTACATGTTATCGTTCTTAAATACATTTATCTCCCGACATTCAATTAATTTGTTTTGTTCTTGTCATTCTTGTACTGTGAATTTATTCCAACAAGAAGTTGGTAGGAAAAAGAGGGGGGGGGGGCGGGGGACAGATACCATGAGTTACCGAAACGGGGGACACCAACCCTAGCTACGCCACTGGTCTTACGGACATCCTAACGTCTCATGGTCATCCTTGGGCGAAATTTTTAAGTAAAATTTTTAACGGACTGTTAGCAGGCCTGGGGTCCTTAATTCAATTAATTTGTTTTGTTCTTGTCATTCTTGTACTGTGAATTTATTCCAACAAGAAGTTGGTAGGAAAAAGAGGGGGGGGGGGCGGGGGACAGATACCATGAGTTACCGAAACGGGTGACACCAACCCTAGCTACGCCACTGGTCTTACGGACATCCTAACGTCTCATGGTCATCCTTGGGCGAAATTTTTAAGTAAAATTTTTAACGGACTGTTAGCAGGCCTGGGGTCCTTTTACAAGGCCCCCCAAATTTATTGGAGGATTTAAAACTTATTGAATGTAGCCTGCTTATTATGAATTAATATATAGGTCAGAGGTGCTTCTTGCATGGGCATCTAAAAAATTATAGCTTATATAATTAGATGAAGCGGGTGGAAAGAGAAACCCTCATCGATAATCATCAATGCGGGACTTTGAGATACTTTCCAAACTATTCAATGTCCATTAACTGGGTAAGTGAATATCAACCCAAAATTTAAAACAAAAGACTTAACATTCTTAAGTCGAAAATATTTAACAGAAGATTGAATCAGGCTCAAAGTAAAAGATATGGGGAGGGCATGGGCACCCGCAGGTAGGGGCAATGGGGGACACTTGTCCCCCCCCCCCTGGATTGATTGGATAAAAAATTTTAGACAAAAATAGCAAAAAATGTATTAAAGTAAAGAGGAAATAAAGAGAAGGTAACTGAGCTGATGACCTGTCCGTTCGATCACCATACAAATACGCTACAGTAAATTAAAACTATATTAAAACATTACTAAAAATTGTTTGCCCCCCCCCCGGAAGGTTAATCGTTTCCCCCCCCCCTAGAAAGTTTTCTGCGGGCGCCCATGGGGGAGAGGGATGTCTCTATACCTTGATTAGAGTTTGCCCGGGGGGGGGGTCAAAATACAATGGCAGATCGCAAATATAAGAAAGATTACAAATACAATGAAAGATCGCAAATACAATGAGAGATTACAAATACAATGAAAGCTCACAAACACAGTTTGAGATCACAAATACAATGAGAGATCACAAATACAATGAAAGAGCACAAATACTATTAGAGATCACAAATGCAATTAGAGATCACAAATGCAATGTGAGATGACTAATCTAGTGAGAAACTTGCGCTTGATGCTTGCTGCACAGAGATTTTATGTTGTGCTGGAATTTAGATAGGTTCAGTCTCAAGTCTCACCGCTGTGTTATAATCAACAATTTAGATAGCTTCAGTCTCAAGTCTCACCGCTGTGTTACAATCAACAATTTAGATAGCTTCAGTCTCAAATTTCACCGCTGTGTTATATCCAGTCGATTTCTTTCTTTATTTTTAAGCAGCATATTGGCTGTAAACAGAGACTTTACGTTATTCTTTCTGACAAAATTTCAATATATTTCTTTAAAGCTGGAAAGTAATTAAAATCTGAATTAATATGAGCACTGTGTTTGACCTTCAACTTCGCCTCAAGACGACCTCGTTTCATTGATTGGTTGGGCATGCATTGTTGGCATAAAAGACAAAAAGATGACCCTTCATCATGGACATCGGGTATTAATCCAAATTTTAAATACCCCCCCCCCCCAACCCGAATAGGGACCTTGCCCTTTTCTTTTTACCGGAAGGCTGAAAAAAAATTACAAAAAAAAAAAA
>CAXITT010000017.1:1806685-1844640 GCA_964033795.1 Lymnaea stagnalis
AAACATGTCACGAATATATGCAGATCAGCATATAACGAAATTAGAAAAATCAGCACCATTAGACACCTCCTCTCCTTTGATGCCACAAAAACTCTCGTCTCTTCACTCATTCTTTCAAAATTTGACTACTGTAACACTCTTCTCGCAGGCATTCCTCAACACCACATAGACAAACTTCAGAAGGCACAGAACTCAGCATGCAGACTCATTTTTAAATCAAAGAAACATGACCACATTCAACCACCCATGCGGCAACTCCACTGGCTTCCAATATCCTCTCGCATCAAGTACAAGTCTGCCAATCTATGCTTCAACTCGTTCAATGACCCTCACTTTCCTGTCTATTACTCTGAGCTGTTGCTTCCTTACATCACCACAAGACAACTACGCTCTTCCTTTGACAATAGAACCCTCTCAATCCCAAGAACCAAAACTAAGACCATCGGTGAATGCTCCTTCTACTTCCATGGGCCCACGTTCTGGAACCACCTCCTCTTCCATATCCGTCATTGTGAAACCTCGTCCATTTTCAAAAAGTCCATTAAAACTCATCTGTTTAGGTCCGCCTATGACCTGTGATGCACCCTCCTTGCCCTGCCTCATTTTCTGTCTCGGATTGATCCTGTAGTATAGGCCAAAACGTGGCAAACGTTTTATAGCCATTTTAATTGTTTCTATAGTATAGTAGTTACTATCCTAGTGTCTCATTTTTTATTTTACTTAGTTTACATGTTTTTAATTATTGTAAAGCGCTTAGAGCTTTATGGTAAGCGCTATATAAAAATGCCTAAATAAATAAATAATTTAACCCATACAACATCAGAGGCCCCGTGTAGCCGTATGTATTGCAGGGCCAGCATTGATGGCTCTGGCGTCAAGCGATATCTAAATTTTTAACTAGCAGTTCTCCCGTTGCTCTCCCATCTAGTGTAGAGTAGCCTGGGGGGTGGAGTTGGAGATGTCCTGAGGCGTTATCGTTGCTTATTTTGGCTCCTCCCACCTGATAGTCTGAAATACCCACTTTAAGAAATACGGAATTCGAGCATGTGCAAATATGCGTTTTGAAATTTTAAGGTAACAACAATTATAATGGCTTGTCGAATTAAACATGAGTCATTCAGCATTGTCTCCCAAAGTTGTCTTTCACGGACTAACACCGGCGCTCGGGGCAACACCGGTCTGCGACCTGACACCGGTCCTTGACCTCTACGTTGCCCAAACTGGATAAAGGTTAAATAAAGTTGAACAGCCGACAGCCCAAACCTTCTGTTGACTTGGATGGTTGCGAACTTCATGGGAATTTTAATATATATATATATATAATTAGGGTCAAATAGGAAGCAGTTGGAGACTTATTTATAGGACCATCAAACTTAAAATTTTAGAAACACTGACCCAGCACACAGGATGCAAACTAGTAGCTTTTCCTAGAAGCATCTACAAATGACGTTATTTCTAGTGTACCTTTTTGGAATTTGATATAGTGGGCCTCAGAGACAAATGTATTTAACAAGGATACCAAGAGTCGAACACTTTGGGTAACAGCTAATCCATGGACGTGGTGGTATTGAGTGGTCGCACCAGGATGTAGCCTACTGGGGGCCTGGAAACATTACACCTAGATCAGCGCTTTTTGTTTCTTTGTTTAAAAAACAACATTAATGACACTTCCCTGACTCTCAAACTGGTCTGCAGGCCGTGGATAAATGCTTTGTATTTCTTTAAGAAATTAACACTGTGACTAGTTGATACTTGGTGCATACATTTTTCATGAAGAGAGTTATTGTATTTTTACTTTATTTATATGTAGTGTTAAGTGTATTTCTATTAATAACAATTATTAATTTATTAATTTGAAATTTAATTAGATTCTATTTTTTTTTCAACAAAAACATATTATAAATGTAGCAAGGTAGATGTTTGGTGATTGTGGACCAAGGCTGACAGCTTTACTAACATAGACTAAACAAATTCAGGTTTTCAGGACTACAGCTTTATTGGAACACTAGAGACAAATGCTGAAGACCAATCTAAAAAAAAAAAAGCGTTGAGTAAAAGGAAAATTTCTGAAAAGAAACAAATAGTACAGGTAAACAGTGTCCTGACTAACATTGCCGTACATAGCCAACGATAAACATGTTATGAAACTCCGTAACTACAGGCTGTGACAAAATATACTTGACTTTGAATAGAACATACGTACATGTTATACAAATGGTAATTAAAATCATATTATTGCAATCGTGTTTAATCATTAGTGAAATCACGTGGCAGCGTTTAACGGGTACCATGTACACAGTCTGACACACAGAACCAGCGTGAGATGTAAGGGCTAACATAGAGATCTATAAATTATTATGGTATGCCATCCAGGTATGGTGTCTATGTAAGATGCACACATAGCAGGACAGTTAATACAATGATATAAAGTATAAACCACGTTAGCTTGATACTTGTATCTATCAATCAATGTGTCTTTTTAAGACAAAAGCACTTAGCAGAATGTCTAATTAATGTAATATTATCCTAACACATGCACCATTTTCTATGTGAGAATTTAGCACAAAGCAGGAGAATTAGCCTATTACATAAACTTAAATTCGCTGGTTGCATACAGTTGTATCAATAGCTTATAAGCTCATTGCAGTATGTGTAACCATAACGATATAACGGTTCGTGTTATGCTTACGAACACATTGGTATCTAATTAATTCTATTTAAGACCTCAGTGGACGGTTGTATGTTCAACCTTTAAAATAGCGTGGTTATAAGACAACTGGACAGTTGCATGTTCAACCTACACAATATCATGGTTATAAGTCAGCTGGACGGTTATAGATCCATCCTACAATATAACATGGTTATAAGACAACTGGACGGTTGTAGGTTCATCCTACAATATATCATGGTAATAAGTCTGAACAAAAACTTCAATTATTACTACTTAACAAATGCTCACTACAAACAAAGAAATTAAATGGCGTATTCGCTTATACCTACAGAGCGTCCAAATGGACCGCACTGAACTCTGACACCAGCGCCCTTTAGGGATGCGTTGGAAAATTTTGAATCAAAAACCCATTTGCGAAGAAAAAGTGCTGCGGAAACACCAGTTAGCATCTACGTCACACAACAACTGAGACAATATTTTACTTGCCGTCTGGCACATTCCTTGAGGTAAATTAATAAACCCTTAGCGACTCCATCCCAAATAAAGGTAGAATTCCTGACCAAACCCCCTAAAAGACATAAGTGTGTCCTCCTCAGTTTAGTCTCGGCTCTCTGGGAAACATTCTTATATTTCTATGAGTTAAATGGTTTGTTAGATATTTTAATAGAATGGGTGGGGACCACTGTGGATGAAGTTGAAAACTCCAGTAACTTCTGAATGTTACAATACCCACTAGAGATGGAGACTTGTAAATATAACAAGTTACAGCGAATAAAATCACCTTTCCAACTAGATATAATTTATAACTTAATACAAAAGGGTTCCCGAGAAATAAATAATTGAACTTGAATTAAAAGCACATGTAGTGAGTTCCAAACATTAAAGTATTCTACGCGGTGGGCCGGTGGGCTTGAGGCTTACATTCCCTTACCCCTAGGTCAAAGTCCCACTTTGGGCGTGGAGATATCTTTGAGACATCAAGGATTGCATAATATTAAGGTTATGTATGAAAATGTTACACATTTTTTAACACATTTATGAAATTCAGCATAATTTAATAGGGACAAGTTCCCATTGATAACAACTAGACTTAAGTACGTTGCAGAAAATAGCAATGGGTAAACTTGACGGGTGAAAAAAAAAAGTTTAAAAATCCTTCTATTTTCCTAACTATACTTTGTTGATGAGAGCCATTTTTAAAGTCATTATGAATTATTATTTCATCAAACTGACGAAAACAGAAAGCTCTAAATTATTTCCGTCGATCGCAATTAAAATTACGAAATCATTACTTATCTTTATTGAGAAATTCTAGAGTACATTACTTTATGTCAACTGTATGTTATGAATTAATGTTTTGTCCCCCTAGAATCGTCATGTTATCATACAAGTGTTTTGTAACAAGGATATTACTAGTGAACATGTTGTTTACGTTGTATGTAGGGATCACCTGGTCAGGTATTGTGGATTTTCTCTACCGTTTTTAAAAAAGTAATTAAAAATGTATTTCTGGTGTGACCTAGCCAAAGTTAGATTCACATGTTGTCTGGTTTACATTGCTATTCAAATTACGTTTTCACACATCTTGTGGTATCATAGAAATAACGTATGTTTAAATACATTTAAATCTACATAACTCTTCTTAAGATACCAATCGTGTTGTTACTTGGATTATTCATCTTATGCCAGTCGCTTTCAATGACATTTTTTTCAAGTTTCTTTACTTTCCTGTAATTGTCCTAAGATGAAGTTGTCAGAATGGTTTGAACGTTATTCTAGACCATAGTTCCACATGTTTTTAAATAGTCCACAACGTTCTCTCGGTCTCCATCTTACTTTAAGTAAACATCTTTCTTTAAGTAAACATGTTACTTCAACTAAACATCCTATTTTATTATATGTCTTACTGTAATAAACAGCTAACTTTCAGTCTAAATCTTACTTTCTGTATAGATGCTCACCACACTGCATTATTAAAAAATATGGAGAAACTTGTGCAGGGGTGGCACAGCGTGCTTGTAAGGGTGCCACAACGTGCCCGTAGGGTTGTCACAACGTGCCCATAGGGGTGCCACAACGTGCCCGTAGGGGTGTCACAACGTGCCCGTAGGGGTGCCAAATCGTGCCCGTTAGGGTGCTGTTACGTACTGCCTTATATTGTGAGAAACTAATCTCTTATTTTAATTGTATGGCTCGTTCAAAACAGTGCCTAACAAAGGGCGATACCATAGAGAAATACAATAGCAAAAATACGACACTCAAACAGTACTAATTAAAATTAATAAGATTTTTTTAAGTATTGATATAAATACAAGACAAAAGAAATATAATTACAATCATCAACTTACATAGTATGGTAGATCTTGTACCGGTACATAGTACAATGCGCCAATTAATATTTTTCAATGATGAATGGGAATAAACACATAAATGAGTACACAAAGTATAATACACTTGTCTCGCGAAATTAAAAATATCTCTCTGAATCTCCCCCTCCCCCTCTGTTCTTGCTCTCTTTGCTTTTATAGACGGTTCCACCGAAAAATCTAGGCGTATTCCGGATTTAACTTGAAAGTCGAAAATTACACAATCTACTCTAATTTTCGAACACCTTCAAGTATACAAACAAAAACGCTGATAGATCAAAGAGATTAAACCACGCCCACTACGGACGCACCCTTATTTTGGGGTCAAACAGAGTTCACGGCACGGGGAAAGTGTGACGTAAACACGTCCTAGATAACAGGCGCCACAAAGTGCCCATAGGGATGCACCAATGTGACCATAGGGGTGTCATAACGTGCTTGAAAGAATACCTGTGTTGTCACAATATAACCGTAGGGTGTCACAACGTTCCCATAGGGGTGACACAAAGTGCCCTTAGTGGTGACACAGCGTTCCCGTAGGGGAGACACAAAGTGCCCTTAGTGGTGACACAGCGTTCCCGTAGGGGAGACACAACATTCCTGTAAGGGTGACACGATGTGAACGTAGGCGTGACATAACGTGCATGTAGAGATGCTATTTCGGTTTTCCAAAATTTGCCACAACGTGCTCGTAAGGGTGTCGTAAGTTTTTCTTTAAGGGATAAACAACGTGCCCATAGGGGTGCCACAATTTGCATGTAGGAATGGCGTGAGCTAATTCTTGACTTTTTAGTTCAAGTTGTCAATATTTTTAAAAAATATCTGAATTTATCCTAAGCAAAATTTTCATATTTCTTAGACTGCGTTTGAAAACATCGCATAATCATATATAACTTATATTATCAGAGTCTTAATTGTGTACCAAATCAGTGGTCGGCAAATCATGGCTCGGCCAGTCGGCAACTAATCGGTTTTGGCTTCGAAAAACATGATTTTTGACAGGTTCTTGAAAAGAAATTTGACTCTCAAAAATGTTTAATGGTCCTGCTTCTGATTTTTGGCTCTTTTGACTAGTGAGTTTGCCTACCACTGACTAAATGAAGTTACGCTGAAAATTTAAGAGATATATTTCCTGAGAAGCTTAAATAATAAAGATATTTAAATGAACAAGAGAAAAAAATTCATTTTTTCACAAAAACACTAATTTAAATGTCCCTCCGATTGGTCCTAGGCACATGAGGCACTTAAAGGCCATCCATATAGTTTATACGCCAAATTTTCTGCCTCATGTTGCTTGCACATGAAATTTTTTGACGACGCCCCTTGGCTGCATGCATCGTGCTTTCGACCAACACGCCAACCGCACTCAAATATCCAATAATATTATTTGTAGAAATTATATAATAATAACGTTGCAGTAAACAAAATGTATCACGGGTACCGCTGGTTGTTCGGCGAGCTCAGTGATTCCCAGAATTTACGCTTTATCACCCTGGGTGATCGCTGCCCTCGGTCAGGACAATGAGAATGGGGGCGAAGAGTTAGAGGCGCCAAAATCGACTTTAGAAGGACCTTATAATGACTTAAAATATAAAGTCCCATTTTCTTTATAAAGACGAAGGGCGCTAAAAATCGTCCTCTTACTGTTCCGCCCGGGGCGATGGTTGCACATTTTTCGTTAAGAGATCTGCGGCTTCCTCGGACAGACGTTACGAAATATTACAAAAAGCATATAATTTTCTCTCCACTTTTAATCCAATGTTACACCTAGCGGTCGTACTGCAAACTGTTTGTAGTTAATACATGGCGCTGGCTGGGGCGTCATTTCAGGGTTTTTTCAGGTGGGGAGGGGTAAAACAAAAACTTAGTCGCTTGTAAAATAAGGTGCTCATTGCGGGATGCGCCACAGTACTTAGCAATTTTTTTTAAAAAACTGCACATTTTTAAGGGGAGTGGGGGAGGGGGCAAATGCCCCACCCTGCCCTACCTGAATGACATCCTTGGCGCTTAGTGGACTACATACGCATTATCTTTGTTTTGACCCAACCCTTCCTTTTTGACGTACAATACCAACCCTTTCTTTTTGACGTACAATACCAACCCTTTCTTTTTGACGTACAATACCAACCCTTTCTTTTTGACGTACAATACCAACCCTTTCTTTTTGACGTACAATTGTTAAAATATAACACATGGAGCTTAGTGATAACTGAATTTGTCATAGGCGAAGGGAAAAAAATTAAGAACGCCTGGCGTTGGCCAAAAATATAAACGTCCCATTCGCATTGAACATACTGTGGACTTAATAATTAATATTATTGTAATACCTCTACTACTGAGTACTATCTGAATCTGAGCATATCTAGCAATTTTTTTTTTAAAATAGAAGGCTACAATATGAAGATAATTCCTTCAAAATATTGCTTGATATTTTTACACCATTTGACATATAAAAAATGTTAATTGTTGAACTTTCAGAGTTTCAGGATGAATATTGTAGAATAGTTTAATAACGTACGTACTTTCTGACGAGATCTCCCCTCCCCCCCCCCTCCCCCCTCCCCAAAAATCCACAAATCCTTGTCATACGCAAAATCTCCAAAATCGACAACCTCCTTCCCTTTGGTGCGTGCGTATATTTGGATGCTACTTATTAAATTATTAATAACGTCCGTACTTTCTGACGAGATCTCCCCCCCCCCCCCCCTCCCCCCTCCCCAAAAATCCACAAATCCTTGTCATACGCAAAATCTCCAAAATCGACAACCTCCTTCCCTTTGGTGCGTGCGTATATTTGGATGCTACTTATTAAATTTCTGAAATCCGTAGAATTTTATGTTATGAGACCCGCTGGCTCACAATCTCTCCATTTCTACCCGTCGGGAGATAGCACATTCAGGACATGCCTTAAGAATGGCAGTAATTGGTAACATTAACCCAAGGGGCACAAAGGCAATTTGGGGAGCCCATAAAAGGCAAGGCCTGACAGTACTCGCTCTCTTTTTCCTGTAATTTTTGCAGGAAGCCTGCATAGCTTTATTTTGTTCCGAAGTTTGTTCGCCTTTAATCGTCTAGGTTTATTCTCTTTAATTTTCATGTCCGGGATTTACCTTTTAAGTTTGATCTATTTCATTAAACAGTTACAATATATGTATGTATTTTGGGGGGAATTCCGAAATCCAATGGTCTTTCCTTGGACCAGTGGATCTCAGTGTCTGATTCCTCGCAGGGGCGACGTGAAAGGATACAAATGTTTTCTTAATTTGTTCAAATTTTAAATTCGACCTAACAGGATGTGTCATTTAACACGGTTCTCTAACCAACACTGGTCCTCGAGACCTACGTAACCTAGTTTAATTTTCATGTCAGGAATTTACCTTGCGAAATCCATTGTTCTTTCTTTGGTCCAGTGGCTCTCAAAGTCTGAATCCTCACAGAAGCGCTGTGAAATGATACATTTTTTCTAAATTTTGTTTCTACTTTTAAATTTAACATGACAGGATGCGCCATTTAGCTTTGTTTCCCAAAGTGATGGTCCACAGAATGACATCGGTCCGCGAACTGACACCGGCGGTCCGCGCGCCCTACAATGCCGAAACTGGATAAAAGTTAAATAAAGTTGAACAGTCGACAGCCCTAACAGTTCTCCTGTCACATTGGATGGATGCGGATTTGAAGGGGAAAACAATCTATTTCAGGTTGAATAAAAAGAAAATAATAACGAATAAATCTGGCACCGTCCCCAGTGCAGTTGGAGACTTATTTATAGGACGACCAAACTTACAATTTGAGAAACTCTGACCCAGCACACAGGATGCAAGCCAGTAGCTTTTCCTTGAAGCATCTACAAATGACGTTATTTTCTAGTGCACCTTTTGGAATAGTGCGCCTCAGAAACAAATGTATTTAGCAGGGACACCAAGAATCTAAAACGGTGAGTAACCACTTATGGACATGGAGATCGTGGTTTTGAGTGGTCGCACCAGGATGTAGGGGAGCCTTGGAAACATTACACCGACGTCAGGGTTTTTTGTTTCTTTCTTTTTATTTAAAAAAAAAAGCGTTAATGATATGTTCCTGAATCTCAGACATACCATCTGCCGGCCTCGATAAGTGCGTGGTATTTCTTTAAGAAATTAATAGTTTGACTAGTTTATACTTGGTGCATACATTTTTCATGGAGAGAATTGTTTTTATTTATTTATTTATTTATATGTAGTTTAAGTGAAAGTCCTCAATTTTTGAGTGTGCAAAATTTCTTAAAATTATCGACTGATAAGGAAATACTTTGAGAGACATTGCAGTGGCTTTCCTTTAGGGCCTTTTCTCTGATTTTTCACTTCTACACATGAACAAAGAAGAGAAGCGAGGAAAAGCGGTATCTTAAACGATACTACTACGTGAAGTTAATGATAGACATAAATAGCATTGTTACTAATATTTAAGAACTGATCTGAAAGATATTATACCCTGTGCATCCCACTAAGTTGTACAGATTTTGTTTCAAATTGAATGTGGACACATCTCTAAGACATCAGGGGTTACAAAAATATTAAATGGGTGTGTATGAAGAGGTGACATTGAATTTGGACACATCTCTAAGACATCAAGGGTTACAAAAATATTAAATGGGTGTGTATGAAGAGGTGACATTGAATGTGGACACATCTCTAAGACATCAGGGGTTACAAAAATATTAAATGGGTGTGTATGAAGAGGTGACATTGAATGTGGACACATCTCTAAGACATTAGGGGTTACACAAATATTAAATGGGTGTGTATGAAGAGGTGACATTGAATGTGGACACATCTCTACTCTAAGACATTAGGGGTTACACAAATATTAAATGGGTGTGTATGAAGAGGTGACATTGAATGTGGACACATCTCTAAGACATCAGGGGTTACAAAAATATTAAATGGGTGTGTATGAAGAGGTGACGATGTTTAAAAACACAGTTTTATGCAAATCAGCATAACTTAAATATAACGGACACGGTCCCACTGATAACAATTAGATGTAAGTACGATGTACAAGATAGTATAGGGTAAACTTGACGAGTGAATATAGGTAACTATCACTATATCTTTATAATTATACTAGGTGGATGAGAGCAATTTTTCAAGTTATCATGTATTATTCTTCCATCGAACTGACGGCAACAGAGAGATCTCAATTATTTTAGTCCACCGCATTTTAAATTACGAAATTATTGAATATCTTTATTTAGACATTCTTGAGTGCATTACTATGACTTCAACTATATGTATGAACTCATGCTTTGTCCTTCTAGAACCATCATGCCATCATCCAAGTATTTCGTACCAAGCATATTATTGCTTGCCCTGTTGTTGACATTGTCTGTAGGGATTCCAGGGCCAGGTATTCTGGTATGCTTGTACTTAGTTTTTGTAGTGTTGCGTTTGTTTTAAATGTGGTAAACTATAGATTTGTTTTTTGTTGACTTTGTACCGCGCTTCGAGCCTTTGGGGATGAAGCGTGTTTTTGAAATGAACTTTATTATTATTATTATTTTTTGTCACTTTTTATTTAAATGAAAAAGGGGTATTCCATGTTCTGAACTATCCAATGTTAGATCTACAGGGTGTCTGCTCTGCACTAGCAATCAGATAACGTGTGTTTACCTCTTGTTATATCATAGAAATAACGCGTGTTTATATAGATGTACACATATCTATATAACACTTCTTAAGGTACCATAGTATCGGTACTTGTATTATTCAACTTATACCAGTCGCTTTCAAGTAACATTTTTAAAAGTTACTTTACTTACCTGCTATTTCCCATAGATGACGTCGTCTATAGAATGTTATAAAATGTTTTAAAAGTTGTTCCAGATCTTATTACCATATATTTTTTTAACATTCCACAATGTACATTCGGTCGACATCTTACTTTCCGTTAACATCTTTCTTTAAGTAAACATCTTAATTTAGCTAAACATCGTATTTTTAGTCTATATCTTACATAAATAAGCATCTAAATTAGAGAACTTTCTGTATAGATGTTTAGCTCACTGAATTCTTAACGAGTATATAGAAACACGTCCACTTATTGTGAGAGCAGCTCGATCTGTATAGTATATAAGTTAAGAAACAACAAAATAGTCCATAAAAGGACATTAGGTGGTTTTCATCGAGGCTGTCACAATGTGTTGTTTTTGTTGCCGAAGGGGTGCCACGCCGTGCCCGCTGGCGTGCCACATCCTGCCCGTTGGCGTGTCACAATGTGCCCGTAGGGTGTCTCAACGTTCCAGTAGGGGTGTAAAAACGTTCCATTAGGGGTGTCACAACGTGCCCGTAGGGGTGTCGCAACGCGTGCACAACTAGCCCCTATGGTCGTTATCCATTGAGGGTGCCACGAAATAATTCTTAACTTTAAGTTCAAGTCCTCGGCCAAAATATTATTTTTTTAACTATCTAAATTTATCCTAAGCTAAATTTTCATGCGATTGAAAGCATTGCATAAATACATAAAATATTTTTCAGAGTCCTACTCGTGTACCTAAATGCTGGCTCGCGGGAAATTTAAGAGAAATATTTCCCAAGACGCTTAAATATTAGTTTATTTATGTTTATATGAACAATACAAAAAATTGCATTGTTTTACGCAAAAAAAATAGAATTTAATTTTTCCGATCGTGACTAAGCACACGAGGCACTTAGGGGACATCCTTATAGCACATACACAAAAAAGTCACATTTTCACACACCCCTCCCCCTATTGTGCCCGTACTTTTTTATAACCCCCCTCCCCTTTTCGTAGGTACATTCAGCTTTCGATCTTCCCCTCCACCCCCATCCCCCGCCCTCAAAACAAAATACAATAATATTTATATTATGACGTTGCAGTGAACAAAATAGACTTTTGTAAGGACGTTAAAAGTGAATTAAACATTAAAATCCCATTTACTTCACAAAGACAAGGGGCGCTAAAAGATCATCTTTTTACTGGTCCGCCCGGGCTGATGGGTGCACATGTCTCTTAATTGGTTGCTGCGGCTTCCACACATTGGCGTTGCGATGATAAAAAAAAGGGGGAAAATCGATATACTTATTCTTTAATCTTTGTTTAAGTTCATCATCTTTGGTTTATAACATCTAAATCATTACATGTCATTTAATTCCATTTTTAAGATTTTTAGCAGTCGTAAAATTATGACGTCATTGTTTCTGCTTCCTTTTTGTTTCAACGGGGTTATCCCCACAATTTTTTTTTATTTTCATTTAAGTGAATGCACTCTTGTAAAAATAAAAATGAAAATTACCCAAATTTCATTAAAAAAAATAATTGTTCCCATCATTTTCATATTCTCCAGTAGCGACGATTCCCCCCGTGACGTTTCGTATTGAACCAGCATTAATTAGTGACATACTCAGAGAGGCATGTTTCAGGCTTTTAATGAAGAACGGTTGGGATAGTTACAAGTTCTATTGTTTGAGTCGACGAGCTGGAAGCCGATGACAAGAGTATCCTTTGACGAGCTAAAGCGTGGAATTATTAATAGCGATATATATATATATATATATATATATATATATATATATATATATATATATAGTTACAAGTTCTATTGTTTGAGACAACGAGCTGGAAGACGATGACAAGAGTATCCTTTGACGAGATAAAGCGTGGAATTATTAATAGCGATATATATATATATATATATATATATATATATATATATAAATGCAATTAGTTAGGCTAAAGATGAGCTATAACAGGGAATCATTAATGATGAGCTAGATCTGAGATTATTAATAAAAACCTATGTCATGGAATTATTAATGGTAAGCTATAGCATAGAGCTATTAATGACCAGCGATAGCATAGAATTATCAATGAAGAGCTATATCATGGAAACATTGACGCTGTCATTAGTGCTGTAAAACAACTATTAGGTGAAAAGCAGTTAGTTCGGGGGGAGGGGGGGTGTGTTCACCATCCATGCATAAATGTAATGCGCCATCCGTGTAGTTTGCCTGTTACAAAACCTACCCTCTTTCTTTTTTTATAGCGTATTGAAAATATATTCTGAGGGAAGTATAAAGTTCCTGATATTCTTTTATTTAATTAGGTGAGTTACTAAGAACATAAATGTCGTCAACTCAAAATTGTGTTATTTTTATTCAGTTATTTTCTTCTTCCATGAACTCATAAAATGACAATGGAATTTATGTGAATTTTTTGGTAAAAATGTTTAAAAATTAAATGGTCTAAAAGAAAATTGTGCATGTACATCTTGGTCTATTTCAATTAAACAATTGTAATTTTTCTTGTGTTATCCTAGAATAAATAGCATATTCTACCCTGATTCACTCTAGAGAACTTTTATTCGTTTGTTTCAAAATGAAGTAAAAATGACGAATGCCAAATAAACTCTCAACTTTGAATGAAGGGGAGCTATATAACCGTAAAGTGGCAGGACGCCTCCAAAAGTCAAGAGACGGCTCTGCCTCTGATCCATTACGTTCAACATCCGGGACACAAGGAAAATAGGCTATGAACCAAATGTGTTAGGTTTCCAGGTAAAGGTGACGTGCGACGTGTGCACAGAACAGTGAAAGGATAGTTTCCATAAGTATCAAGTTAGGAAAGATCAGCGGATAGCCTGGGGGGGGGGGGGGGGGTAAGGAGGGGTTAGGGAGGAGGGGGGGTGGGGGGGGGGGGGGGGGGGAGGGAAGTTGGCGATACTTTTGGGGGGTTTATTTATAACATTATATAAGTTGTGTGTTTGAGGCGAACTTTTGGGAGTTTGAACCAGGCGACATTAAGGAAAGCAGTGACGTGGGAAGCGCGCCCGAGGGAACGCTGTCGCCCCACCCACCCCCTCAGCATTTTTTTCTTCATTAAATGGGGGGTCGGCATTTTCAGCACAACTGCTGAGTTTCTTCCGTGGAAGGAGGACAGAAAATTCTTGACCCGCACTGGGCTGCAACGAACCCATCCTCGGCCATGAATGGAAGAAGCCCACTGGAAAGGTTAATCGTTAAACAAGTTATTCCTTTTTCAAGGATTTGGGGATATCCAGCTTCTACCTTTATACGATCTCTGGGGAATGTGTTCGTGGGTGTCACCGTGAATGGCGTTTGCAGAGGCGTAGCGAGGTTGTAAGGCGCTCGGGGACAAGATCCATTTTAAAGCGCCCCTTTTTCTTTTTTTTCAACTCTCAAAGCCATTATTTTCATCAATAAAATAATATTAAAGCACATTTTGGTGCCCCTAACAAGCTGGCGCCCGGGGACATCTGCCCCCTCTGCCCCCTGCTCGCTACGCCTCTGGACGTTTGACAAGAAGTAAAAGAAATTGTAACAAGAACAGTGCTAATTGCGATGACTAGCTCAGTCGCAGGTAAAAACCAGTCCATCCCTGTGGACCTACGTGAAGAAAATATCAAATATCGTGCTTCAACGGTGATTCCAGATTATTCATTAAGCGGTGGCGTACCTTGACCGGGACGAACTCGCAAAACTGCACCCCCACCGCAAAACCAATTTTTTTTTTTTAAAAGTGTCAGAATGGCATTGTTGCTAAGAAGTATAATTGCTACTATAATTAAAACATCAATATTATGCAGCAACAGTGAATTCCGTTTGATCATATGAACAAACTACAAAGCTTTAGCTTAAAGTTTTAAACTAGTGAATGATCAAATCCAACTTATCAAAGAAGTCTCTGGTGATAATTTAGATTTAATTTTTTACAAATTCGAGTGGCTAGAATGCTTGAAAAAATAAATGGGGGGCAGTTGCGCCATTATGGTTGGTGTCACTCGGTGAGGCAAACTTATGGTGTCCTACGCTGCACACTTTCCATCGGAACTTCTCCGAGTACGTTTTTTTTTCAGGTGGAACATTGTGCTGGTGGCAGCCTGCTCCGGTGGCAGCCTGCTATAATGATATTCTGTTCTGGTGGCATCCTGCCATGATGGCAGTCTGCTCTAGTGGTGTCCTCTCCTGGTGGTACCCCTGGCCAGGAATCTATCATCTATTATGAAATCGTCTCGAAATCTGTTAAAATTGCACTTTCAATTTTTGTGTAAACCCAAATGAGATGTGTAAATACCTTTGTGATCGAAAACCCCCACTGTGATGGCGTCACTCGGTGGTGTCCTCACCCACCGCAGCACCTAGTAATGCCAATGATTACAAGTTATATTGTTTATATCTGTCCGCGTGAATGCCACCAAGTCATGACCCGCTCAGGACTTCACAAACTCTAGCTACCTTACTGATCTTATGGGAAACGCACCGGGCACTCTGGTGGCAACCATCATGTGATCCCCCCCTGCTGTTGTATTTAATTACCTGTTATAAAAACCGATTGGAGTGATCTTTGTCAAACTTGCAGCTGTCCGTTTCGTGTTATCCCCGCCCCAATCTAGTGACGCTACTGTACGTGGTTATCTGCGGGTATGTGGGTTTGTATTATCTCACTATTAACATTTGATGGATAAGTGGTTTGCTTGTAGTTATTGATTTATTACACAACGACTGGCTAGCTATTAGCCCATATTGGTGCTTTGTATTACAGGTAGGCCTATATCACACGTTCATAATATGTCATAATAAAATGACATAATAGTCCGGCATTATAGTATTTTTGCTGAAGCTATTGTATTGAATAAATTCGTCTAGTTTCTGTGGCACTGCAGCCCATGTAAGGATTTGGTCTGCCTCACCACCTCCTTCCACTCAGACATAGCTGATGCTTTTCTTTTCCAAGCTAGGATACCCAGCTGCTGTAGATCCCTCTCCACACCATCCATCTATCTAAGTATAGATCTGAATTTGAGCCTTTTTCTTCTGTGGTTTGGGTATTGCAGCCTCTTCACTCCTCTTTTATTTGGCATTCTTTTAAAGTGTCTCACCCAGCCTATCTGCCTTTTAAAAAAAAATTATGCTATATCTAGCGTGGAATCCTGATATGTAGTATACGATTACTCGGTTCGTATTCTCCATCTATAATCTTTGTATATTGAGCAAAAACTAAACAAATTACATTTATTTCATTATTTCACTGTAAATTTGAGTGTTTTGTTATATGGGTCAATTGAAGGTGGGTTTAAATAAACATTGAAACAAAAATCACACATTTTACGAAAGATATCGCAATGAACTTTAATTCCGTTTTTCCTCAACAGTGATATCTTCAAAATGTTTATAAATGTTATTTTTAAAATCTGTCCAAAAGTTTGGTTTTTTTAATATCATGTATCGGCCAAGGAAGTATCTTGTAAACAAAAAAAATTGAAAAATAAAATGGTTACTATGGGCCTTGGGAGACAAATCTGGTTTTAAGCTGTAATAAGGGGAGAGACTGCAATCAGGTTAGCACAATATAAAATGAGTAAAACAGAGTAGGGTTAAACCTGAAAAAATAAACGCAACAAAACAACGAACGTGTCGGCAGAAAGCCTTCGTCAGCGAACAAAACAACAGAAAAAACGGTTTAAAAATAAAAATAATAAATAGCACTTAGCTGGGAATTAGTACCCATGAGCAGCAAAATAAATGTGGCAGAAGGTAAGTGAGTGAGAGGTTAAATAGGGCAGAGCGATAGAAAAGAGAAGAAAAAAGTTCACTGTGATAGGTCAGGACGTGGAGGTGCGGAGCTAGGGTAAAGCTGTGAACAGAGACATTACGTTAATCCCATGTGGCACAAAAGTGCCATAAGTCAGGATAAGTCTGTGTTCCAAATTGACCCGGCTGGCGGTGTTGGTGCCAGCCACAATCGCACTTATTGAAAAGTCTGCCTTGCCCTAGTGGTCGCTACTATTGAAGTGTTTGGAGACGGGACAATGTTTATCTTGTGCAATGTTTCGGAGGTGTTCGGTACACCTGTCAGAGAGACGGCGTCCAGTCTCCCCTATACATTTTTATTTTACTTTAGCAGTTTAAATAGTTTACATATTTTTAATACTTGTAAAGCGCTTAGAGCTGTAAGGTAAGCGCTATAAAAAAAATGCCTAAACAAATACACCTAATTATCCCTTATTAAATCAACAACAAAGGGACATAATTTAAAAACAAAATTTAAAAAAAAGTAATTATGGTGTTATCACCCCTACCTATAAGAGGAACCTCCTACGAAATCCGGTCCCATTCCCCCATTCTACATTACTCCTCTGACCTCCAAGAATGCGCCCTTAATGTTCAAATCAGTGGAACTTATAACTGATCGAGATAAACAACTCAAACAGTGGATCGAGCACTACTTGGAACTATACGCAATAATATACCATGTCTCAACCGGTGCCCTAGACGATATCACTGACCTACCGATCATGGAGGATCTTGATAACCTACCCAACTAAGAGCTACGTGAAGCCATCGATGGTCTCGCTTGGGGGAAATCCCCTAGCAATGATGGAATCCACCAGAAGCTCTCAAATATGGAAAAGAAGTACTTTTACGGCCCTTGCAGGATCTCCTTACTCTGTGTTGGGAACAGAAAAAGCTACCGCAAGAGTTTAAAGATGTAAACATCCCTACATTGTACAAGAATGAAGGAGAAAAGAGTTACTACAACTACTATAATTGTATTTACCTTTTCAGCATAGGCCTGTAGGCCCTAGTATCGCGCGTACTCCCAGGATCGCAATGTGGCTTTTGAGCCGGTAGGTCAATAATAGACATGATCTTCTCTCTGTGCCAGATGCAGGATAAATTCGTAGAAACAACATATGCCTCTATACATCGCGTTTGTCGACCTCACTCAAGCTTTTGATCTTCTATGCAGAAGCGGACTTTTTCAGATCCTAAAAATATTCTGCCCTACACGTCTGCTGAACATCATCAAGCAGTTCCACGATGACATGCAGGGCACAGTGTGCTATATCGGTGTGATCTCAGAAACTTTTCCAGTAGGTAGTGGAGTAAAGCAAGTCTGCGTGATGGCTCCTACTTTATTTGCAATCCTCTTCTCCATCCTACTCCAGTATACCTTTAAGAACAACAACGAAGGGATACAAATCCACACTAGAGCTGCCTGGAGATTATTCAACATTGCCCACCTTAGAGCTAATACCAAAATAGAAAGGTCATGCTACGCGAGATCTTATTTGCTGCCTTAATATCTCACACAACAGACGGCCTGCAGAGCCTTATATCCAGCTTATCCGCAGCCTGCAAAGAGTTTGGCCTGACAATTAGCTTAAAGAAAACCAACATTATGGCACAGGGCGCTGACTCCCTCCTCACTATCTCCATTGACGTTTGCGACTTGGATGCTGTTGACAATTTCACATATCTGAGATGGAAAATTTCGAGCACCCTCTAAATCAGGGGTCGGGAACCTTTTTGTCCGAGAGAGCCATGGACACCACATATTTTGAAAAGTAATTCTGTGAGAGCCATACATTATGTATAAAAATAAAAATTCAAGAAAATATGTAATTTTTTTGTAATTTCAACACTAAAAATGCAATAATTATGTCTCTGAATTCTTTTTAATAACATTGTTATGCTGTTGCTAATCAACAATGAGTATTTTTTACCATTAATGCGACTTTTTTTAATAATCGAACATTTGTCTGCGAGCCAGATGCCGCCATCAATAGAGCCACGTCTGGCTCGCGAGCCTTAGGTTCCCGACCCCTGCTCTAAATGGAGGATGAGATAAGTAGTAGGATAGGGAAGGCCGCAACTGTCATGGCTAGACTGAAGAAAAGAGTCTGGTCCAATGCTAAACTCACAACAAGAACTCAGCTGCAGGTATACCAGGCATGCATACTGAGCACACTCCTCTATGGATGCGAGTCTTGGACCACATACTCCAGGCACGAAACAAGGCTCAATGGCTCCCACCTCAGATGCCTTTTCCTGGTTCTTGACATCAAATGGCAAGATAAAGTCCCCAACACGGATGTCCAGTCTCAAACAAAAATGTGTAGTGTTCCATCCATATTAATCCAAAGACACCTCCGCAGGCTTGGGCATGTTAAGTGAATGTAACATGGTTGCATACTCAAGGAAGTTTTATTTTTATACAGCGAGCTGGCGAAAGGGAAAAGGTCGATTGGACTTCCTCGTCTCAGATGCAAAGACATATGCAGAACAGATATGAAGGCGGCCAAAATCGACCCTTCAAACTGGGAGGACCGTGCAGAGGATCGATCCATATGGTGGGACATCGTGAAGGAAGAATCCCTACGTGCTGAGGAGCAAAACAGGGCGGAAACAGCTGCAAAAAAGAGCGAGGAAGAAGGCCAGTAAACACTGATCAACTGCATTCGCATTTGGAATATGCAACAGAGACTGTTACTCGAGAATTGTTCTGACTAGCCACACTAAGAGCTGCAAGCTAAAAAGATAAATCTATCGTCTCGCGCAGACGGAAATATGCCTAACTTACTTTTTTAATTTTATTTTAGTTATCATTATGGTACCTAAATAGAAAAAGGTTATGATTAGGAATCGTGTTATTATGGCATTCAAGAAAGAAGTTATATTAAAACATTGATGATGGCATTCGGCCTACCTTTTTAATTTTTTTTAGTGCTGCATTTCTATCGTTAAGGATACTTAAATTTCGTTCTTTTTTTCATGGATGCTTAGCACTTAAAATGTCAAAATATCATATTTATAAGACTAAATAGGATGAAAAATCCTTTTTATTGAAAAAAATATATTTTTTTACTGATAGATTCGGGTTAAAAGTTGAGTCATTTAAGTTGCGTCCTCCAAAGTGCCACTGTAATTGATATTTAAAGAAACATTTTTTTTTCTTTTGTTATCATTCTGATGTGGCCAACGTGAGCCTACATATGCCTCCCTTAGCATGCCATTTAACATAGTCTGTAAGCTTCATGTCAAGTGTATTATTTTAACCAGTTTTATCATCAGGGGAAATCAGGGTAAATTTAAAATATTTAAGTGGCTGCCCTGCACCATTGCCGACCTTACCTTGGACAACGAACCTGTCTATCATGACCCATCCTTACCGAAGACGATGTACCTGTCTGTGCTCACCCATCCGTATCTTGGCGTACTTGTCTGTCCTGACCCATCCTTTTCTTGGACCATGTACCTGTTTATTCTGACCCGTCCTTATCTTGGACCATGTACCTGTCTTTCTTAACCCATCCTTACCGTGGACGACGTAACTGTCTGTCCTGACCTGTCCTTACCGTAATCGACGTACCTGTCTGTCCTTACCTATCCTTATCTTGGACCATGTACTTGTGTGTCCTGACCCATCCTTATCTTGGACCATGTACCTGTCTGTCCTTACCCATCCTTATCTTGGACCATGCACTTGTGTGTCCTGACTCATCCTTATCTTGGACCATGTACCTGTCTGTCCTTATCCGTCCTCATCTTGGACGACGTACCTGTGTGTCCTGACCCATCCTTATCTTGGACCATGTACCTGTGTGTCCTGACCCGTCCTTACCGTTGACGACGTACCTGTCTGTCCCGACCCATCCTTATCTTTGACGACGTACTTGTCTTTCCTGAACCGTCTTTATCTTGGGCGAGGAACCTATCTGGCACGCATTATAGTTGCAGTTTGCACTAAAAATTATTAATTTGCCAATAGAAAATTAAATTTAGTTTGCATTCACGGATGCCCTTGGAATGTTTCATGTAGTGAAGACCTAATGCTGTGTGATATTGCCTGCAATGAAAACTACTATGGTCCCCAGTGCACTCGTAAGTTTATTTGAGTTTGAATTTGCATAAAAACCAACAAAAACATCCATGATTATTTAAAAGCACCATGCCAGAACTTCATAAATTTATTTGACAGAAATTACACTTTACACCGTATAAAACACATCTCCTACATTGGAGGAAACATAATTGTCATTTAAATATTTTACTTCACAGTAATAATCCACTCAGATCTGTTGGGTCAACATTCAGATGTTGTGTGATGTACATTGAATCGTGGCTAGCGCCCAATGAAACGACTGCCATTCCTAAGAAAATATTTTCTTCCTCTGCGCATGACATATAATATCTAATTAACTTCCTGTTGATCCTAACTTCATCATCATCATCATCATCGCCTGTCGTCCCGTCTGGGGCATAGGCCACAAACAAAGGCTCTCCAGGCATCCCGGTCTTGGGCAAGTCTCTCCAACTGTCCCCAGTTGTGCCCACTCTTTTTGATGTCTGCCTCCAGTTCCCTTCTCCAAGTTGTTTTGGGTCGACCTCTTTTTCTCTTACCCTGGGGGTTCCAAGTCAGGGCTTGTCTCGTGATACTTGATGCGGGCTTTCTGAGGGTGTGGCCAATCCATCTCCATCTGCGCTGGCAGATTAACTCTTCCACTGGTTCTTGTTGTGTGTGCCGCCAGAGATCCTCGTTGGTGATGACGGTGGGCCAGCGGATTCGTAAAATCGTTCGGAGACATGAGTTGATAAAGGTCTGTAGCTTTTTTGAACCAGCTGCTGTTGTTTGCCATGTTTCTGCCCCATATAGCAAGACAGGTTTCACCTTACGAAAAACAAAACATTATCCGAATAGTTGATTATGTCAATATTTGATCAGTGAAAAGTGATAAAATAATTTGTTTTTATTTTTAACTCTCCACAAGAATAAAATTATCAAATAACATTTAAAAATTCCACTTTTAATCCATTTACTATTCGTTAATAATAAACCGGTATCACTTGTTTGGGAAAATAAAAGATACAAAGAGAAAGACAGCATCTCATTATTTTATTTAAAATAAATGAAGGAATGGGTTCTATCTGTGTGAAGGGAATAACTAAAAAAGTTATGCGCCAGCTTGAAATAGAAAGACGGTTCAATAACATTGAGGGCGAACACTTAGGTTGTTTAAATACTTTCTATCTCTTCTTATCCCTTCATTTGTCCTCTCTGCTGAGGAAGGCTCTTAGCCAAAACTCTCTTCTTTAATGTCATGCCTTTTTATTGCAAGCCAAAATACTTCGGATATATTTGCAATTTTTAAAGTTATACTTTTTCTTATTTTATTTGATTTAGAGTAAAAATGGAAACTTAGAGATGGGAGAAATATAAAAAATAAAATTTCTAGGGTTAAAACTGGGGGGTACGCGCGAGAAGGCGTAAAGCTATGGATCGATCCGAGAGGAAAGATGTTGTCGAACAGGCCAGGGTCAAACATGTGCTGTAGCGCCACTGATGATAATAAAAAAAGGATAGATGTAAAATAAATAGTATGAACTTTTTTCATGTCATCAACTATTGTGGAACCTATGATCACTTTTGATTATTGGGGTAAGGTGTCGTAAACATCCCTGTCATTTGTGATGTCTGCTCAAACTTTTTGGTTCAGATAATATCTGTAATGATATTGTTTTCCCAAACTGGATGGGCACGTTACCCTTGACTTTTATGCGTGTCTATTCTTTCTCTACATTTGGTGTGTCTAAAAATAGACCATTACATGTGATCCCTAAAAAGGTTATTGAACCACTTTACATTAGATATTGCTAATGTCATTCAGCATGACTTTAAAAGCTAAAATACTCAAGTTCTACCTTGACGAAGGCCTTAAGAGAAGACTTTGAGTTGGTGAACATGAATAAATCAGACTTTGCTTACTTTTTTCCTATATTGGTCACATTCTCATTGGCCTTGTTTTTTGTTACATCATTTTTGGTCATTACCCAGAGGGCTCCTTCAGCACGACAAATGTTGCTTTTATAACAGCTGTTCTTGGACTTTTAAAATCAGCTTAAAGAAATCATTGTCAGAAACTTCAAAAAATAAAAACTTTATTTATTTTTAATCACAGGCATCCTAAGTCATAATATTCATTCTATCAATCTTTCTACAATCCACTTTCAAGTGCTATTAAATGACCGGGAATGTACTTTAATGAAGAACTGTAACACAAATTTGGAAAACAAATATTTTTCATTCAAAATTGTAATGATGGTGTGCTTGATTGTATTTGGGCAAATAACTGCTGTCAGTGTAGTTTTACATATTTCAAAAATTGAAGTCAGTAAAAATGTTGTATTGAAATGTAATAGACTTTCATTGTTGAGTATAATAGTATTTTATTGCTATTGAGCTATCCTACTTTTTTTTAAGCTTATCCAACCGGCTGCAAGGAAAGTTGTTCCCCGTAACAGGCTTTTGCCACAACGGGTGTGAACCTGGACTTTTTTGTGATAAAGGAAAGCTGTTTATAACCTGTTTACTGACAAAGAGACACAAAGGAAGAATTATATCTTACTTTCCAGAGCTTAGCTTATCAATAAGAAAGGGCAGTCTTTTTTTCCAATACCTGTGTTATACGTGAATGGTAGAAAATTTATAAAAGTTTTTAAACTATTATTTAGAGACTTTGGAGGTTCAAAAGATTTTTTTTTTAAATTATGTAAAAGATAAAATCTTAGGAAACATTCCAACCTGCCGTATTTTTAAAGAGTATTGGTTGTGTCTAGAGACCGACAGAATTTCGGCTTCGGCTTCGGTTTTGGCGCCGAAAGTGGCCCTTTTATCACTTTCGGCCAAGTTTTGGTTTCGGTCGAAAATGAAAGTTAACTTTCGGCTTAATTTCGGTTTTGGCCGAAAGATAAAAGTTAACTTTCGGTTTTGTTGCAGTTTCGGCCGAAATTGACTTTGATTTTCGGCCATCCGACTGAAAGTGACTGAGATTTTTGGTCATCTAAAATTTAAAAACAAACTAAACGATCTTTAAGAACAAATTAATCAATCTTTAAGAACAAACTATAAGATCTTTAACACAAACTAATCAATCTTTAAGAACAATCTAAGCGATCTTTAATTAAAAAATAATAAACGATCTTAAAGAACAAACTAAGCGATTTTTAATAACGAACTAAATGATCTTTAAGAACAAAATAAATGATCTTTAATTGTAAACAAAATGATTTATAAGAATAAACTAGGCGATCTTTAACAGAAAACTAAATGTTCTTTAGAAACAAACTAAAAGATCTTTAAGAACAAACTAATCGATCTTAAGGAACAAAATCAATTATCTATAAGATCAAACTAAGCGATCCGATCTTTATGAAAAAATTAAGCGATCTTCAACAACAAAATAAGCGATCTTTAAGAACAAACTAAACGTTTTTAAATAACAAACTAAAAGATCTATAAAAAAACTAAATGATCTTTAAGAACAACTAATCAATATTTAAGAACAAAATCAAAGATCTTTACGAACAAACTAAGCGATCTTTATCAACAAACTAAACGTTCTTTTAAACTAAGCGATCTTTAAGAAAAAAACTTAACGATCTATTTTGAAAAAAGTAAATGATCTTTAATAACAAACAAAAATATCTTTTTACAAAACTAAAAGATCTTTAAAAACAAACTAAGCTATCTTTATGAACATACTAACCGATCTTTAAGAACAAATAAAGCGATCATTAACAAAAAACTGAACAATCTTTAATAACAAACTAAGCGATCTTTAAAAACAAACTAAACGATCTTTAACAACAAGATGTTACATTAGATGTTTATTAATTAATATTCACGATTATCTCTCATTCTTTTATAAAAAGAATGTAAATATTTATACTTTCCCCTATCATTTTCGATGTATGCAGAATGTAAGCGGGAACGAATTTCAAAATATCTAAATATTTCATTTTCGGTTTCGGCTTCCGTTTCGGCCAAAATTCATTTTAAACTTTTGGCCTATTTTCGGCTTCGGCCGAAATCAGAAAATCACTTTCGGTCGGTCTCTAGCTGTGTCTAATTAATCTATTTCAACATAAGTGCGTACAAGGAGTTATGGATAAGGAGCAAAAATATTCTTCTAAAATATGACTTTAAAACGAATGCCCCATAAAAAAAGCCCAGATCCCCAAACTGGGATAAAAAGTCCACCCCAAAACACTACAGGTAAAAGCCACCTATTCATCGTTGCTGTTGTTGGATCTAAATTTGTAAGAAACATAAATTTTTAAATAAAACACCCAGTCTTTTTTTTTTAATTTAATTGGTTGCCATTTTTAAAGTAAAAGGTCATTAATGGGCGTACTTTGTGAATGAAAGTCTTGAGAACTGTCTGCTTACCGTTTATCAAGCTCATTAAAAATACTTTGAATGATGAACTGACCTACCATGTATTACACAACACAAAAATATTTAGAGTGGCTAACATAAAAACGGTAAAAATTCTAAAAATCGTGCAGTTTCATCGTTGTAAGAGGCAGTCACGATTGCACCACACTTTTCACAGAGACGTGCTGGTTCATTTACTTTCCATTGTCTATATTTATTTACATACTAATGCTGCACTTTTCACTCGAACACTGCATTAGTTCTCTTTAAACTTTTTCATGCATTATTTTAAATATGTTTTATTGGTTGAGGAAGGCTTCCTGCTGACGTTCTCTTTGTTTATCAATTTTCGAGATTTTTGCGTACGCGTACGTATGGCTGGGTAAAGGCTGTGTGCGCATGCGTATGGCTGGGTAGGGGCTGTGTGCGCGTGCATGTTGCTGAGCCGGGCTGAGCAGAAAAAACTTACTTTTATTTCAAAATTCCACAACGATCATCCTGAATTCTGACAGTCGAATAATAGCATATATTTTGTAAACTGTATAAATACCACGTAATGTTTTGTAGGAATTATCGTAATAATGTGACCAGGTATTTTCCAAACTGCACTAGCTAAAGACCGCATTTTGAACGTACATATAACGTATAGTTTGTTAGGCTACGTCGGTAGTTTCTAAATGTTTGCGATTCCTGGCGCCCATGTAAAATGAAGGTTTTCACCAGGTGCCCTCAATTAAGTTCTTAAAAATACACTTTAAAATAGAAAATACCTAAACAAAGTAAAATAAAGGAGTTGGTACTGACCTCAAATTCAAGGCACTTTGTAAAAAAAAAATTTTTGTTGGCCTGTGTTATCAATAGGCCATAGCTTTTTGTGACAAGATGGTTGTTATGCTCTCATCATGGGCGCCCGCAGAAAACTTTCTAGGGGGGGGGGGGGAAAAAAACGGTTAAATTTCCAAGGGGGGGGGGGGCAAAAAATCGATTAACTTTCCAGGGGGGGGGGCGGGGGGAAATTTGGTAAAGTTTTAATGTAGTTTTAATTTACTGTAGCGTATTTGTATGGTCAACGAACGGACAGGACATCAGCTTAGTTACTTTCTCTTTATTTTCTCTATACTTTAATACATTTTGTGTCTATTTTTGTCTAAAAAAATTTTATCCTATCAATCCAGGGGGGGGCAATTGCCCCACCTTGCCCCTACCTGCGGGCGCTCATGGCTCTCACCCAATAACATTAATATTTCTAATGATCCTGCACTGTGTCAAAAGACAGAAAGATAGCAAAAAGGGATTGTTAAACCAATACATTTCTCTGAGTTTAATTATTAGTGTCAAATGGATGTGATTGAATTTCATAGTAATCAAGAGGGAACGAAGAAATATTTACTTAACCAGTCTAACAGATCCATTTAATTTCTTTTCCTTAAAGCGCTTAAATTCAAGCAGACTTAAAAGGTAGCCTACCAACTGATTGGTACTTGCACTCAACAAATAAGTCAACAGAGGGAAAATTCCCAATCTAATTGTGTCCTGCCTCAAAGACCGTTGGCCACAGTTAATTTTGTTTATCGAAATAATCATTAAACAATAAATCTCATTTTAAAGATTACAGTCTTTATTGGTCTGGGAGGCTATTCAAATGTATAAACAAACCTCACTCAACCAGCTACAACACATTGGAGCTGCGACAGGATTTGTTAAGTTCATGTGTAGCTCCAAGTGACAAAATTGAAAGTGCTTTTATGTTTTAATGTGTACTGTGTACTTAAAAAATGTCATTCAAGTTAAAACTACTGCAAATTAGTAGCATACAATACGATGGTTTGAGAGTCTGTTGCAATAAGTAACAGAAAATAGGATGCTTTGAGAGTCTGTTGCAATAGATAAGATATGATTTTTTTATTGATTCAAACCGATGGAAATGTTTATGATTGCATTATTCATTTTCAGCATATAAATAAAACAATTTAAACACAATACCTTTATAATAAATTATTTCACTAGTAAAAAAAAAAATAAAAATATATATATAAAAAATTGCCATTCCGTGAGTTCTCTTATTAGGGACTTATTAGTTCTCATTATGATTTATGCCTACAGGGGAGCACGCTGGTAAATTCGTACAGATGGGGGAACAAAAGAATTTTTATATCTATCAGTCCTCGTTTTGACGGAAAGAGTTCGTCCCGAACGTACCGATCCTAAGCATATGTGATGAAGAGGGTGGAATGTATCATTTATAATGTGTTTAGAAGCTCTTTCTTCAAATAGTTTTTCAAGTGAAGGATGTTTAGTTTGTGTTATGTTCCTAGCTTTCTTGATTAGTCGGTTTATGCGGTGTTTAATATCAGAAGTTGAATTCCCATACCGGCAGGTAATGCTGAAATTAAGTAGGCTTCCAATTGTTGAACTGTAGAATAAGTTAACGACTTGTTTTTTAACTCTGAAATTGTAGAGGTTTTTTTTTGAGGTAGAACAGTATTTGGTTGAATTTCTTATACAGCATTCGGCATGGGCTCATGCCATATTAGCAGATTATTAATGGTGACACCTATGTACTCATATGCCTCTACTTTCTCTACACTTTGATTTTTCATGATGAGATCTGTAATCTGGTGTTTCCCCCTCCTGAAATTAACAACAATTTCCTTTGTTTTTAAAACATTCAGCTGGAGAAAATGCTCATCGCAGCGATTGATAAAGCTTGTAATTAAGTTGCGGTATAAGCCTTCTCCTTCAGATATTAAGCCAACGATGGTGGTATCGTCAGCAAATTTTATGATTGGAACAGTGTCGCTTGAGCTTTGAATATCATTGGTATATATAGTATACAGTACAGGAGAGAGAACGCCACCTTGTGGCGCCCCGGTGCTTATTTCGCTGTTTACAGATAATTGGTTATTTACCTTGACATCTTGTGGTCGATTTGTTAAAAAGTTCAGTATCCAAGCTTGAATATTTAAATTTACATCTAATGAGGACAGTTTCTTTCTCATAAGGTGTGGTTGGATAGTGTTAAATGCTGATGAGAAGACTAAGAGTAGCACATGTTTTAGGACTGTCTAGGTGATGGCAAAGTCTCTCCAGCAATAGAAACATTGCAACCTCCGTACTTCTTGCAGGTTTGTAAGCAAATTGGTGGGGGTCAAGTTGTTGCTGTACTTCATTTAAAATTTGTCTCAGAATAATTTTCTCAAAACATTTCATTACAATAGAGGTAAGTGCAACAGGTCGTAAGTCGCTGTTGCACGTTACCTTATTTTTCTTTGGTATTGGTATGATTTCTGAAGTTTTCCAAATTGTTGGTATTGTGTGATTTACATAAGATTTATTATATAATTAATAAATCTTATGTAAATCACATAATTAACAAAAAATATAGGTAACAGATAAAAGAATGGTCTGAGAGACTTTTGCTTTAGGTAACAGAAAATAGAATGGTTTGAAAGTATGTTGCAATAGGTAACAGAAAATAGAATGGGTTGAGAGTCTGTTGCAATAGTTAACACAAAATAGAATGGGTTTTGTCAAAAGGTTTTTTTTCTCCTGACGTTTGTTATTAAATTATTAAAATCGTATCCCTGTTGTGTATGTATTTACATCTATCCGTTTTGTGTGTGTCCTCCCATCTATCTATGTTGTCTATGTCCTACCATCTATCCATATGTGTGTACTCTTATCTATCTTTTTTGTCTATGTACTCTAATTCCTCCCAATCAACGGATTTGAATTCAAATCATTTGGCATGTTTAAATATTACACCTTTCAGATAATAACTGTACAAACAGCTTAAACATAATATAAACATTACCTTTATAACATTAAATAAAACATAATTCAAACAAAATTTTGCATAAGAAAATATTTTCTATATCTTGGGAGTGAAATTTTTTTCAACTGTGCCTCATCTGACCTCTTAATATTGCGTAAATCTTTTCTTTAAAAGTTTAATTCAGTAGACAAAATAACTAATAATATTAAGTATTTTTAGACAATTAATCATTTTCAAATGTCAAAACCATCAAGTCATCTTAAGAGAAAAAAAACGAGACTTTCTGCCACGATTAACACATAAAATGTTATTTATCCATGTTGGAAAATAACATACAAATGATTTCTGTTGTAGAAAAATTAAAATAAAAAACTTAACTCTTCAAATTTAATTACCTCTTTTATCAACTTTTTTTTTCACAATCTGAAATAAAGCCCACTTTATTTTAAAGCATTTTAACCCATATTAACAATCATTTAAAATGTCTCAAACTTCTTCTATTATTTTTAATAGTGACAAGATCATGATAGACATTTGCAATTAATGTCACTCTCACTGATTGTTTTACAAGATTCATTTCTGATTACATTTCATTCCATCATTATTATTAATCTACATCTGCCACTTCCAATCTTATAATCTATTGCATAACTTCTATATCTAAGAACACATGTTTGTAATGCACACCTACAAATTGTTATTTTCAGTGATATAAATCTTAAATAATGGAAATGTAGATGAATTAATTTTTCTCTTAATATTATCAAGAATGTAAATGTGCTTATACATGGCTCATGAGTTATAAATAAGCCATATACTAACAAAGCTATAAATAATTCAAATTGCCATCTAACATATGAAGAAGCTCAGTGCCTTATGGAAAAAGGAGCTTGTAAAATGGGACACATACCAGACTTTAATGGTACTGTCTGTGATTTAGGTAAAATGTCATCTATTACATTCACTTAGAATTATTTGGAGTGATGGGTATGAAGATTTTACAACCGAGAGCAAAAAACAAAAAACAAAAAAAAAACAAAAATATTCGAAAAAAGTAACCTATTTGGCGTGGGAATAAATATTATATGTATTCGTTCTCATCAATTAATTTAAAGTTATGTGTTCCAAACTAGAAGTATTTTATATCGTACATTTATGTGGTGGGACATTTAAAGATGTTATACATAATAGTATATGCCATTTCTTTTTTTATTTTAGTGTACAATGGATCAGAGTCCAGCACAAATCCTTGGATAATTGGGATTGTAGTTACCCTGATTAGTATGATACTATTATTCTTTATTATCAAAGAAGTAAAAGATCGAAAAAATCGTGATACATCTGATGAGTGAAACTAAGTTTATCTGTTATTTATTTTCATTTTTTTGTTTACATGTTGTCAAATATTCTAGTGGTTGAATATTTGGCTCATTGTCTAGGTTTATGATTCTCGCTTTTGTTTAAATGTCTTGTAAATCTAGGTTGATTCAACAAACAATACGCTTCAAGGTGCATAAGTCATTTATTTGATGACAGCATTACCAGATTAATGCGTCTCACAGTTAAGTGAACATGAATCCAAAATATATGGCAATATTCCAATCAGCAAACATATCCTGACAAATCCACTGTCTCCAAAGAAAGACGTCTCGCTGTCGCGAGTCCTATCTCTCGTCTAACCTCTGTGAACGTACTCCCCCTTACTCAAACAGTTGTCTCCCCTTTTATCCCCCTGCATCTCCTGCCTCGTTCACTCCACTATCATTCGCCCGTGACATGAAATTAGTTCACAATCCGCATTCGTCCTCAAATCAACACACACACACTACCTCATGATTTCATGACCTTGACACATGTGTTTTCATTTTGGTTAAGGTTTATTTCTCCTAAAAGAAGGATTTTTTTATGTTTAAAAGCAGGAAAATAATATGAACCAAACATATACAAGAAAGTATTTAATCGGGATAATAAAAATAAATTAATGACTAATATTCGGTTCATATAGTTCTAAATGTCAGAATTTTAATTACTTTTGTCTGGGCAAATATCGTTGTTAGTTGTTAAACAATAGATCACTGTTCAGCAATTTTGTTAATAGATACTTAAAATGTCAGTCATATACTGGTGTATGAAATGTGTATAAACTTGCTATCAAGTATTATTTTTAAAAATAAAAAAAATTGTTGTCTTTTTAAGTCTTTTAGATGATTATCCAGATGAGAGGGGAATTGGGAAGTTGGTACAAATGATCATTCATTGATATTTTGTTTATAAACGAAAGGTGCTGATTTTTTTAATTCTCTATCGACTTTGAGATCATTATCAGCTACTTCTGTCAAAATTGTATTTAAAAAGAATTTAAATAAGTCCTTGTTATTTGCTTAAGTTGTTTTATTTTGTATATTTTTAAATTAAACAACTATTCGCTTAAAGGATTGTAATAATAATAATAAAGTTTATTTGAAAAACACGCTTCATCCCCAAAAGCTCGAAGCGCGGTACAAAGTCAACCATATTAAATAGAGACATAAAAAAACATTCTAAAATTTACCACATTTAAAAACAGACGCAACAATATAAAACTACATACGAGCATACCAAGTCAAAGTCTGACATTCCATATCAACCATAAGCAACACAAGCCAATATACATTAACTGGAAAAAGATGGTAGATAGCATCACCCAAGAAATTCTTTGCGAAATAGGTGTATTATTAAATTGGTTTTAAAGGACTCCAGTGTCTGACTGTTTCTGAGAGCGACTGGAAGGGCGTTCCAAATTGTTAGGCCAGCAAATGCAAAATGTTGCTTTCCGTAGGTCTCAAGGCAGACACACGGTTTCGATAATTTGCCACTAGCGGATGAGTGGAGCTGTCTAGTGGGTACATATGGCGTCATGAGTGGTTTGAGATGGGACGGCGCGAGGTCATGTAAGCCGTGGTAGCACAAAGTTGCAATTTTGAACTCTATGCGAGCGCGGACCGACAGCCCGTGCAGCTCTCTAAGAAGTGTTTTAGCATGGTCAAATTTGCGGTTGTGAAGAACAATGCGAGCCGCATTATTCTGTGCTCTTTGAATTTTTATTCAGGAGCGTAGCTGGAAGACCAACCATGAGAGCATTGTAGTAGTCCATGTGGGATAAAACGAATGCAGACATCAGCCTCTTTGCTGCTTCGAACGTTAAGAAAAGTCTGATATGACTAATCCTGCACAGCTCTAGAAAAATCGCCTTGCAAAGCATGTTAATGTGATTTTTCATAGTTAGTGTTCTGTCTAAGTAGACACCCAGGTTTCGCACTGTTTGAGCAAACTCAATCTGCATACCTGAGAGAGTAAGTGATGTTGTGCTTTTTCACAGATTTTTGTTTCTGAGCAATGGTAATGGGGATCAGCTCAGTCTTTTCATCGTTAAACTTGAGCTTGTTTATGGTCATCCAGTGCTTAACTGACTCCACTGTCTTTTGCGTCATACTAAGAAGTTGAGAGAACTGGAAGGGGAGCACGGATTGATGAAGTTGTGTATCGTCCGCAAACATGTGATACAGCATGTCAAACTGCCTGATCTCTGCACCCAGTGGCTGAACGTACATAGTGAAAAGCACCGGGCCTAGGACCGAGCCCAGGGTACTCCGAATTCAATTATAGATTGCTTCGAGGTCAAGCCGTTTGAAATAACTGACTGGACCCGATTTGTTATATATGAGTGAAACCATCTCATGACGGTTTCGGTGAGACCAAAAGTTTTTTGCAGACGCTGGAGAAGTATGCCGTGGTCAAGTGTATCGAAAGCTGCGATAAATGAGTAAAGACAGAATGGATACATGGCCCTCACCACAAGACGACAGAAGGTCGTTTACGACGCGCAACAGGGCTGTCTCAGTAGAGTGATGCGCCCTGTATGCTGACTGGAAAGGTTCAAACAAGTCACATTGAATTAGGTAATCCAGGAGTTGGCGGTGAACGACTTTTTCTGAGATTTTGGATAGAAATGGTAGATTTGAGATGGGGCGATAATTTTCCATCACATTTGGGACAAGATTTGCTTTCTTCAACAGTGGCGTTACAATCGCCTCTTTAAAAGATGATGGAACAATACCAGTAGTCAAGGACTTATTTATGACACAAGTGATGATGGGGACAATTTCAACCAGACATTCATATAATAGCCCTGCTGGAAGAGGGTCGAGTGAGCATGACTTCCTTGGGTTATCAGCCAGGATTTTCTTCACATTATATTCACTGACCTCAACAAATTTTCACATAAGAGAGCCGTTGAAGATTGATAATTCTAGGGCAGTATCGATGTTACTGTCAAGTTTCGCCATGATCTTCTTAGCTTTTGTAATAAAGTAGTCATTTAGAGCGTCTGGAAGCTCTTCTACAGCAATGTTATTTGGTAGAGATGTAGCCTTGTTTTTACTGGTCAGCTGATCCACTATACGATATAAGTCCTTGTTTGAGCTGCTATCTGTAATCTGGTGACTAGCATGCTCAGTCCTAGCTGCAAGAACCAACCTCTTGGTTTTTTTCCAGTGGTCAACAAAGATTTGTCAGTCCACGGTCAAGCCCGACTTCCGCCATTGGCGTTCTGCACATCGCTGCTTCTGCTTCACGTCCTTTATTTCGTATGAACTGAAAATAAAATTCGATCAAATTTCTGTTCGAACAAACTTCCGTCGATCAATTTTCCGTCCACGAAATTTCTTTCAAAAAATTTCCGAATTCGCATAAATTTAGTATATTGACTTTGTGGTTTATTTTTAATAACTTTTAACACGTTCTTTAATTATTATTTTACCATAAGATGTGTTTTTCTTATTAGTTAAAGACTGAAACCTTATACAAAATACCCTGAATTCATGCTTGAAAACTATTACAATAGAATAAATGACCCGCTTTTATCGGGATAATAATGGTAGATCCTTTGCGATAATTTCGAACTGCTTTTGTAAAAACTCATCACAATTCATAACTTTAAAAATGTAATGATATTTACGTTTCTAACATCATTAAGTTTTGAGAACTATTTATCTGCTATATATTATAGGCCTACCCTACTCCCTTTCACGCCCCTAAACTACATTTTCCCCCCTCTAAAAATGACCTTAAATTACACAGTCTAAATTATCACTGATTATATCACTTTTGTCACTAAAGAAGTTAATTGAGGGACAATTACTACGTTAGCGAAATACTTTAGATTTACCCCTTTTCGTGCAGTTGAATTAAAACTTTTTTTCTCTAAAAATTGTTTTAAAAACTGACCTTAAATTTACGCCAAAAATTCTATATTTTTTATTATAGGAATTCGATGTCTATTGCTATTATCAGCAAAAAGTTAAACACATTTTTGCTTTTTTTTTTTTTTTTTTTTCACATTTTTTTTCAAAAAATCTTAAAAAAAAAAATTTTTTTTATTTAAAAAAAAATAACGGAACCATTTTCCCCCTTTTTAACAGATTTGATTTTTGTTTTTTAAAATTTAAATTTTATTTTTTTTTTTTTTTTTTTAAAAATTTTATTTTTTTTTTTTTTTTTTTTTTTTTTTTTTTTTCACATATTTTATCAGAAAATCGTAAAACAAAGAATTCTTTTTATCTAAAGAAGAATCACGGAACCATTTTCCCCCTCTATAACAGATTTGAGTCTTGTTTTTTAAAATTTAAATGTTTAATCTCATAAAATACACATCTCTTTACTCTTTGCAAAGTAAAAACAAAAATATTTTTTTTTATTTTTTGAAAGTAAATTTTAACCAATCTCTATTTTTCAAAATTAATTTTTCAAGTGTGTAAAATTATTGGGTTTTGATATTAATGGGTATACTTATATAAATGTACCCAAGATTTGTTAACGCCATTGATTTTCTTAATTTGTAAACATATGCATATTTGTAAAAAGAGAATGTAACACCTCTTTTTCACATATGTATACGATAGGAGTTAACTATATTGTAATCCACGTAAAAATGTACACATCCTATTTCCTACCTTCGACATATATATCCCCAAGAAAATTAATTATTGATCAAAATCATTCCTTTATTTTGAGACGTATCTTGTGCTGTCTTGGGCAAAATGAACATACCCATATTTTTAATAAGAGAATGTAGCATCTCTTATCACAAATGTAATACCATAGGAGTTAACTATATTGTCATCCACGTAAAAATGTACACATCTTATATCTTACCTCTGAATTGTATTTACCAAAGAAAATTAATTATTCATCAAGCTCATTCCTTTACTTTGAGACGTATCTTGTGTTGCCTTGAGCAAAATGAACAAACACATATTTGGAAAAAGATAGTGTAACATCTCTTTTTTCCTCAAATGTAATACCATAGGATTTAAATATATTGTCATCCATGTGAAAATGTAAACATCCTACTTCCTACCTCTAAAATGTACGTGCCCGAGAATGTTAATTATTTATCAAAATCATTATTTTATTTTGAGACATATCTTGTGCTGCCTGGGGCAAAGTAACCAACCCCTCCCCACCCAGATTTAAATAAATTTAGAAAAATCTTCCACCGGATTTTAGTTCCTTCCATACCCAAACTAAAATAATTTGCACTTCAAATGGTTACTTTTTTTTTTAGCTATAAGTAGATTAGTCAATGCTATTTGGCTATGGAGTTACGCTGCACTGTTTAACTTAAACCGCATTTTCTTATTAGAATTATATTTAAATGTTAGTTTGTATTACGTTATAATTTTAATAAAGGTATATTTTTGGAATAAAAAAAGGCAAAACTTTTCATTGTTAAAATATATACAGCTGAAATGTGTGTGTGTGTGTTTTATTAGCAATTTAAAAAGTCATCAATTGTATTTATTAATTTTACTTTTAAGAAGGGAAAATACATTATCAGTTTGTCACGCATGGTTATTAAATTTAAGGAAACCTAAGAATTTTTTTGCGAAATAGGCTATTCACGCTATGACGTCATTTGCAATATTATTTAGAACAAATTAATTTAAAATTTTATTTCGCAATATTAACAACGCACTAAAAGACGCACTAAAAACGACTGATGTTTGGGTTTTCCCGATAAAAGTTATTACGGTGTAATTGTTTGATCATGATTTTTTATTTTATTTTTTTTTTTCATGACTTTTAAATACATTTAAAATGCTTGAAATAGTTCCGTAGTTGATACTTTAAATGTATTTGTAATTTAGAAGAAGAATACTTAAACGTTTACTAAAATAAAAGCAGATTTAAAATATTTTTTGCGCATTTAAATTTATTCGATTTCCGTAAAATAACAGAAAATAACTATAACTATAATTATTTTTAAGAATCCGAGCGTACTTAAATCATATGTCCCTTTTGGCTTTATGTCACTCATAGCTCATTCTTATATATACATATTTTCACAATCAAGTTAACATCTGGATGCTTTCAATTTTTAGTCATTTCTCTTTGAATTATGCCGTAAATTCAAGTCATAGTTGTAAAAGGTGGGGAAAAAAAATTTCTTAGCTAAATTTAATTGAAAGATATTTAAAAGCATATATCAATCAGAAAAGGCTCAGTTGTTTGGCTATGATGTCTATTTAAAATAGTGCTGCCAGAAAAATTGATTACAGAAAGGCCATGATCTCTTTTGTTAGCGAAAACGTTTTTTAAGAAATGGTACCTATGGAATGAGACCAAAAAACAATGCGTTCTGAAAGTGCCAAAATTTAGAACTGCCGGGGACGCCACGGTAGCTAAGGCCGGCCTTGCAATACAGCTGTGTTTTCAATTTCTTTGTCGTAGGAAAAGTAATTATTATACTTGCTTTTTGTGACTGCCAACATTTTGATGGGAATATATATATATATTTGTAAATATTCATTCATCAATTAATTATTTTCACGAAATAAATAGTTTAATCAAAATTATTAAACCACTTTACTATTTAGTAACAACTTAAAATATGGTTTTGTATAAACACAACCAGGTCAAGGTTCTATTTTGATGCTATCTGATTAACTGTAGATTGAAGAAAAGCTTATTTCAGATGTGTGCATAAAAACATGCTTAAATCTATGCATTTATGAAGGGGCTCAAAACCTCTCCACACCCCAATCTCCGGCGACCTCAGGTTTTGTCCCCCCCCCCCTTTTCCATACATGCCGATCAATGAGATAGTACGAAAAAAAGCTGGGCGTTAGTGATGACACAGAGGCGGCACCAGAACGGGAGTGAATTCAGGTTATGTATGGCAGTGGTGCCCATAGATCCCCCCCCCCTACAAAAAAAAATCCCCAGAACGCCTGATAAGCCAAATACTTGCATCTAATTGTCTGAAAGAAACACTGAACTCGGGTGTTACGTTCCATTATGGTTTTGAAGATGTAATCTGTGTTAAGATTTGGCTCGTAGAGTAATTCCTACTTAACGAAAGATTGGGGGGAAAAACAGTTTGCAAAGAAAACGATACCAAAGTTAGTGATACTAATAATATTCAATTTAATTACATTATACATTTGTATAAAAATATAAATTCGAAAACAGAAACAAAAAACTATTTCAACTTACAATACAGCGCAAGTGAAAAGGTATACTCCTCGAAAATACAAAAATTAATGTTCCCACAAAAAAGTATATGACGTCTAGTATAAGTTAGGAAATAATGCTAAAATCTATCTCTCGCTCTCTGTGTGTTAAGGAAACTGTCGGCCTGTAGTGATTAAATTAAAGCGATATAATAAAGAAGTCCAACAAATTGCGTCCTCTAATGGTATACTTTAGAACAAATAGAACGCATTCAAGCGTAAACATTTTTTTCCCAACCAAGGGAGGAGTGGGTAAGGGATAACGAGCCAAGATTTGTCATCCCCACTTTGACGAGAAAAACTCTTCATTTTGTCAAAAACCACTCTTCTCCGTGAAAACAATAAAAAGTGCCACTGGGCGGACCACCCCATATCCCCCCCCCTTTTCCCTACGCCACTGGCATTTCCCACCCAAACATCGAAAATGGTGATCCCCCTTCATTCCACCCACCCACCCCCCCCTCTCTCTCTCTCTTCCGGAACAAATTGAAAGGAGAACTCCCCACAAGTGTTGCCACTTTCCTACCTCCCTAGCCACGCCCCCAGTGTTTCTTTCAGAAATTTTCCCGGGGGGGGGG